>QRDG01000164.1:232405-813493 GCA_012064385.1 Puccinellia tenuiflora | reverse complement strand
TAGCCAGAACCACTCATCTCCACCAAAGGCACCCTCTAATCCCCCTCGAGGAAATGAACCTTTTATCACACGTTGTAATGCAACCTTTAGTTGCCAAATTTTAATTAGGTTAAGATTCTCTATGGTCTCGTATATCCGTTCCCAAGTCGTCCATAACCGCGGACACGGCTTTTCAAAAAGATTTAACCCCTGCAGGGGTGTACTACTTTACCCATTGGTACCGTCCGGCTCGCCTAGTTAGCTCTCTTCCGGGGAAAGCTGGCAAGTGGCCGCGGTTAAACATTTACCTCGCGTGAGACTATCCAAGGGTCATCAGTGGCGACAGGGCAAGTTTACCCAGCCTATTTCAGCCCCTGCCCCCATCGCCACATCCTAAACACCACCACACACACCCCATCTTGCGTCATCATCCACCTGCAACGCACACGCAAATGGAAAGTGCAAATCTAGAGGAGCCTTGGATACGCCCGCACAAGTTATTCAGTTAGTAAGGCGCCCATACACCCACCAATGGCAGCACGCTCGATCTTGAGTCTAGAGACAAGAACTCGCACCTAGGGGCAAGAATGAGGCAACCCACCATCCCCGATGGCAACTCATCCAAGCCTTTTAAGCAAATTAATTAAGTACCACACTTCACCACCATGTCCGAAACATTCCATCAACATCAACAATTTTGGAATTTAATCAACGGACATAAAGCATTTGACTAAGCAAGGCTAAGCATAGCTAAGCATATAGATACAATAATTATATCTATGTCACCGGCCAACACATCAAGCCTATGGTTCATAGGAGGGAAAGCATGTGATTGTTCGGGGAAGAACATGCAATCATAGGAGACTCTAATATATTGACCAAAATTGACATTGGAATCGAATGCAATATTATGGTGGATAAAATAAGTTATAAAACAATAGGATGCTAGAATGCCAAGAAGGTTAGGTTATCTCTTGCCTTGCTGTCGGGGCGTGTAGTACGGCTTCGTCGGTGTAGGTAGGGTTAACCTCCACTCCGGAATCTATCGATACCCAACAATTAAAAGAAGAACAAAATAAATCACACGAAGACAAGTGCAATGCGCAACACATGATGTCATGACAAGTTTATGCAAAGATATCATCATTTAAATTTAACTAACAATTTAAATGGAGTTCCCAATAATTAATGCAATTATTTGGAAACAACCCCATATTTATCTTAGTGACCACACTATTTATAAATTATCACATTATCGAAGAAGTGTATTAAATATGCATGAACATGACATGACTGGATAGGGTTTGTTCTTCCGATCATTTTGGTACCTCATTTGTGAATTTCCAATTACCGATGATTAAATAGCGAATTAAATAATTATTTGAATTTAATTCGTTTAATCAATTAAAGAATAACATCAAATAAATAATTGTGATCATGACATGGTATTAGCATGGTTTGATAGCTTTTGACATGCTGATCACTTTGATATTTTATTTATAATTTTTGGTTAAATATTTATCGAATTATGATTTCCCAAATTAGGTATTATTTAAATCATTTTAGGAATTTTTACAAACAGCAAAAATATAAATTCAAAAGACCATTCCAATTGTTCTAACAGGTAGAGTTTGTTTTTCTGAGCATTTTGATATTTGATTTGCCAAAATTGGATCATTATTTAAAAAGTTATCAATTATTTAAAATTGGTTTATTTTCCAAAAAGGGAAACCCTAAAGCCAGACAGGTCGGCCTCCAAACCGGCCAGGCCGGGCCCAAGGCCGGGCAATGACCCGAGACAGCCGGCCTCGTGGCCGGCCCAGGCTGGCGTGCAGGCCGGGGACCAGCCCGAAGGGTCCGGCCTTTTGGCCGGCCCAGGCCGAGAGCAAGGCCGGGCAAGCACGAGCGCGTGGCCGGTCAAAGCCGCGACCAGCGTGTGCCACGGTGTGACCGCCGGTGACGGCGAGCGAACGCGCGAAAGGGCGAGTGGAGGGAGAGGAACGAGAGGGAGAAAGGGCGAGAAGCTCACCCGCGAAGTGTTGCTGCTCGTGGCGGGGACGGGGATGGCCGGAAGGCGCCGTTGCGGTGCTCGGCGTGCAGCGGCGGACGATGAACACAGGCGCGGATGGTGGCGGCGAACGAGAGATTCCCGGAATGATTCCTAGCAGGGAGCCGCAGAGGACGATGAGGCGGAGCTCGGGGGCGGCTTGGAATCGCTCGGGGTGGCTTAGGTCGCCGGCGATTTGAAGGAGAAGGTGGCGGCCATAGCAGCCACGCGAACGGAGAGAAAAGGGAGGAAGCAGGGGAGGGAGCACGTGGGGGAGGGAGAGAGAGCGGCAGTGCGAGGGCGTCGGGGTGGCCCTTAGCCGCGACATGGGGGGGAAGGAAGCATGACGCGTGGGGTAGGGGAGGGCACGTTGGCGGCATGGCTGCAGTGTCCTCCCTGTCGCCACAGTGAGAGGAGAGAGGAGGGACTGACAAGGGGGACCCACTGTCAGATTTCTAAACTTTTTGCCCTTTCCTTTTTCAATTAACACCAGTAGCTCTTTGGGGATTTTATTGAGGCACTTTAACATTTTCTAAAATTATGAAATTATTTGAGTAGGCTCCCCTTGTCAGGTAGAGACTCCAAAAAATTGGGGTAGCAAAATAAAATGTTTTGCACCACATTTGCTTATGGGGTTTAATTAAGGTTGTTTTTGATAATTACCAAAATGTATTTATTTGGAGCACTTAAACATTTCAATAAATTCCAAAAATATTTATGGAGGCTCATATATTTATAAAGCTCCCCATAATTTTATTTTGAATTTTTGGAGAGTTTAACTTGGTTTCAAAAATAGAATTTGATTTGAACCAATTATGAAGTCTCAAATTTATTTCTTTGTTTGACATGAAATTTCCTTTGACAATTATTTATAAAATATGTCCTTGAGCTTCCTTGACAATTTGGAGACTCAAGAACAATTGGTTTTGCCAATTTATGTCAAGTATTTGGTTCGGAAACTTTGGGGGAAGGGTTTTGCTTCCTTTGTTTTAAATTTCCATGTGTTGCTTTATTCAACTTAAGCAATTTAAATAAGTATGCCATGATGCAATGCAACGAAAAAAGTGAAAATTTGGCCCATATTTTAGGGTACCAAACTGGGGCTGTTACACCCTTGTTGCACTAGCTGCTTGAGCAGATGCTCATTCCGCAGCCGGTTATCCTCAACTGCCATTAGAACCTCCGCCATTGAGGGTGGTGGTGGATCAGGATCCCCTTGGTTACCACGATGGGTGGGAGCCATTCTGAAGATTTAGAACAAGATCACAGTTAGTAATCATCTCCGGACAGTCAGGATAGATCATTAGAATCCTTCAGATATAGAGAATTTAGATGGCACTAACACCCAAAACAGATTTAGGCAACCACGGGTGACATCACATCATCACGGCGATAGCAAACGGAACAACTAACTCGAGACAAACTCTGGACGGTAAGAACCCAACCCCAAGAACCTAAACTTCGACACCAAGCTTAAAACAAATAGAGATAAGAGATCAGAGTAGAGCAAGTTGGATGAGGAGTAAAAGAAACCTAAGAAGGTTTTCACAACTCATTTTTAGGTTATAAATAATTTTCAACTAGACTCGACATCGACCAATAGAAAGGGTTTCCTACAGGCAGTCCCGCTCTGATACCAACATGTAGCGCCCCGATCCCAGAACTATACAATGAAGCTTTGTGCAACCGGTCATGTGTAACACCCCGGCCACTCCCGGACCGGCGCCTGTTACGCCTGGCAGCTCTCTAGGATCTCTAGACTGGCCCCACAGACCAACACTAGTCTTTTCTGCGCACTTTGTCCTCACTCGTGCGCACCCGGGAAGGACTTCCCGGTCGGTCACCCATCCTCAAATTGCTCCGGGCCAAGCACGCTTAACCTCGGAGTTCTTTTCGAATGAGCTTCCCGAAAAGAAGTTGCAACTTGTTGATATGAGTATTCTATTAATCCTATTAAACCCTGAGCCAGGATCTCACATCCTTCCCCCCTTAGAAGACCGACGCTCTCGTCGGTCAACCCCAGTCCAGGAACTTCCCTCTTTGGCACCCGTCTATGCATCCAGTGCCGGCACATGCTCCACATGTCCGCGCCTCTGACCCGCACACGCCCGATTTACCGCAAGGGTCGGCTCTGATACCAATTGTAACACCCCGGCCACTCCCGGACTGGCGCCTGTTACGCCTGGCAGCTCTCTAGGATCTCTAGACTGGCCCCACATACCAAAACTAGTCTTTTCTGCGCACTTTGTCCTCACTCGTGCGCACCCGGGAAGGACTTCCCGGTCGGTCACCCATCCTCAAATTGCTCCGGGCCAAGCACGCTTAACCTCGGAGTTCTTTTCAAATGAGCGTCCGGAAAAGAAGTTGCAACTTGTTGATACGAGTATCCTATTAATCCTATTGAGCCCTGAGCCAGGATCTCACATCATGCTACACAATCGAAGGTTACTGGGGTTACCAATCCCAGTCCAAAACCTTTGGCAGGCGTGCTCGGAATGGATCATCGGCAACGCAACACTTCGATCATGCCATAAGCTCAGACATAGCTATCATGTATAGTTGAGATATCAAGACTTGTGGAACAACTGGCACATCACAGACTCTACGACACAAAGATTCATATAGCGAATCATATATGAGAAAGATAGAAATATTACACACAAAAGGGGTCACAGACCCATCAGTACATGATGCGGAAGCGAAGTAGTGTTGTCTAGTACAACATGATCCAGATATAGGGCCTAAGAGGCCTACACATAAACAACCCCAGCCAGCTTGTTCCACGGTCCCAAGCTGCCACCTGGGAACCCCGAACTACTCGTCGATGTCCATGAAGAAACCACCTGGCTTCTCGGTGTCGTCCTCCTCTGAAACAAAATATAAAGGCAGCAAAGAGAGACTGAGTATGACGTACTCGCAAGTTTAGTAGGGCGATATAGTCCCAATGATGACGGAGGCTCTAAAGCTGTATAGTAGCTATTTTGCATAAAGCTGGTTTTCATTTAAAGAGATGTAATTGACCCATGGCATCGACTACTCAGAGTATTTTTCATAAAGGGGATAAGAGAGTAAACTTCATCTTTGGTTCTCATCGAACCATTTGTAACCAGAAACAACTCATCTCCACCGAAGGCACTCCCTCGAATCACCCTCGAGGAAATGTACCTTTTTATCACACATTGTAATTGCAACCTCTAGCTGCCAATTTTATTTAGGTTAAAGTTATTTATGATCCCGTAAATCCATTCCCAAGGCGTCCATAACTGTGGACATAGCTTTTCGAAAAGATTAAACCCTACAGGGGTGTACTAATTACACATTGGTACCGTCCGGCTCACCTGATTGGCCCTCTTCCGGGGAAGGCCAGCGAGTGGGCGCGGTTAAACCTTTACCTCGCATGAGACTATCCAAGAGTCATCTGTGGCGACATGACAAGTTTACCCAGCCTATTTCAGCCCCTGCCCCCATCGCCACGTCCTAACACCACCATCCTCATCGTTTCTTTTTCCACTCACACACCCACGCACAAATGGAAATAGCAAACTAGAGGACCCTTGGATACGCCCGCACAAGTTATTCAGTTAGTAAGGAGCCCATACCCCCACCAATGGCAGCACGCTCAAACCTTGAGTCCGAAGACAGGAATTCGCACCTAGGGGCAAGAGTGAGGATAAACACCATCGCCGATGGCAACTCACCCAAGCCTTTTAAGCAAATTAATTAAGTACCAACAATAACCACCATGTCCGAACATTCCATCAACATCAACATCATTGAATTAAATCAATGGACAATAAAGCATTTAACTAAGCATGGCTAAGCATAGCTAAGCATATATATACCACAATTATATCTTTGTCTCCGGCCAACACATCAAACCTATGGTTCATAGGTGGGGATACATGTATTGGTTCGGGGAAAAACATGCATTTATAGGATACTCTACATCTTGATCAAAAGTGACATTGGAATCGCATGCAATATTATGGTGGATAAAATAAGTTTAGAAAACAATAGGATGCTAGATGCCAAGAAGGTTAGGTTATCTCTTGCCTTGCTGCCGGGGCGTGTAGTACGGCTCGTCGGGGAAGGTAGGGTTAACCTCGACTCCGGAATCTATCGATTCCCAAAATAATAACAAAGGAACAAATAAATAACACGAAGACAAAGTGCAATGCACAAGCACATGATGACATGACAAATTTATGCAAGGATATCATCATTTAATTTGTTTAACAAATTAAATGGAGCTCCAAATAATTAGTGCAATTATTTGGAAACAACTCCATACTTATCTTAGTGACCACATTATTTATAAATTATTACATTACAAAAGATGTGGCTTAAATATGCATGAACATGACATAAATGGATAGGTTTTGTTCTTCTGATCGTTTTGGTACCTTAGTTGTAATTTTCCGAGTTTCGATGAATAAATAGTGAATTAATTGATTATTTGAATTTAATTCGTTTAATCAATTAAAGAATAACATCAAATAAATATTTGTGAGCATGAGGTGATATTAGCATGGTTTGATAGCATTTTACATGCTGATCACTTTGATATTTTATTCATAATTTTTTGTTAATTATTTAACAAATTATGATTTTCCCAATTTTGGTATTATTTATGCCATTTTAGGAATTCTTAGATAAACAGCAAGAATATAAATTCAAAATACTATTACAATGAGTCTATCTTGTAGAGTTTGTTTTTCTGAACAATTTGATATTTGATTTGCTAAATTTGGAGCATTAAATAAATAGTTATCCAATATTTTAAATTGATTTTATTTTCCAAAAAGGAAAATCAAATTCACAGGCAGGCCGGCCTTGTGCTGGCCAGGCCGGGCCACAGGCTGGGCAGAGGCCCGAAGCCTCCGGCCTTTGGCCGGCCCAGGCTGTGGTGAAGGCCGGGTGGGTGCCCGAGGGGTCCGGCCTCGTGCCGGCCCAAGCTGAGCCCAGGCCGGGCACCTGCCCGAGCCATCTGGCCTCAGGCCGGGCATGCCATGCCGGCGGGGAGCAGCGGTGGCGTCGGCAACCGGTGACGAGAGGAGAAGAGGGGGAGCGGGAGTGGGTCGGAATAGACTAGGAGCTCACCCTCGTGGCGCGGGTAGGTTTGACGGCGACGGGGCGGACGGAAATCGACGGGGACGATCTCGGTGGCGCGGTCGGGGGCGGAGAGGAAGAACGCGGTGTCGTCGGCGATTCAATTGACCTGGCAGCGATTCCTCGCACCAGGACAAAGAGGGAGGAGAGCCGCGTCCTTTGCCCCGCTCCGATTTGCTCGGGGCAGCCTCTAGTGGTGGCAATGCGACGGCGGGCGCGGCGTCTCCACGGTGGTCACCCGAGAGGGAGAGGGAGCAGGAGGGGAGGAACGCGTGCCGGGAGAGAGAGAGAAGCAGGGCGTCGTGGGGGGGTCCGCTTGACCTTCAGGGTGGAGCAGGTGGCGAGGCGGGCACGGGCGTCTGCCGCGCGCGGCATGGTGCCAGTGTCCATGGTCGCCACTGTGGCGACAATGGGAAGAAGGTGGTTTCCCGAAAAACCCCCAGAACCATTTATAGTAATTACAAACAGGTCCAACAACAACTTTAGCGATTTAATTGAGGTCTTTGAACAATTTTAATTTTTTTTGGAAAATTCACAGAGGCTCCACATAACATTTAGCACCTCCACCAAAATTTGTGATGCAGTTTAAATTGTTTTGCACAACATTTGTTCACAGGGTTTAATTAAGGTCAAATTTGATAATTTCCAAATTATAGTTATTTGGAGCACTTAAACATTTCGAAAAATAATGAAATTAATCATGGAGGCTCCTAATATGAAAATGAAGCTCCCCATAATTTTAGTTAGAATTTTTGGAAAGGATTAGCTAGGTTTCAAAGTAGGATTTGAATTGAAGCAATTTTGGATTCTCAATTTTATATCTTTGCTTGTCAATAATTGGATTTTGACAATTTGTCATAATAATTAAACTTGGAACTTCCTGAACAATTTTGGAAGTTCAAATTTGGTTTCACCAAGTTGAGCAATTGCATAAGGTGTGGAAGCTTGGGAAGGTTTTGCTTCCCCATTTTAGTAGCTTGCATATGTGGATAGTTAGAAATAGCAATTTCATATGGATGCCATGATGCAAACAAGAATGCAAAAAGTGGAAAAATTCTTCGTATTTTTCAGTACAAAGCTGGGGCTGTTACAGGAACCAAGTTCGCATTTAGATTCGGTATCTCGTGACGATGACGCTCTTGATGTTGTTGAGGGTCCAAGTTCACATTTGGATTTGGTATCTCTTGGCATTGGCGCTCTTGATGTCGTTGAGGGTCCAAGTCCTCTCCATGACGATGGCGCTCTTGATTTGGTATGTCTTGACGTTGGCGCTCTTGATGTTGTTGAGGGTCCAAGTCCTCTCCATGACGATGGCGCTCTTGATTTGGTATCTCTTGATGTTGGCGTGGACCTTGACCAACCTCACTTGGAACTTTGCTTCTTGCGTCGGAACGGTGTGAAGACCTTGAGCTTGACCTTGAGGAGTGCCGATTTATTCTTTCGAGAAGCTTGCTCATAGACTCCTCGAGGCGAGTGAAACGCTCATTGCTCTCACGTTGGGCATCTTGGCTCTCACATCAGGCATCTTGGTTCTCGCGTTGAATGGCTTGTTGACGTTCCTCAAAACGGCGTAAGCTATCTTCCATGTACCTCTTGAGGGCTTCCTCTTGTTTGCTCGGTCCGGCACCTTGTTCTTCCCTAGCCATGATAAGAACACACAAGTGATATGTGGAATATATGGTGGCTAAAACCTCTCTTACCTTCTTTGGATAGTATTGGAACAAGTCGTCTTGCCAAGATGAACCGATACACAAGAATGCGGTGACTTGGTTTCAAGGATCCAAAAGCAACTCCAAAACACACACGGCCTATGGGTGGATAGGTAAGGATTGTGGAAAGCTGTAACACCCCGACCCCGGAATTATACAGAGAGGCTATGTATTCGGCACAACCATCAAGGTATAAAACAAAGATCGAGACTTGTGGAACAAACCGGCACATCACATGACTCTACGACACAAAACATATAGCAACTCCTATAATGCGGAGGATACAAATATTACACAACAAAAGGATCACAGATCCAACAAGTCATCAAGCGGAAGCGGGTAGTGTTGTCTAACAACAAGAAGCAAATATATGGCCTAAGAGGCCTACAATAAACATCATCCCAGCCAGCTTGTTCCACGGTCCCAAGCTGCCACCTGGGGACCCCAGACTAGTAGTCGACGTCAACGAAGAACCCACCTAGTCGCTCGGTGTCGTCCTCCTCTGAAATACAAATACATAGAGGCAGCAAAGAGAGACTGAGTACGATGTACTCGCAAGTTTAGTAGGGCGATATAGGCCCAATGACTGACGGAGGCTCTAAAGCTGTATAATGTAGTTCTTTTGCATAAAGCTAACTTTCTTAAACCGGAACTTAAAAGACACATGGCATTCGTCTACTCAGAATATTTTATAAAGGGGTAAGAGAGTATCATTATCATCTTTGGTTCTCGGCGAACCTACTTACAACCATCACCACTCATCTCACACAAAGGCACTCCCTCGACTCACCCTCGAGGAAATGAACCTTTATCACAAGTTTATTATGCAACCTCTAGCTGCCATATCAATTAGGTTAACGTTATCTATGATCTTATATCCGATCCCAAGTCGTCCATAACCGCGGACACGGCTTTTCGAAAAGATTAACCCTGCAGGGGTGTACTAATTTACCCATTGGTACTGTCCGGCTCACCTAGTTGGCCCTCTTCCGGGGAAGACCGGCGAGCGGGCGCGGTTAGACCTTTACAAAGCATCAGGCTTACTCAAGGACCATCAGTGGCGGAAGGACAGGTTCAGCGCTCCCAGCGCCCTGCCCCACCGTCACATCCTAACACCACCATCCTCGTTCCTTTTTCCACTCACACCACACACGCGCAAATGGAAAACTCGAACTAGAGGACCCTTGACAAGCCCCTCACAAATTATTCGGTCGGTAAGGCGCCCATACACCCACCAATGGCAGCACGCTAGTCTTGGTTCAAGAGGTAAAGAACTCACACCTAGGGGTTAGAGTGAGGCAAAACACCATCCCCGATGGCCACTCACCCAAACCATACTTAGCATTTTAAGTTTAGCATCACATTCATCCACCATGCCCGAACTATTCCATCAACCTCAAAATTATGGAATTTAATAACGAACATAAAGCATCTATTTAAGCATGTCTAAGCATAGCTAGGCATATGAATACAGCAATTCTATCTTTATCTCGGCCAACACTTCAACCCTAGGGTTCATAGGTAGGGATACATGTGATTGGCTCGGGAGGAACATGCATTCATAGGATATTCTATACTTTGATCAAAAGAGACATTTGAACCGCATGCAATATTATGGTGGATAAAATAAGTTTATGAAAACATAGGATGCTAGATGCCAAGAAGGTTAGGTTATCTCTTGCCTTGCTGCCCGGGCGTGAAGTGGTGCTCGTCGGGGTAAGTAGAGAGACCCTCGACTCCGGAATCTATCGATACCCAAAAGGAAAAGCAAAGAACACATAAATCACACAACTCAAGATGCAATGCTCAATCACATGATGGCATGTCAAAATTTATGCAAGGATTCCATTATATAACTTAAGGGCACAATTAAATGGGGAGCCAAATAATTAGGGAAATTATTTGGAAGCAACCCCATATTTAGCTTAGTGACCACGTTCTTCATAGATTAATGAATTATTAGTGAAATAGCTCAAAATGCATGAACATGACATGAAAAGGTTAGGGTTTATCATTCCGATCATTTCGGTAATTTGTTTGTAATTTTCGGAACACCGATGAATAATTAGCAATTTAATTACTTATTTGGATTTATATCTTTCATCCATTTCATGATTAATAACAAAGTCCAAAATGTTGTCATGAGGTGTTACTAGCATGTTTAGATAGCATTTGAAACACTGATCAAATTGGTATTCCATTTGCAAGATTTAACAAAAAGGAGCTACAATACAAAGTTCACAAGTTTTCAGCTAGGTTCGGAATTCATCCGGATTGGTCCGGAATATTCCGGATGGTCCGGAATAATCCGGGCTAAATCCGAACCAATCCGAGGTGACCTCCAAAACCTTCTGTTAGTGTCTCGGAATTTGTCCGGAAAGGTCCGGAAAAATCCGGTCGACCCGGAATCGATCCGGAATAATCCGGGTGATTCCGGACGGCTTGAATCCTGGGCAAAACGCGACGGAGGCGGCGGCGGTCGTGCACGAAAAGCAAGCAAGAGAGGGGGAGGGGGAGCGGGAGGAGGCCTAAGAGCTGGCGGGGTTCACCCTGGACTCGCGTGCGTGACCGGTTAGGCGAGGGAAGAGCGGCGGCAACCGAATCAAGCCGGCGGGGCTCGGACGGTGGCGGACGGCCGGCGTTGATCCGTCCGGTCCCGGGCCGATTCCTTGGCCTGGGAGGGAGGAGAGGATGCGGCGCCGCTGGTGGTGGTCGTCGATCTATATCGCGCTCACTCCGACGATGACGGCGGGCTCGGCTACGGCGGCAATGGGATGCCCGGCCTCGGGAGAGAAAGAGGGGAACGAGGAGAGCAGGGGAGAAGGAGCAGGGCGTCGTGGTAGTCTCCTTGTCCTTGAGGGGGCCACGGCGTCGAGCGGGGAGCAGGTGAAGCCACGGCGGCAGCGGCATGGGCGCGGAGGAGGTGGCGGCATGGCGCCAGTGTCCATTGTCGTCACTGTGCTTCGTCCGGAATTTTCTGGAAAGGTCCGAAAAATTCCGACTGGCCCGGAATAGATCCGGAAATTTCCGGGTCATTCCGAATGAACATAACATGGCAGAAAAACTGAAATTTGACAAGGGCTCCAAAACACTTCCAGAAATATGCAAAAATTCTGGGAGTTTCCCCACTAGGTAAACTAGCTCAACATACATTTACTTGGGCCTTTGAGCATCATGACATGGCTTACCAATAACCAAGGATAGGAACCACTTTTGGAGTTGAAGTTGAAAACACATTGGAGGCCAACCATTTGGTTCCTTTGCAAAAGAGTGAACTTGGGGAACTTGTTGGACCACAAGGTCACTTGCCAAGACAAGGGTTACACCACAATTTGCATTTCAAGAGATAAAGGGTGTGGGGAGTTTGGCCTCCCTCATTTCATTGTTTTCCCATTTGGTGGTTTGTTAACACAAGCAATTTAAAAGGGATGCCATGATGCAAACATATATGCAAAAAGTGGAAAAATTCTTCATATTTTTCATATCCAAGCTAGGGCTGTTACAAATCTACCCCCCTTACAAGAATCTCGCCCCGAGATTCTAGGCTTGAGTGAAGAAGGCGGGGTATTCCTGACGAAGACTAGTCTCTCGCTCCCATGTGGCTTCTTCTTCGGAATGGTTAGACCATTGGACCTTGAGAAACTTGATGGACTTGTTGCGGGTTTTCCTCTCCGCTTCATCCAAGATGCGGATAGGATGCTCGCGATAGGTCAAATCCTCCTGAATGTCCAATGCCTCATGATCAACCCCACGGATGGGATCCTTGAAACACAGGCGGAGTTGGGAGACATGGAAAACATCATGTACATCCGGGAAATTGGAGGGCAACTCAAGTTGATAGGAGAGATCTCCTCGCTTGCCTAGGATGGTGAAAGGGCCAACAAAGCGAGGTGCTAATTTGCCCTTGATTCCAAAGCGACGAACGCCTCGGAGAGGAGAGACTCGAAGATAGGCCTTGTCACCAATTTCATAGTGGACCTCTTGGTGGTGCTTGTCATAGTAGCTTTTCTGACGGGATTGAGCGGCCTTGAGGTTTTCCCGAATAACACTGACTTTCTCCTCGGCCTCATTGATCACATCAGGACCGAAGAGAGACCTCTCCCCGGTTTCAGACCAATTGAGAGGAGTCCGGCATTTTCTCCCATAAAGGACCTCGAAGGGAGCCATTTGCAGACTGGCTTGATAGCTATTGTTGTAGGAGAACTCGGCGAGAGGGAGATACTTTTCCCAATTCTTACCGAAGGAGATGACACAAGAACGTAGCATATCCTCAAGAACTTGATTTACTCTTTCAGTTTGACCGTCTGTTTGGGGATGATAGGTGGTGCTGAAGTTGAGACGGGTCCCGAGGGCCGTTTGGAAACTTTGCCAAAACTTGGACACAAATAAGCTCCCACGGTCGGAAATGATCCGCAAAGGAACCCCATGCAAAGGAACAATCCGGGCCATATATAGCTCCGCCAATTTAGCTGCATTGATATCATCCCGAACCGGAAGGAAATGGGCAACCTTTGTCAATCGGTCGATGATGACCCAAATGGCATTGTTGCCCTTTTGTGACTTGGGAAAGCCGGTGATGAAATCCATACCAACTTCATCCCATTTCCACTCGGGAATGGCTATGGGGCGAAGGGTACCAGCTGGCCTTTGATGTTCAGCCTTCACTCGGCGACAGACGTCGCATTCCGCAACATACTCGGCGATCTCGCGCTTCATGCAAGACCACCAGAATTGAGGGCGAAGATCTTGGTACATTTTTGTGCTACCCGGGTGAATAGAGATGGGTGACTCATGAGCTTCAGAAAGGATCAACTCCCTCAGACTTCCACTCTTGGGCACCACTAGACGGTCACCAAAATAGACCACACCATGGTCATCAACCAAGAAACAATTGGCCTTTCCATTAGCGCTCTTCTCTTTGATCTCAAGGATTTCAGGATCATTTTGTTGGGCAGCCTTGATATCATCCTCGAGAGTGGATTTGATCTCAAGGTTAGCTAGAAAACCCGAAGGAACAATTTCCAGATTCAATTTAGCAAATTCCTCGTGGAGAGCCGGTTGCGCCTTTTCAACCATCACGGTATTGCAATAGGCTTTGCGGCTCAGAGCATCCGCCACGACATTTGCCTTGCCGGGCTGATAATTGAGAGTCACATCATAGTCCTTTATCAATTCCAGCCATCTCCTCTGCCTCAAGTTCAGATCCGGCTGGGTGAATAGATATTTCAGACTTTGGTGGTCGGAGTATATCTCGCAACGGTTGCCCAAGAGGTAGGGCCTCCATTGCTTCAGAGCATGTACCACGGCGGCAAGCTCCAAATCATGAGTTGGATAATTTTGCTCGTGTGGCTTGAGTTGATGGGAAGCATAAGCGACCACATGGCCCTCTTGCATCAAGACACATCCCAACCCTTGTAGAGATGCATCGCAATAGACGACAAAGTCCTTGGCGGTATCGGGAAGGACAAGTACCGGGGTGGTGGTGAGCTTGACCTTGAGGGTCTGGAAACTCTCTTCAGCCTTGTCTGACCACACAAATGGTTTGCCTTTCTTGAGGAGTTCAGTCAGCGCCTTGGCTATCTTGGAGAAGCCCTCGATAAATCGGCGGTAATAACCCGCCAATCCAAGGAAGCTTCAGATATCTTTGACGGATTTGGGAGTCGGCCAATCCAGGATTGCCTGAATCTTGTCGGGTATCACCGCTACTCCGGCAGCGGACACCACATGACCGAGAAAGATGAGCTCCTTCAGCCAAAACTCACATTTAGAGAACTTGGCATACAAACGGTGATCTCGAAGCTTGGTCAGGACAAGTCGAAGATGCTCAGCATGTTTGTCTTCGGTCTTGGAGTACACAAGGATGTCATCGATGTAAATGATAATGAACTTGTCGAGGTACTCGTGGAAGATGGAGTTCATTAGCCTCATGAATGTAGCCGGAGCATTTGTGAGGCCGAAAGACATGACGGTGTACTCGTATAAACCATAGCGAGTAGTGAAAGCCGTCTTCAGAATATCCTCCTTTCGGATCTTTATCTGATGGTAACCTAACCTCAGATCCATCTTGGAGAACACCGTGGCTCCAGCTAACTGATCGAACAAGTCGGTTATTCGAGGAATTGGATACTTGTTCTTGATGGTCACCGCATTGAGAGGGCGGTAGTCAACGACCAGTCGAGGAACATTTGTATCCCTCTTCTTGACAAAGATAACCGGGCAGCCCCAAGGTGAGCTACTCGGCCGGATGAATTCTTTTTCCAGCAGCTCATCAAGTTGCTTCTTCAATTCAGCTAGCTCTTCCGTTGGCATACGGTAGGGCGTCTTGGAAACTGGGGCGGTTCCCGGAACCAACTCAATCACAAACTCCACGCTGCGATCAGGAGGCATGCTGGGCAATTCCTCCGGAAACACATCGGGGAAATCACACACCACAGTGACTTCAGACATATCAGGCGGGGTGATTCCTTCCAGGAAATAAAGACTGATCTCCGGTGAAAGAGGAGTGGCTGCGGAAGGAGTTGCAGAAGTTGGGGACCAGTAACGCACTTCCCCATACCTTGGGTGGAACACTGTGACAGTCTTGGCAGCACAATCCAGGTTGGCCTGATATTTCACTAGCCAATCCATGCCCAGGATAACATCGATACCCTCTGACCTCAGAGCTATCAATGAGAACGGAAAAGGGACTGACCCTATGGCTATTTGAACGTCGGGAGATATCCAATTGGTACGCCAACTAGAACCCGGTGTCTTGACCACTAACGGGGGATCCATCATCACAAACGGTATTTGATGGTTGTGTGCATATGATATGGATATGAATGAATGCGAAGCTCCAGAATCAAATAGCACTGAAGCTGGATAAGTATTGATTTGAAGCGTACCCATGAGAACTCCGGGGTCCTCCTCAATGTAGCGCCCTGACCCCAGAGCTATACAGTGAAACGTTGTACAACCGGTCATGCTACACAATCGAGTGTTACTGGGTTTACCAATCCCAGGCCAAAACACATTGGCAGGCGTGCTCGGAATACATCATCGGCACACAACACCTCGATCATGCCATAAGCTCGGACATCGCTTTCACGTATAACAAAGAGACCAAGACTGCGGAACAACTGGCACATCACAGACTCTACGACACAAGAGATCATAGTTCAACTCATATATGAGAAAGATAGCAAATATCACAATCAGAGGTCGCAGACCCATCATTACATCAAGCGGAAAGCAAATATAGTTGTCTAACAACAAGATCCAAATTATGGCCTAAGAGGCCTACAGATAAACATCCCGTGCAGCCTGTTCCAAGATGTCCCAAGCTGCCACCTGGGAACCCCAGACTACTCGTCGATGTCAATAAAGAACCCACCTTCCAGTTCGGTGACGTCCTCCTCTGAAACAAATAATAATCAACAAAGCAAGGCTGAGTACGACGTACTCGCAAGAATTAGTAGGGCGATATAGGCCCGATGCTGACGGAGGCTCTAATGCAGTATAATAGTAGCTGGTTTGCATAAAGCTAGGTTTTCCTTTTAAAGACTAAGACTCATGGCATCGTCTACTCAGAAGATTTTCATAAGGGATAAGAGAGTAAACTTTCATCTTCGGTTCTCACGAACCTACTTGTAGCCAAACATCACTCATCTCCACCAAGGCACTCCCTCGAATCACCCTCGAGGAAATGAACCTTTTATCACACTTTGATATGCAACCTCTAGCTGCCAATTATCAATTAGGTTCAGGTTCTATGAGCTAATCCGCCTTCCAAGAGTTCGTCCATAACCGTGGACACGGCTTTTCGAAAAGATTAAACCCTGCAGGGGTGTACTAATTTACCCATTGGTACCGTCCGGCTCACCTAGTTGGCCCTCTTCCGGGGAAGGCCGGCAAGCAGGCACGGTTAAACCTTTACCTCGCGTGAGACTATCCAAGAGTCATCTGTGGCCACAGGGCAAGTTTACCCAGCCTCAGCCCCTGCCCCATCGCCACGTCCTAAACACCACCATCCTCATCATTTCTTTTTCCGCTCACACACACGGCAAATGGAAATAGCAAACTAGAGGACCCTTGGATACGCCCGCACAAGTTATTCAGTTAGTGAGGCGCCCATACACCCACCAATGGCAGCACGCTCGTTTCTTGGTTCTAGCTAAAAGCACTCTCAGCCTAGGCGGCAGGAATGAGGCAAAACACCATCCCCGATGGCAACTCATCCAAGCCTTTTAGCAAATTAATTATCCACCACAAGTAACCATCATATCCGACCATTCCTCCACCATTCATAATAATGGATTTAAATCACCGGACAACATATATTATTTGACTAGCATGGCTAAGCATAGCTAAGCATATATAACAACAATATATCTTTGTCTCCGGCCAACACATCAAACCTAGGGTTTATAGGAGGGGAAGCATGTGATGGTTCAGGGGATAAACATGCATTCATAGGATACTCTACATCTTGATCAAAAGAGACATTTGAATCGCATGCAATATTCTGGTGGATAAAATAAGTTTGTAAAACAATAGGATGCTAGATGCCAAGAAGGTTAGGTTAGCTCTTGCCTTGCTGATAAAACTGGGCGCGTTGATCGTCGAGGTATTGTGGTGGAACCTCGACTCCTGAATCTAACGAAACACAACAATACAGGAAACGAAATAAATAACACGAATACAAGGTGCAATGCACAATCATGATGAGATGGTCAAATTATGCACTGAAAAGGTATTGGGCATGTCCCACAAGTTAAATGGAACCCCTAAAATAAATATAGCAATTAACGGGTCAACACTCCATATTTAACTTAGTGAATTGCATTATTAACCAAAATGTCCAGTACTGAACTATGGGTTATATATGCATGAAAAAGACATTATTAGATAGGTATTGTTCCACTGATCATTTTGGTACTTCGTTTGCAATTTTCTGATTAACGATGAGGAAATGGTGATTTAAACGGTTATGCAATTTAAATCATTTTAACCAAATCGAAAGTGACATCAAAGGAAAAGTTGTTGTCATGCTGTGAACTTAACATAGATAGATAGCATTTGAGTTGCTGATCAAATTGGTATATCATTTGCAATTTTCGGATTAATATTTAACAAGTTATGACATTTTTGATAATTGAATTAATTCTGCCATTTTAACTATTTTTATTAAACATCACCAACATTGCATCTAAAATTCCCTCAAATGACATAAACTTGTGGATAATTGTTCACTGAACATTTTGGGAGCTTATTCATAATTTTTGGATGAGTAGAACTCAAGTTATGCAATTTCCAAAATTTGAATTAAATCTGCCATCTCTGTTTTTATTAAATAAAGGCATGTTATTTTGGTCAACTAATTCTACCAATGGCAATAACAGATGGACATTTTCTCCCTGAGCATTTTGGTATATTATTTGCATTTTTTTTGGACTTATGGTTCAAAAGATATGCAATTTCCAAAATTTGAATAATTAACCGATGATTTGCATTTCACATTTTAAATTCAAATTTAGAAATTCATTTGCATGTGTGAGTGAAATATTTGAATAGGTTGTGAAAATGTGAACAATCTGGTAGGTCATTTGCATTTTTCTGATTTACCATTTAATAGATATTTCAATTACCAAATCTGTTTAATTTCTGGAAAAACAAAACAAGAACAGCTGACGTCATGGTGATGTCATCAGGGGGCAGCGGCCGTGTCGATCACAAATTCGACGATTCCGTGTGAAATTGGACACGGGCGTTAGCACTACGAGCTAGAGGAAGTGGAGAGGAGTCGGGGGGCGGCGGAGTGGGACCATAAGGTCACCGGAGCACGGCCGGCGTCCATCGGAGCGGCGGCGGGCGGCGGTGCACGATGGGGGCGGCGGTGAGAGGGAGAGGGGGAGCAGGAGGGGGTCCTGGAGGACCGGAGGCTCACCAGGAAGCCGACGACGCCGACGGCGAGGGACGAGGAGGCCGGACGGCGACGGAGAGGTGCTCGACGGCGGCGACCCGAGGCGAAGAAGAACGGGCCGATTTGCGCGACCGGCGGCGTTCCAGCACGCGGGAGTCGGCGGGGAGACAGAGGAGCTCGAGGCGGAGACAACGGTGGCGATGGCTAGCTCCGGGGCGGCCGGACGCGACGGCACGGTGCGGCGGCCGGCGCGGCGGGCAGTAGCTCGAATCGGCTCTAGGGTTAGGGTTTGGAGGAGTAGAGCGCAGGGGAGGAGAGAGGAGAGAGCAGCGCATCCGGTTCCTTCTTATCCATCGGGGAATCGCAGCTTGGCGACAGTGGAGGTGCGGTGGCGACGGCGCGCGCGGTGAGGGCTCGGTCGCTACAGAGGCTACAGGAAGAAGAAGGGAATTTTGCGAAAACCCCCCTGCTTCCTATTTTCTGGTTTTAAACCTTTTTAGGCAGCAACTTAAGTGATTTATTTGGAGCACTTAAATAACTCATAAAAACATGAAAATATTCATGGAGGCTCATAATAAGATAAGGGAGCTCACCATATTTTTGTTTTGAATTTTTGAAAGGTTTGAGTTGGTTTCAAAATTCAAAGTTGATTTGCAACTATTTGAAGTTCTCATTTTTAATTGAGGCATTTAAACCTTTTTATAAAATATGCCAAAATTTATGTAGCTTCCTCATGACATGTAGAAGCTTGACAAAATTTGGTGTTGCAAAATAAAAAGTTTTGCATAACATTTGTTAATAGGGTTCACATATTGCAATTTGATAAATCCAACCAACAATTTTTATAGCCTTTTAAAAGCACAAGGCAAGAATATTGTTTTTCACTCTTGGAACTTCCTGGACAAATATGGAAACTCCAGAATATTTGGTTTTCCCAATTTGAGCAATTCATTTGGGTTGGGAAATTTGGGAAGTGTTTGATTGCTTTAAATGATTTCCATTGTTTGCAATATTTAACTTAGCATTTTAAATATGCATGCCATGATGCAATGCAAAGCAAAAAGTGAAAATTTGGCCCATATTTTAGGGTACCAAATCTGGGCTGTTACAATTCTATCCCCCTTACAAGAATCTCGCCCCGAGATTCCTAGAGTAGGAAGAGAGAGAGGAGGAAACATGACAACCCTTAACTTCAACGATCTTCTCGATCCCACGATGATCTTCCTTGTTGCAGAGAGTCAGGTAGCAAGCATGACGTGCCGATGAGAAAGTCAGAAGATAGTTCAAGGTGATAGACAAATTTTCACCAAGGGTTGGAAATATGAACTTTGCACAAGACCATAAGCCATTGGGGAAAACTAGGAACAACTTGACCAAACAAAGGTCGAGCAGAGGATAGGAGAAATGACCGAGAGACATGTTTAGCAACACCACGTTAATGTTCTCCTCGATGTTCTAGATACCACTATCTGGCTTCGGAAAAGCCTTCAATAGGTCATCAAGTAGAGGTCGGACCTTTAAGATTGCAAGAGAACATAAGGGCAACTTCTAGAATAAGTCGCACAAAATCCTCATGGAGAGTGGTTTGACTTTATGAAAGGCAAGCGGATATCACAATAGACCTTCCAGTTAAGTAGGACAACCACCACCTCAACTTGCCGGATTTACACAAGGCCTATGACATGCTCTTAAGAACACCAACCATCATTTCTGCTTGAGATTCAGATTTGGTTAAGCGTGCGGATATTTCAGACTTGACATGTCCGAGGAAAGGAGTTACAACAGCTAACAAGAGGTAAGGATCTCAAGAATTGACTACAGCGTCAAGCTCCAGAACACTAGCTAGTTTGCGAGAGGAAAATTTGCTTTTCCAAGCGAACGCTGTGATCTTTAGAGTTTCGACACGAATCTAACTTATTGACCGAAAGTGGACACATGAACGAATGGACTTGGTAGCACAGTCAAACTCGGCTTGATGATCAGATTACCAATCATGCTAATAGCGCCATCAAAGTCCTTGGATTTCAAAGCAATATCAGTTGCTAAGAATATTCGATTACCACCCCAATATGCATCCTCAACAATCTCGAGCCCGAGTAGCTCGGAGGTAGATGGATAAGGAAGGGTAAGAGCATCACTTCATCCGGTAAGTCATGAGACTAAGCACGACCTTTGGATATAAAAGAGTGTGACACTCCAAGGTTGAACAGAACAAAAGCTAGACAAGCCTCTTATTCTGCGGATTACAATACTTTGACCTGGCCGAGAAATGGACAAGGTACCGGAGTTTGTTTCTCCTAACATCCTGATGTGGAATGTATTGACGGACCACAAGGGTAACATTGCTTCGGAACACACCAATGCACGATAACACTTGACTGTCAACTGACAGATAAAGGTCGGACAACAGATTAAGAGTAAGAAAGCGGGCTAACAACAATCCCAAGAGATTTGTAGAAGCCCTTGTTAGCACTCTTCCAACAACTAGTGCTGAAAGGGTTTCACTAACAAGTGTTATTTGGAAGGAAATCACAAACATTGATAGAAAACTCGCGAAGAGCAGTCTTGTCGTGATCCAGATGGTTTCATGACAGAAAGTCTAGCTCAGGCTAGTGACAGAGAAGAGCTTTGTTGCCGCAATTCAATTACGACTACAACCACCAAATTGAAGATTAACTTCAAACATGGCCAACCTAACGTAGGGTTTGACAATTAACATCAGGATTCAACGGGAAAGATCTTGGGTTAAAGATCAGCTTCATGTACTGGGACTCACAAATAGCATAGTGCTCACATGGGTGACAACCCTCATGAATCAATACACCAGAATTCCAGTACAATCCGGGACCTTCGGTTCAAGACCATGGGCCATAACTCAAAGAGAGGAATACCCGATTAGGTGCGAAACGTTTTCAAGGCTTCGGATGTCTTGCACCTTCTTCTTCATTGGGTGAGAACAACGGAGTTTACTTCGGTTTCTGGAAACGGAAACAACCTAACCAGTAGACTAAAGGTAGGAACCAACCCCGTGAACCTAATTTCTTGAATCGCTAGACGAGCAGAAGAACCGCTAAATCAAATAGAGGTAAGATGACTCAGAGTTAGAGCGAGTTGGATAAGGAGTAAAAAGAAACCTAAGAAGGTTTTAACAACTCCTTTTTAGGTTATAAATAATTTTTCACGAACACTAGACTCGACATCGACCAGTAGAACGGGTTTCCTACAGGCAGTCCGGCTCTGATACCAATTTGTAGCGCCCTGACCCCAGAGCTATACAGTGAAACGTTGTACAACTGGTCATGCTACACAATCGAGGGTTACTGGGTTTACCAATCCCAGGCCAAAACACATTGCCAGGCGTGCTCGGAATACATCATCGGCACACAACACCTCGATCATGCCATAAGCTCGGACATCGCTTTCACATATAACAAAGAGACCAAGACTGCGGAACAACTGGCACATCACAGACTCTACGACACAAGAGATCATAGTTCAACTCATATATGAGAAAGATAGCAAATATCACAATCAGAGGTCGCAGACCCATCATTACATCAAGCGGAAAGCAAATATAGTTGTCTAACAACAAGATCCAAATTATGGCCTAAGAGGCCTACAGATAAACATCCCGTGCCAGCCTGTTCCAAGATGTCCCAAGCTGCCACCTGGGAACCCCAGACTACTCGTCGATGTCAATAAAGAACCCACCTTCCAGTTCGGTGACGTCCTCCTCTGAAACAAATAATATCAACAAAGCAAGGCTGAGTACGACGTACTCGCAAGAATTAGTAGGGCGATATAGGCCCGATGCTGACGGAGGCTCTACTGCTGTATAATGTAGCTAATTTGCATAAAGCTGGTTTTCCTTTTAAAAGATATAAAGACCCATGGCATCGTCTACTCAGAATGTTTTTCCGAAAAGGGATAAGAGAGTAAACTTTCATCTTTGGTTCTCAACGAACCATTTGTAGCCAACACCAACTCATCTCCACCAAGGCACTCCCTCGAATCACCCTCGAGGAAATGAACCTTTACCACACGTTGATTATGCAACCTCTAGCTGCCAAATTTTAAATAAGATCAGGTTCAGGTTTTCTATGAGCTAATCCGCCTTTCCCAAGAGTTCGTCCATAACCGTGGACACGGCTTTTCGAAAAGATTAAACCCTGCAGGGGTGTACTAATTTACCCATTGGTACCGTCCGGCTCACCTAGTTGGCCCTCTTCCGGGGAAGGCCGGCAAGCAGGCGCGGTTAAACCTTTACCTCGCGTGAGACTATCCAAGAGTCATCTGTGGCCACAGGGCAAGTTTACCCAGCCTCAGCCCCTGCCCCATCGCCACGTCCTAAACACCACCATCCTCATCATTTCTTTTTCCGCTCACACACACGGCAAATGGAAATAGCAAACTAGAGGACCCTTGGATACGCCCGCACAAGTTATTCAGTTAGTGAGGCGCCCATACACCCACCAATGGCAGCATGCTCGTTTCTTGGTTCTAGCTAAAAGCACTCTCAGCCTAGGCGGCAGGAATGAGGCAAAACACCATCCCCGATGGCAACTCATCCAAGCCTTTTAGCAAATTAATTATCCACCACAAGTAACCATCATATCCGACCATTCCTCCACCATTCATAACAATGGATTTAAATCACCGGACAACATATATCATTTAACTGAGCATGGCTAAGCATATATAATCAACAATTATATCTTTGTCTCCGGCCAACACATCAAACCTAGGGTTCATAGGAGGGGAGGCATGTGATGGTTCAGGGGATAAACATGCATTCATAGGATACTCTACATCTTGATCAAAAGAGACATTTGAATCGCATGCAATATTCTGGTGGATAAAATAAGTTTGTAAAACAATAGGATGCTAGATGCCAAGAAGGTTAGGTTAGTTCTTGCCTTGCTGATAAAACTGGGCGCGTTGATCGTCGAGGTATTGTGGTGGAACCTCGACTCCTGAATCTAACGAAACACAACAATACAGGAAACGAAATAAATAACACGAATACAAGGTGCAATGCACAATCATGATGAGATGGTCAAATTATGCACTGAAAAGGTATTGGGCATGTCCCACAAGTTAAATGGAACCCCTAAAATAAATATAGCAATTAACGGGTCAACACTCCATATTTAACTTAGTGAATTGCATTATTAACCAAAATGTCCAGTACTGAACTATGGGTTATATATGCATGAAAAAGACATTATTAGATAGGTATTGTTCCACTGATCATTTTGGTACTTCGTTTGCAATTTTCTGATTAACGATGAGGAAATGGTGATTTAAACGGTTATGCAATTTAAATCATTTTAACCAAATCGAAAGTGACATCAAAGGAAAAGTTGTTGTCATGCCGTGAACTTAACATAGATAGAAAGCATTTGAGTTGCTGATCAAATTGGTATATCATTTGCAATTTTCGGATTAATATTTAACAAGTTATGACATTTTTGATAATTGAATTAATTCTGCCATTTTAACTATTTTTATTAAACATCACCAACATTGCATCTAAAATTCCCTCAAATGACATAAACTTGTGGATAATTGTTCACTGAACATTTTGGGAGCTTATTCATAATTTTTGGATGAGTAGAACTCAAGTTATGCAATTTCCAAAATTTGAATTAAATCTGCCATCTCTGTTTTTATTAAATAAAGGCATGTTATTTTGGTCAACTAATTCTACCAATGGCAATAACAGATGGACATTTTCTCCCTGAGCATTTTGGTATATTATTTGCATTTTTTTTGGACTTATGGTTCAAAAGATATGCAATTTCCAAAATTTGAATAATTAACCGATGATTTGCATTTCACATTTTAAATTCAAATTTAGAAATTCATTTGCATGTGTGAGTGAAATATTTGAATAGGTTGTGAAAATGTGAACAATCTGGTAGGTCATTTGCATTTTTCTGATTTACCATTTAATAGATATTTCAATTACCAAATCTGTTTAATTTCTGGAAAAACAAAACAAGAACAGCTGACGTCATGGTGATGTCATCAGGGGGCAGCGGCCGTGTCGATCACAAATTCGACGATTCCGTGTGAAATTGGACGCGGGCGTTAGCACTACGAGCTAGAGGAAGTGGAGAGGAGTCGGGGGGCGGCGGAGTGGGACCATAAGGTCACCGGAGCACGGCCGGCGTCCATCGGAGCGGCGGCGGGCGGCGGTGCACGATGGGGGCGGCGGTGAGAGGGAGAGGGGGAGCAGGAGGGGGTCCTGGAGGACCGGAGGCTCACCAGGAAGCCGACGACACCGACGGCGAGGGACGAGGAGGCCGGACGGCGACGGAGAGGTGCTCGACGGCGGCGACCCGAGGCGAAGAAGAACGGGCCGATTTGCGCGACTGGCGGCGTTCCAGCACGCGGGAGTCGGCGGGGAGACAAAGGAGCTCGAGGCGGAGACAACGGTGGCGATGGCTAGCTCCGGGGCGGCCGGACGCGACGGCACGGTGCGGCGGCCGGCGCGGCGGGCAGTAGCTCGAATCGGCTCTAGGGTTAGGGTTTGGAGGAGTAGAGCGCAGGGGAGGAGAGAGGAGAGAGCAGCGCATCCGGTTCCTTCTTATCCATCGGGGAATCGCAGCTTGGCGACAGTGGAGGTGCGGTGGCGACGGCGCGCGCGGTGAGGGCTCGGTCGCTACAGAGGCTACAGGAAGAAGAAGGGAATTTTGCGAAAACCCCCCTGCTTCCTATTTTCTGGTTTTAAACCTTTTTAGGCAGCAACTTAAGTGATTTATTTGGAGCACTTAAATAACTCATAAAAACATGAAAATATTCATGGAGGCTCATAATAAGATAAGGGAGCTCACCATATTTTTGTTTTGAATTTTTGAAAGGTTTGAGTTGGTTTCAAAATTCAAAGTTGATTTGCAACTATTTGAAGTTCTCATTTTTAATTGAGGCATTTAAACCTTTTTATAAAATATGCCAAAATTTATGTAGCTTCCTCATGACATGTAGAAGCTTGACAAAATTTGGTGTTGCAAAATAAAAAGTTTTGCATAACATTTGTTAATAGGGTTCACATATTGCAATTTGATAAAATCCAACCAACAATTTTTATAGCCTTTTAAAAGCACAAGGCAAGAATATTGTTTTTCACTCTTGGAACTTCCTGGACAAATATGGAAACTCCAGAATATTTGGTTTTCCCAATTTGAGCAATTCATTTGGGTTGGGAAATTTGGGAAGTGTTTGATTGCTTTAAATGATTTCCATTGTTTGCAATATTTAACTTAGCATTTTAAATATGCATGCCATGATGCAATGCAAAGCAAAAAGTGAAAATTTGGCCCATATTTTAGGGTACCAAATCTGGGCTGTTACACATATCTAATTTTTTTCCCATGCCATCATATTGATTGTAGCATATATATTGATTTTGCTTTTATTATGTTTGGCGTTATCCGTAGGCGACGAAGTTGCCGAGTACCCCGATACCTCAGAGGAGTTAGCCTAGTACCAGGCTACTGAGCAACAAGGCAAGCAGCCCCTCCCCCACTTTCTCATGTGATGCCTATGCCTTATCTTGCATGCTTTAGGATTCGTTCAGTTGTGTCTACATTTCCTAATAGAACTACATAGCCTGTTAGGAGTCCAGATATCCTCATATGCTTTAGGATTCGTTCAGTTGTGTCTACATTTCCTAATAGAACTGCATAGCCTATATCCTTTTGCTTGAATTACCTACAGTTACCAACTAGCATGCTTAGGAGTTGATTGTGGTATATCTCATACTTTGTTGATGTTTAGTTGGTATAGCTTAATTAATTGAAGACATGCTATGTGGGTATAATTGTTATTATAATAAAGAAAAGGCTCCGACGGGAGGCCAGCTATGGTGTTTTGTTCCGCTAGTGTCGCCTAGGACCCAAGTTCTTTTCCGCTTATCCAAGACTGAGCGCACTACCCACACGTGGGAAGACTTATGGAACCCCCTCAACTTAGTACCGGAACCGCGGTATTGCATAGGGAGCCACAACTAGTTCGGGTGTTTTTTTGGACATACGCATACGCATATTACTGAAGATGAGAGGTTACAACTTGGGGGGGCGCGCATATAGGTTTGCGGCATGTGGCGTTTATCGCATGTGGAAGGAGGGCAATCGTATGAGTGTTCCTCCCGAAGCTGTCCACGAAACCTTTGGGCCCGCAACGGAGTTTCAGCTGGGCTCTCGACATGGATCAGTCTCAGATGGGTGGCTCCCTATTCAATGCTGTAGTGAAGGGAAGGGTTGTGTTGAGATATCCTTTGCCTATGTGGCTTGTGGGTCGATCGAACGTGTACGGTTACTATGGTGCACCCCTGCAGGGGTTAAATCTTTTCGAAAAGCAGTGTCCGCGGTTATGAACGACTTGGGTAATGTGCTGGCTAAAAAGATCATAGACATCACCGTAGAATCAAATAGCTAATTTTTCTAGTAAATAGATTTACTCGAATAATTAAATTGAATAAAACTTGATCAACGTGTGAGTGCCCCGTACTTCTTCCTCGTGGGTATATGATACGATGGAGTCGTACTCGGGCGGGTTTTGTTTGGGTGATTAGTATAGACTAGTTTGAGATGCGATCTCTTACCTTATTCTAAATAGACGGAAGTTGTAGCGTGTCCTCTGTAGATGATAGGTGTTGCTGCAAGTCCACCATAAAGCCCCTTCTTCCTTCCCCAATGCATGTGCATAGTTTTAATTTAACCTTGTGTGTAAGACTTGCTAAGTACATCCGTACTCATACCATCGGGGTCCCGGTGCCTGTTTTCACCGTTGCAGGAGCGACAGAAGACTACAACGACCCAGATGGAGGCTACTACGTGGAGTTCGACGTTGACTACGACGAGTAGATCAGCGATCCTAGGCGGCAGCCCAAGACCATGTGGGTGGGTCCCCTTTTCTTTCCGGTCATTAGACCTTTGATGTAGTCTGTACTCAGACCATACTTTGCTTCCGCTGTATTTGGGACAAGTGTCTGATGTGATGTAATAAATTATTCTTTTGTTTCATAAATGTTCGTGTTGTGATATTTGAAATGTGGGTCCTCCGACGAAATGAATGTTTCGCTAAGTGGGGCTTACAGGCGACCGCACCTAACCCCGGTGTCCGTGATCCAAGACACGAAGGAGTAAAGGATACCCCTTTTTAGGTTTGGCACGGGGCGCGAATGAGGCTAGGAGACGCCTACTTCTGGGAGAAACTTGTCGAGACCTCCGATCTACGTACTAGCAAGCAACACAGAGACACAGGGAGTTTACCCAGGTTCAGGCCCCCCGGAGGCTAAAATCCCTACTCCTGCATGTCTGGATTGAGTGGTTTATCATGGTGTAGCTTACAGAGGTGGTTGCGGGTGAGAACCCGGGAGGTGTTGGCTAGAGGTTGAAGACGAGCAGATCCTGTTTCGGAGGAGATCACCTCTCGCTTGTGCTACTCTCATCTGGTGCGCTACCTAGCCTAACCTCCGACTCTCAGGAATTCCGTTTCGTCCCTCCCCTCCCTCAGGTGCCTTGGTCCTCCTTTTATAGGCTAAGGGAATCCCACAAGGGCACCTTTGGGGGCGGAGGGGTTTTAGGTGGGAAAACCCCACCGGGTTCTACTTATGGGACGACGTGGCCTCTTCTCGTCCAAGTATTCTTCTGAGGGGGGTTAGGTGTGGTCGCCCACCTTTTGCAGGGCGGGCGGACAAAGGCTGACACCTTTTCCAACCGTGTCCCCCCGCGGCGCCTCCATCTTCTTGGTGCCAAGTCTTCTAGGAGCTTCCAGCCGGAGCTGGCAAGCTTATCCTCTTCGCTTGTATGGAGGTTGGAACCCGGAGGTGAGCCTGGCCTCCTGCCGGGTGACCGGGTCCCCAGGACCTTTGCATCGTCTGCCGGGTTGGGGGTGACCCCGGAAGGTTCCCCAGCCCTTAGTCATGGTTGTCGATGCCGTCCTTGCCTGGTTGCCGTGGGGCAGATGGGGGGCCCATCTGCCAGTCTTGAACCCTTGCCTTCTTGGTGGGCCCACTGGTGGTGGACCCACTTTGACCGCATCAAGGGAACCCCGTGTTCCACTGTTGCGATAGTAGCCCCCAGGCATTGTCCCGGCGGCCACGTCCTTCTGCTGCCGGAGCTATGACCAAAAAAGTCAAAGTGGGTCCCCGACGTCTTGCCTTGACTGTCTTGTCCCAACTGTCGGGGCGCGCCCACAGGGGAGCAGCGCGAGCCTGCGGGTCTTCTTCGCCTTGGTGAACGTTGCGATTGAAGGGGTCGCAGCATGGAAAACAAAAAAAATTTGCTACGCGGCAAGCGGAATAAACCCCAAGGATCTAGATCTACTAGATGAAGATAGCGAAGGTGAGATCCAATCTCTTACCCTTGAAGATCAACAAACGCGTTTTGTCGGTGCAGGGGTTGGCTAGTCGATCCCCGCAACTAGACTCGTCTAGTCGCGAGGAGATGTATTATCCTCGAGATCTAATCCGGTGAAGTGCAGCAACGGGCAGCACCTCCGCGGTGTCCACACGTACAGCTCGATGAAGACGTCAACTCCTTGATCCCGCAAGCGAGAGAACGTGGCCTTGATGATCTCAGCAGCACGACGGTAGTGCCGGTGTCGATGACGATCTCCACGAGCAGGGCTTCGCCAAGCCAAGCAAGAGGAGAGGGAGAGGAACAAGGCGCAGAAGCCCTAGGGCATAGGGGTGGTGCGGCTATGGTGTGGAGGTGGAGGTGGCGCAGCCCTTCGGGGAGGGGTGCGGCTAGGGTTAGGGTTTGGGTGAGGAGGTGGTGCGGCTAGGGTGCTTGGGGGGGCAGCCTCTTGGTGTGCCGCACCCCCTCCCCTCACCCCTTTATATAGGTGGAGGGGGAGAGCCCTAGGGCCGGCCGGCCAAGGGGTGGCTTGGCCCCCAAGCCGAGTCCCCCTAGGACTCCTCCTAGGGTTTGGCCGGCTCCCCCCTCCTAGGCCAATTCGGTTTGATCCATGTGGGCCTTAGGTGGTGCGGCTGGCCCAAGTGTCCAGCTGCACCCCTTTGGTCCATGTGGGCCCCATACAATATGTGGTCCCACTTCTAGAACCCTCTAGAACATTCCGGAACCTTTCCGGTACCCTGCAAATATTTCCCGAAACTTTTCCGAAACCTCCGGAAACCACTTTCCATATATGAATCTTATTCTCCGGACTCTTCCGGAACCTCTCGTGACATCCGGGATCCCATTCGAGACTCCGAATCACCATTCGTTCATTTCATCATTTAATTCATCGCAAAACCTAATTTCATCGGAACGTTAAGTGTGTGACCCTACGGGTTCGAGAATGCATAGACATGATCATATCAATAAATAATAGCGGGACTGGGATGCCCATATTAATTCCTATACACTCAACGAAAACCTTTTTCTCGATTGAACCACGATGCCGGAGATTCAATTAATCTCATATACGATTCCCTTTGTCGACTCACGATATTTTACTTGCCCGAGATATAATCGTTGACATCCCCATGTCCAGTTTGATCTCGTTACCGGCAAGTTCTCTTTACTCGTCCATAATATAGGATCTCAGTGATTACAACCTAATCACATGTCTGTAGACTTTTGATGCTATATTACCGAGAAGGCCTGGAGATATCTTCTCCGTCACATAGAGGGACAAATCCCACTCTCGATTCATATCACCCAACAACCCACCATCGGAGATACCTGAAAGCCACCTTTATAATCACCCAGTGACGCATGACGTTTGATGTCCACAAAGTATTCCTCCAGTGAACGGGAGTGATATAATCTCATGGTCTAAGGAAACTATATTTGGCATATTAAAAGTGTTGACAACAAAACTTTTGTGACACGATTAATTGCAACTCTTTATTGTTTGGGTCATGTCCATCACACCATTACTCCTAATGATATGACTCCGTTATCAAGTGACTATAACAAGTCCATAGTTAGGAAACTCTAACTATCTCTTGATCAACGAACTAGTCCTGTAGAGGCTCACTAGGGACTCTGGTGTTTATATTCCACACATGTATTATGTTTCCATTTAATACAATTATAGCATGGATAATAAACTATTATCATAAACGTGAATATGCTTAATAAACCATTTTATTATTGCCTCTAGGGCATATTCCCAACAGTCTCCCACTTGCACTAGAGTCAATAATCTAGTTTACATTTCCTCGATCCAACACCCATGGAGTCTCACTCATGAAGTCTTAGTGCTGATCATGTTTGCTTGTGGAAGAGGTTCTGTCCGTGCTCTGTACTTTACAGCTCTTTATGTCCTTTGCAAAAAATTGTAACTGTCACCTAATTTCACATTACTTTATCATCACATGATAAACTTCCTATCATCCCATGATAAAAATCATTATCATATAATGTATATAATATGTTTGGTTATAGAGTGAGATATTCGTATCCTTTTATGCCTATATGTATGATCAGTCAGATGGACTTTCTCATAACATATGCATCCGAAACTCACTCGATCTTGAAACAACTTTCTCAAACCAAAATATTATATCTTATTTCAATCCTTGAATTAATCATATACTCCTATATGTTGTAGACTTAACAAATCGACAGTGTATCATGTCACTTCGATATTTCCGATCATGCTTTCTCTGTGCTACTCTGATATTAAGAGATCTCCAATTTAGTTTGGCTTTATGACTTCAATCAAATCTACCATATTCTAAATTCATCTCAATTCCATGAAAAATGACTCCTCATTTAACATGTTCTTACAATTAAGAACTTGGGTCACATATCGTCATATACAAACACATGGTTCTTATATGTTGAGACCTATGAACAATTCATAGTGAATTCCAACATATCCTCCAACCATCAATTTTGTACTGAGTTCTCAACTCAATGTTTCACCTATATGTTACAATGAGATGAACCATTCTTCTCTTGTTTCTATTTTGAACTCCTTCAAAACTATTTAGGTTAAAACATCCTAACTTCAATGTTTATCAAACTTATCTATCCTCCATAGATACATTCATCTACATGAATATTTGACGTTCAAACTAACTTCATAAGTTATGCATTGGTCCATGACAACATTTACAAAATCTCCATTTCATTCAAACACGATGTTGTAAACTCCCACTCAAATATATACCATACACATATTAAATTGTGAAGCCACCATGGCTCCCACTCAGAAATATGTTATCTTTATATTTGACCATGATTAACTAGTTCCCACTCAAACATATGTCACCACATATTTTGATTATGGAAATTAATTTCTGCTCTAACTTAATATATGTCACCACATATCTTAATTAGATCCAACTCAGTTTCTTATGCACTTTCTCGACACTTTGGACACCTCCAAAAATTATTAACTCTTAAGATTCGAGAACTCATATACGAAACGGCAGCACCTTGCCAGCTATAAGTTTTATTTATCCCACACAAACTCTTTGCAAAATAAATATGTGAAACATTCTTTTCACAAAATCAAGTAACAATTACTTTGTGATTTAAACTTAATATAGAATGACTTTTAGTCACTTTCGTATTTTAAAGTTTCTATTTCTTCTTTTGTAGTTTTGCAGGTATGTCTTGTTTCTCAAACATGACAAGTAAATCATGAATATTATTTGCATCCTTTGACAAAATTTCATATTCTTGAATCTCACTGCTCTTTAGATAAGCTAAACCAAAATTCAATGATCACCATCATTAAAATCTTTTATGTGTCAAGTTTTAACCAACATAGCACTTTACATATGTGCCACTTGATACATAAACATGCAAGGTTTAAACTTTCTAAATTTTTATTCCAACAAATCTTTTATCCATGAAACCATTTCATGATAAACCCACTAAAATACACAACACAACCAAACACATTGGTTTGTCCCTTTTAGTCTCACATTGTGGAATCTCTATTTCATAATCCCATATGAATATTCTACAAAACTTCATTTGCTTTGCCTTTTAATTATCTCATAATTATTGAAACCACTGTTTCACATAACTCATATGCGAAACGCAAATCATTAAATAGATCTTTATTTAAAACAGAGTGTTATCAAAATAAATCTAAATGATACAAATAAACCCTTAAATTCAAATCCCTTCTTTATGACCACATAATATCAAATATAATGTGACTACAACACTTTAGGTTTATCAAAACACTTTTGAATAATCTCTAAATATTGTAATTTGTGATAACACTTGTCACAAGTCTTCATACTAAACAATAACTCAAATATTTTGACTCTTTTGATCAAATCGAAAAGACTCAATTATCTTGTTAACTCAATATCCTTTACTTCCAAAAATGATATGGTCTCATCATGACTTGAATAAATACACCTATTTACTCATTCATGATGAAGAACATAAAACAATGATGTCTCTTATTAACTGAAAAATTCCACCAACACTTGTGTTTATTTTCCAGCTACTCATGGCATTTTCAAAAAAAATGGCATTTTTAATTATGCTACTTGGTGATGCGCATCAGAATACTCACCAACACTATAGCACAACTAAAAACAAATCTCATCATTAAGTATTGGATATTTTAGCATGTCTTTATTTTATAAGTGTTTAACTAATTATCGTTTAAATCTAACAAAGGACAATAATCTCATAATTGAAACGTGATCTCCAAAAAGGATTACTCATGAAAACAGAACAACCACTTGTCTTTAACATGAATGACCGTCTCACAAACCGAGACACACTAATTTAAGATCACACTTAATTCGATTACAAAACTCATTCAAATCCTCTAATTTAAAACGATAAATGTAGAAGTGAAATGATGCTAGCATCAACTCCTTGATTTGCCATCTTCCCGCGAAATCCACTCAGTCCCTCCATGCACTTCTCAAACGGCGGGCCCTGTTTTCACAAAACAGCACAAGTATCAAATACTTAGCTCACCACAAGTGTAAATGGGACATTTAATGTAGTGACCTTGCCTTTTAAAATAGACAAGATACCTGTGTATAGTGCTAGTCCCTGGATCGACTCGCTAGCACACACAGTACAGGATGGAATACCATCACAGTGCATCATTTTATTACACGCATGATCCAGAATTCAAAGTAGTTTTGATTACAAAGTGCATAGCTCGAAGCTAGCTTTATTTAGTAAACAGCGGAAATAAACATTAAGCATGGAGTCTCCATCATCTTCATGCTGCCACAGGCGAACATGTCGGTTGTAGACTCGAAGCCCTATCACGCACCTTACTCATCGTCTGAACAATCTGCAACAGTAAAAGCGTTGCAGCCAAAAATTGGTCAGAACCATTGGAATGGATCTGGCAAGTGACACTTGTGGACTCATAATGGCAAACTCTAAGACCTATATGCTTATTTGGCTGGTGGATCTCAAAGCTCTTTGCATAAAGCCAATTTTATCCTAGCTTTCGCAATAATTTCTTTTCCATCTAGTCGAGACAATTCCTGGTATACATTCCAGTGCCAAAAGAGGAAATTCCTGGAATATATCCAGTGTCCCATTTCTACCCTTGTTCACCCATCAAACTTTTATTTAAGAAATTGGAATGGTGAGATTCTCCATCGACATCCTTGTCCAGCTGCTCAAAATTGTCCGTAACCGGGGACACGGCTATGATCATAGTTTTATTACTCTCGAGAGTTTGTGCCACTTTCCCCACTAGACTCAACTAACCCAAACTTCCTAATCACTCAATTAGTGAGAAGGAAAGGAGAGAGTTGAGACGAGATCTTTCAGAAGAGCTTTCCCGTACACCTGTCCGAACAATACCCACCTATAACCCCTACATCTGCTTGTTCGTCCGGTCGGGTCCACTCAACTTAGTCAATCAAGACAGAGCCCATATGACTAGTGGCTACACTGGAAGCAAACAAAAGCATGGAGTGACATCGAATCTCTTTGTTCCTGGGTGGCCGTTCCCAAGTGAACATCTCGAGTATAACCATGGAAATGGCCTCGAGAAGACACTCAACTCTGTCCGCCAAGCAATACCAATTGCCACCCAGGTGGTTCATTAACTTAGTAGAGTTTTTATCCTTTCATACTACAATAAAACATTTTGCATTGCAGTTCTAACATCTACCAAGTTAATGGGTACCTAGACCAACAGGAATATAGGGTGGTATACTAAACAGGTCTGCATAGCATAATAGTAAAACTCCTATCATGCATACTACTGAAATAGCTAAAGTGCAAATAATAAAATAGTAGGACTTTTATGCTGGAGTATCACTTGCCTTGGCAACCAGCTGAGCAGGAGCAACAAGCACAAGAGTAACCGGGACCCTCCGAATAATCTAACAAATAACACAAATCACAAATAAGCAACCATACCATTATAGCAATACAAAAATATATGCCATGCATGAGTGTATGCAAAAGACACACAACACAAGTAAATCATATTATTGATCTCTGATTATTACTATATGCATGATGCCACAAGACAAGTTTTACAATTTTAACCATTAAAGCATTTTTAAAACACCCAAAAAGGACAAATACAAGGATTTTATAGTTTTCTGTAATAAAATATTTTATAAATTTTGGAAAACAAGTCTACTGGACAGAGGACATCTAGACAAAGCTTCTGCAATTTGGATCACTCAATTTGGAATTGTAGAACTCAAGATATGGCCAAAACAAGATTTTTGGGTTTCTACAAATACCAAGTGTGTGCACGTATCAAAAGTTGAATTTGATTGCACCACTGCATTCTACACATTTTGGTGATTCCAGGGACTACAAGATCATTGAATTTGGATACATGGTTCAAAAGATATGGATTTTTCAAGTTTGGGTGATTTTCTGTTTGAAAAACAGAAAAGATAAAAGAAAAAAATCTGCCACGTGGCGGCTCCTGATTGGAGTGTACCGATTCGGTATTTAAAATAAAACGCGACCGTAGGATCTTGATCAAACGGCCCGAAATACATCGGCCGGGGACGGGCGGCGCGGCTCGCCGGAACCCTAGCCCGCGCGGCGGCGCCGGGCCGGCACACGCGTTCTGGAGCAACCGGAGGGGGAGGGAGGACGGCGAGCTCACCACGGCGTAGAGGTGATCGAGGCGGACGCGGTGGCGAGGGCGGCGGGGTCGCGGCGTCCTGGTCGTCTCGGAATCCTTCACCGGAGTTGGGGACGGCGGCGGCCGAGCGTGTCGTGGATGCTCTCGTCGACCTGGAGCACGGAAACGAGCGCAAAGCGCGTCACTAGATGCGCAACAAGAAGATAGAGAGGAAGGGAGAGATGAGGGGGCGCGGAGACGCTGGAGTTGGCCGCGGTGAGAAGAAATACCGGTGGCGGGCGGCGGCGATTCGAGCTCCGATTCGGACGGCCGGGCGGCGCTTCGGTGCCGAACGGAGGGGGCTTCGAAGGAGGGGGTCGTGGGGCTTAAAAAGGGCGCGGTGGTGGTGGCTTGCTGTTTAATAAAAATAAATAAAATGGCAGAATTAAATCAATTATTAAAAATATCATAACTTGAGGAATATTAATTCAAAAATTGCAAATGATATACCAAAATGACCAGCAAAACGAATGCTATCTAGCCATATTAATTTCACAGTATGAAAATAACTTTTACTTTGATGTCATTTTCGGATTGGTTAAAATGATTTAAATTGCATAACCGTTTAAATCACCATTTCTTCATCGTTAATCAGAAAATTGCAAACGAAGTACCAAAATGATCAGTAGGACAATATCTATCTAATAATGTCATTTTCATGCATTTAGGACCCATAATTCAGTACTGGATATTTTGGATAATAATGCAATTCACTAAGTTAAATATGGAGTTTTGCGATATTTAATTTAGGGGTTCCATTTAACTTGTGGGACATGCCCAATATGATTTCAGTGCATAAATTGACCATCTCATCATGATTGTGCATTGCACCTTGTATTTGTGTTATTTATTTCGTTTTTCTGTATTGTTTGTGTATCGGTAGATTCAGGAGTCGAGGTTCCACCACAATACCTCGACGATCCACGCGACCAGTACTACCAGCAAGGCAAGAGATAACCTAACCTTCTTGGCATCTAGCATCCTACTGTTTTATAAACTTATTTTATCCACCATAATATTGCATGCGATTCAAATGCCACTTTCGATCAAGTACTATAGTATCCTATGAATGCATGTTTATCCCCTGAAACATCACATGCTTTCCCCTCCTATGAACTCTAGGGTTGATGTGTTGGCCGGATACAAATTATAATTGTTGTTTATATGCTTAGCTATGCTTAGCCATGCTTAGTCAAATACTAGTTATGTCCGTTGTTTAAAGTCCATAATTGTTGATGTTGATGGAATGACGCGGACTTGGTGGTTAATGGAGATGCTAAATTAAAATGCTAAGAAGGCTTGGATGAGTTGCCATCGGGATGGTGTTTTGTTTCATTCCTGCCCCTAGGTGCGAGTTCTTTACCTCTTGAACCAAGACGAGCGTGCTTCCATTGGTGGGGGTATGGGCTCCTTACTAACTGAATAACTTGTGCGGGCATATCCAAGGGTCCTCTAGTTTGCTATTTCCATTTGCCATGTGTGTGAGCGGAAAAAGAACTGCCGAGGATGGTGGTGTTTAGGAAGTGGCGATGGGGGCAGGGGCTGAAATAGGCTGGGTAACTTCTCCTGTCGCCACAGATGACTCTTGGATAGTCTCACGCGAGGTAAAGGTTTAACCGCACCCACTCGCCGGCCTTCCCCGGAAGAGGGCCAATCAGGTGAGCCGGACGGTACCAATGGTTAAAAACAGTACACCCCTGTAGGGTTTAATCTTTTCGAAAAGCCGTGTCCACGGTTATGGACGACTTGGGAATAGACGATAAGATCATAGAGAACATTAACTTAATTGATATGGTAGCTAGAGGTTGCATAATCAACGTGTGGTAAAGGTTCATTTCCTCGAGGGTGATTCGAGGGAGTGCCTTGGTGGATATGAGTTGGTGTTGGCTACAAATGGTTCGATGAGAACCGGAGATGAAAGTTTACTCTCTTATCCCTTTTCGGAAAACATTCTGAGTAGACGATACAATGGGTCCTGATGTCTTTTAAAAGGAAAACTAGCTTTATGCAAAACCAGCTACATTATACAGCATTAGAGCCTCCGTCAACATCGGGCCTATATCGCCCTACTAATTCTTGCGAGTACGTCGTACTCAGCCTTGCTTTGTTGATTATTATTTGTTTCAGAGGAGGACGTCACCGAACTGGAAGGTGGGTTCTTTATTGACATCGACGAGTAGTCTGGGGTTCCCAGGTGGCAGCTTGGGACGTCTCGGAACAGGCTGGGATATGTTATTGTAGGCCTCTTAGGCCATAATTTGGATCTTGTTGTTAGACAACTATATTTTCTTCCGCTTGATGTAATGATGGGTCTTTGACCTCTGATTGTGATATTTGCTATCTTTCTCATATATGAGTTGAACTATGATCTTTTGTGTCGTAGAGTCTGTGATGTGCCAGTTGTTCCGCAGTCTTGGTCTCTTTACTATACGTGAAAGAGATGTCTGAGCTTATGGCATGATCGAGGTGTTGTGTGCCGATGATCCATTCTGAGCACACCTGCCAATGAGTTTTGGCCTGGGATTGGTAAACCCAGTAACCCTCGATTGTGTAGCATGACCGGTTACACAACGTTTCACTGTATAGTTCTGGGGTCGGGGCGCTACAAATTGGTATCAGAGCAGTACTGCCTGTAGGAAACCCGTTCTATTGGTCGATGTCGAGTCTAGTTGAAAATTATTTATAACCTAATAATGAGTTGTGAAAACCTTCTTAGGATTCTTTTTACTTCTTACCCAACTCGCTCTAACTCTGAGTCACCTTACCTCTATTTGTCTTGCAGTTGGGTCAAAGTGTTAGGTTCTCGGGGTTGGGTTCTTACCGTCTAGATTAATTCATGAGTCTCAATTCCGTTCCTAACTGTTGAACTGTTCTGTTGTTGCTACAGATGACGCGTTCGGGACTTGTTGTCTGTCTGACTCGCTGTGAGGGTGTCCGCGGGTTCCCCGCCTTGTTTGCTGCTGCCTTAGCCAGCCATGGTTGCCCTTGGTACCCAGAGTACGTGGTGTACGAGGAGCACATGCCGTACGGACAGGGGCAGTTCTTCTGCGAGGCCCGTGTCCTGACTCCGGATGGAGACGGAGTCCAGCACCAGAGTGTAGGCGTGGGCATGACCGTGGAGCAGGCTGTTCAAGAGGCTGCGTTCAATGGCCTCTCTGTGTACCGCGGAGACTGTGACTACCTAGCTAACCCTATCTCATATTTCTATCACTTTCCAGCTGCTGAGGACGGTCTGGAGGGCTGCTATGTTGCTAGGTACTCAGACCCAGCGACCGAGCCAGACCACGGCCACCGAGCTCTTATCGAGATGGTTAGGGCATTGGTCATCCGTGCCCGTCAGTGGTACCTATACACGGTGGCTGTTCGTGATAGTCATCGGAACACTCTGATGGCCTTGGAGCCTTACGTCCATGTCGGGATACTTCCCCCAGATCTCCTTTCGCCGCTGCCGATGGAGCTGCCCGGTTACATAAGAAGCCCGAGAGTGGGTGGCACCATTCCACCACGTGGACCTGCTCGAGACACCGGTGGCGACGTCCACACGCCGCCTTATGATCGCCAGCCAGCGAGTGCCCGCCGTTTCCGCACTCGCTCTGTGCGTCTCCCGGCGAGTGCCTAGTACTTCTAGGATACCGGTATCTACGGGTACCTTGTATCGTATCCTTGCCTTCCTGCGTGATGAGCAAGATACACACTATCTGTATTGGTTACCTTTCGAATTCTAATTGTTGTATCGAACTAAAAGACTTGTATCATCAGTAATTTCCATTCGTGTAATGCAGACTAAGGCATTTGTAAGCTCGTATCTGAACCACCTAATGGGTTTTATTCCGACTAGCTTGTGTTGCCGAGTACAATTGTTTCCCTGCCATGTTGATGTGATGATACCTGTTCTTCCTCGCTCAATCTTGCTAAATTGTTGCCCTTCGTATTCGCTTTTTCGGGTCTAAGCGCTTACTTGATTCCTATCCATTCGGAGAGAGATACTAACTGTGTCCTTGTTCATATCTCCAGAATGGCTCCTACCCGTCGTGGTGAAAGCAGCAATCCTGACCCACCGCCGCCACCCACTATGGCGGAGGTTCTGATGATTATTGAAGAGGGCCGCGTGCGCAACGAGAATCTACTCGCGCAGTTGGTGCAGCAGGGTGCACGCAGGAACACTGAATGTAGCAACCTCACTGAATTCCTAAAGTTCCAGCCTCCCACTTTCGCTTATGCTAAAGAGCCCCTGGATGCTGATGATTGGCTTCATGCTCTTGAGCGCAAGTTCACTGCCTTGCATGTTCCGGTGGCGGAACAAGTGAACTTTGCCACCTACTTGCTGACTGGAGCCGCAGGGTCCTGGTGGGAAAGCCATGTGTCCATGGTTGCGGCTGGCCATACCTTCACTTGGACTGAATTCCGCACTGCCTTCCGTGCGGCTTACATTCCCAGCCAATCATGGACATGAAAAGGAGGGAGTTCCTGGAGCTGACCCAGGGACGCATGGACGTCCAACCTTATGGGCGTGAGTTCAACCATCTCTCTCGTTACGCCCCCCGGGACGTGACCAATGACGAAGACAAGCAGTATCTGTTCCACAAGGGGCTGACTCCGCGACTCCGTCATGAATTGCTGCCCTTCAAGTTCCAGTCTTACCAGGAGCTGTACAACCTTGCTCTCACTCTGGAGCAGGGTAGGAAGGAACTGGAGGTTTCCAAGAGGCCTTCGCAGGGGGACCACCAGAGCTCCTCTTCTTCTGAGGGCAAGAAGCGTCGGGTATTTGTGCCCTACAGCGCTGTGCCTAAGGCACCCTTCGCGCCAAAGCCTACCGGGTTCAGGCCACCTCCGCCTCGCCCAGCTACTTCGACCTTGGGTGCGGCTGGAAGTGGCTTCCGCCCTCAGCTGCCTGCACCGCCGAGGCTCACCTGCTACAGCTGTGGCCAGCCCGGTCACTACTCAAGGGACTACCCTGGGAAGGCACCTGCTACCGCAACGCCTGTGCCAGCACCCTCCACACCCGCAGCCAAGGCTGTGACTACTAGCCGTGGCCGCCTGAACCACCTCTCTGCCGAAGAAGCCAAAGAGGATCCCGGTGTTCTCATGGGTACGCTTTGAATTAATGATCATCCAGCTTCAGTCTTGTTTGACTCTGGAGCATCGCATTCATTCATGTCCATAGCATATGCACACAACCATCAGATACCGTTCATGAACATGGACAACCCTCTAGTGGTTAAAACACCAGGTTCTAGTTGGCGAACTGACTGGATAGTTCCAGACGTCCAGATTACTATAGGCTATTGGTCTTTCCCTTTCCAGCTGATAGCCCTGAAGGCAGATGGTATAGATGTCATTTTGGGTATGGACTGGCTAGTCAAATATCATGCTAACTTGAACTGTACTGCCAAGTCGGTCACAGTGGTCCACCCAACTGTCGGGCTAGTAAGTTACTGGTCCCCTTCGTCCGCAACCCCATCCGCTGCCACCCCTCTATCCCCGGAAATCAGCCTATGTTTCTTGGAAGGCACGACACCGCCTGAAATGAATGAGGTTGCCGTAGTGTGTGACTTCCCCGATGTCTTTCCGGAGGAGTTACCTGGCATTCCACCTGATCGAAGTGTGGAATTTGTTATTGAATTGGTTCCGGGAACTGCCACAATTTCCAAAAGGCCTTACCGTATGCTAACGGAAGAGCTAACTGAACTAAAGAAGCAACTTGATGAGCTGCTAGAAAAAGAATTCATCCGTCCGAGTAGCTCACCTTGGGGCTACCCGGTCATCTTTGTCAAGAAGAGGGATACAAATGTTCCTCGCTTGGTTGTTGATTGCGCCCTCTGAATGCGGTGACCATCAAGAACAAATATCCCATTCCCCGAATGAATGACATGTTCGATCAGCTAGCTGGTGCAAAGGTATTCTCCAAGATGGATCTGAGGTCAGGCTAACATTAGATAAAAATCAGAAAGGAGGATAATCCAAAGACGGCTTTCACTACCCGTTATGGGTTATATGAGTACACCGTCATGTCGTTCGGCCTCACAAATGCTCCGGCTACATTCATGAGGCTGATGAACTCCATCTTCCACGAGTATCTCGACAAGTTCGTCATAATTTACATTGATGACATCCTTGTCTACTCCAAAACCGAAGAAGAACATGCTGAGCATCTTCGGCTAGTTTTGACCAAGCTTCGTGATCATCGTCTCTATGCCAAGTTCTCCAAGTGCGATTTTTGGCTACAGGAGCTCATCTTCCTTGGTCATGTGGTGTCAGCTGCTGGAGTAGCGGTTATACCTGACAAGATTCAGTCAATCCTGGATTGGCCAACTCCCAAGTCCGTCAAAGATATCCGAAGCTTCCTTGGGTTGGCGGGTTATTACCGCCGATTCATCGAGGGCTTTTCCAAAATAGCCAAAGCCTTGACTGACCTACATAGGAAGAACAAACAGTTTGTGTGGTCAGACAAAGCTGAAGAGAGTTTCCAAACTCTCAAGGTCAAGCTCACTACCACACCGGTGCTTGTCCTTCCAGACACTGCCAAAGACTTTGTCTTCTATTGTGATGCATCACTCCAAGGCTTGGGCTGTGTTTTGATGCAAGAAGGCCATGTCGTAGCCTATGCCTCCCGCCAGCTCAAACCGCATGAACTCAACTATCCAACCCATGATCTATAGCTGGTTGCCGTGGTTCATGCTCTGAAGCAATGGAGACCCTACCTGTTGGGCAACCATTGCGAGATCTTCTCGGATCATCAAAGTCTGAAGTATCTCTTCACCCAACCCGATCTAAATCTCCGACAGAGAAGATGGTTGGAGTTGATCAAAGACTATGATGTGACCCTCAATTACCAGCCTGGCAAGGCAAATGTGGTTGCCGATGCACTGAGTCGCAAGTCTTATTGCAACACCCTGATGGTTGAGCGAGCTCAGCGCGCTCTTCATGAAGAATTTGCACGTTTGAATCTGGAGATTGTTCCCTCCGGATATTTGGCCAACTTAGAGATCAAATCCACCCTTGAAGATGAGATCAAGGCAGCCCAGCAGCAGGATGCTGAGATCCTAGAAATCAAAGAGAAAATAGCTAGTGGGAAGGCTAACTGTTTTTCTGTTGATGACAACGGTGTCGTCTACTTTGGTAACTGTTTGGTGGTGCCCAAGAGTGGAAACACAAAACAGTTGATCCTCTCAGAAGCTCACGAGTCACCCATCTCTATTCATCTGGGTAGCACCAAAATGTACCAAGATCTTCGCCCTCAATTCTGGTGGTTTTGCATGAAGCGCGAGATCGCCGAGTATGTTGCAGAATGCGACGTCTGTCGCCGGGTGAAAGCGGAACATCAAAGGCCAGCTGGTACTCTCCGCCCTATAGCCATCCCCGAGTGGAAGTGGGATGAAGTTGGTATGGACTTCATTACCGGATTCCCAAGGTCTCAAAAGGGAAATAATGCTATCTGGGTCATCATCGACCATTTGTCAAAGGTCGCCCACTTCCTTCCGGTCCGTGATGATATTCGAGCAAGCCAACTTGCTGATTTGTATATGGCCCGTATTGTTCCTTTGCATGGGGTTCCACTGAGGATTATCTCAGACCGTGGTAGTCTGTTTGTGTCCAAATTCTGGCAAAGCTTCCAAGAGGCTCTGGGAACCCGCCTCAACTTCAGCACCGCCTATCACCCTCAAACCGATGGCCAAACTGAAAGGGTGAACCAAGTTCTTGAGGATATGCTTCGCGCTTGTGTTATCTCCTTCAGCAAGGGTTGGAAAAAATACCTTCCCCTCGCCGAGTTCTCCTACAACAATAGCTACCAAGCCAGTCTGCAAATGGCTCCCTTTGAGGTCCTTTATGGGAGAAAATGCCGAACTCCTCTCAATTGGTCTGAGACCGGAGAGAGGTCACTCTTCGGTCCTGATGTGATCAATGAGGCAGAAGAAAAGGTCCGTGTCATTCGAGCCAATCTGAAGATTGCTCAGTCCGGGCAGAAGAGCTATTATGATAAGCATCATCAGGAGGTTCACTATGAAATTGGTGACAAAGCCTATCTTCGAGTCTCTCCCCTCCGAGGCGTTCGTCGTTTCGGGATCAAGGGAAAATTGGCACCTCGTTTTGTTGGTCCTTTCACTGGCCTGGGTAAGCGAGGTGATCTCTCCTATCAGCTCGAGCTCCCAGAGAATTTCCCGGATGTGCATGATGTGTTCCATGTCTCTCAACTCCGTCGTTGCTTCAAAGATCCTATTCGTGGGGTTAATCATGAAGAGTTGGACATTCAGGAGGATCTGACTTACTGTGAGCATCTTGTCCGCATCTTGGATGAAGCGGAAAGGAAGACTCGTAATAAATCCATCAAGTTCCACAAAATCCAGTGGTCTAACCATTCTGAAGACGAAGCAACCTGGGAACGTGAAACTAGTCTTCGTCAGGAATACCCCGCCTTCTTCACTCAAGCCTAGAATCTCGGGACGAGATTCCTGTAAGGGGGGTAGAGCTGTAACAGCCCTACTTTTGGTACCTGAAAATATGAGTAAAATTTTCACTTTTTGCATCTCGGACCCGTCTTCTTCCTCTCCGTCCGTCGGCCATCGAGCATGCTTGCCGTCGCCGCTGACCTTCCCCTTCACCACCGAGCACCTAGACGCACTCAGGGTGAGCACACGGTCCTCCTGGACCTTTTCTTCCTCTCCCCCTCCCTCTGGTTCGCCGTAACGTCGTAGACCGAGACCGCGCCGCCACCGTAGCTCGTCGCCGGGGCTCCTCTGGTGACCTTTAGGTCACGCACCGCCGCCACTAGACCCCCCTCGCCGTGCAGAACCGAATGCGACCCCTCTCGGGCTCCCTAGCGCACGCGCGCGACGGATGCGTGCTCGGCATGTCGCCGGTCACCGCCGCCCCGCGCCGGTCGTGGCCTCCCCGCGGGTCAAACCTGCCCGTGGGCCGTTCGGCCGACGTGGACGCCCACGTGGATTGGGTCCCGCCGGTCAGCCTCTGTGGCTAGCCCACGCCCGGTGAAAAACGCTTCGGTAGTAATTCTGGAATATAATTAAATGGCAGAAAATGAATTTGAACTTTAAAATTCCATAACTTTTGAACCACTAATCAGAAAAATGCAAATAATATACCAAAATGCGCAGGAAGAAATTATCTATCTGTTAGTGCCATTGGTAGAATTAATTGACCAAAATAAATTGACTGTATTTAATAAAAACAGAGATGGCAGATTTAATTCAAATTTTGGAAATTGCATAACTTGAGTTCTACTCATCCAAAAATTATGAATAAGCTCTCAAAATGTTCAGTGAACAATGATCTACAAGTTTATTTAATTTGAGAGAATTTTAGATTTAATATTGGTGCTTTTTAATAAAAAAAATAAAATGGCAGAATTAAATCAATTATTAAAAATATCATAACTTGAGGAATATTAATTCAAAAATTGCAAATGATATACCAAAATGACCAGCAAAACAAATGCTATCTAGCCATATTAATTTCACAGTATGAAAATAACTTTTACTTTGATGTCATTTTCGGATTGGTTAAAATGATTAAAATTGCATAACCGTTTAAATCACCATTTCTTCATCGTTAATCGGAAAATTGCAAACGAAGTACCAAAATGATCAGTAGGACAATATCTATCTAATAATGTCATTTTCATGCATTTAGGACCCATAATTCAGTACTGGACATTTTGGATAATAATGCAATTCACTAAGTTAAATATGGAGTTTTGACCCGTTATTTGCGATATTTAATTTAGGGGTTCCATTTAACTTGTGGGACATGCCCAATACGATTTCAGGGCATAAATTGACCATCTCATCATGATTGTGCATTGCACCTTGTATTCGTGTTATTTATTTTGTTTTTCTGTATTGTTTGTGTATCGGTAGATTCAGGAGTCGAGGTTCCACCACAATACCACGACGATCCACGCGACCAGTACTACCAGCAAGGCAAGAGATTACCTAACCTTCTTGGCATCTAGCATCCTACTGTTTTATAAACTTATTTTATCCGCCATAATATTGCATGCGATTCAAATGCCACTTTTGATAAAGTACTATAGTATCCTATGAATGCATGTTTATCCCCTGAAACATCACATGCTTTCCCCTCCTATGAACTCTAGGGTTGATGTGTTGGCCGGATACAAATTATAATTGTTGTTTGTATGCTTAGCTATGCTTAGCCATGCTTAGTCAAATACTAGTTATGTCCATTGTTTAAAGTCCATAATTGTTGATGTTGATGGAATGACGCGGACTTGGTGGTTAATGGAGATGCTAAATTAAAATGCTAAGAAGGCTTGGATGAGTTGCCATCGGGATGGTGTTTTGTCTCATTCCTGCCCCAAGGTGCGAGTTCTTTACCTCTTGAACCAAGACGAGTGTGCTTCCATTGGTGGGGGTATGGGCTCCTTACTAACTGAATAACTTGTGCGGGCGTATCCAAGGGTCCTCTAGTTTGCTATTTCCATTTGCCGTGTGTGTGAGCGGAAAAGAACTGCCGAGGATGGTGGTGTTTAGGAAGTGGCGATGGGGGCAGGGGCTGAAATAGGCTGGGTAAACTTGTCCTGTCGCCACAGATGACTCTTGGATAGTCTCACGCGAGGTAAAGGTTTAACCGCGCCCACTCGCCGGCCTTCCCCGAAAGAGGGCCAATCAGGTGAGCTGGACGGTACCAATGGTTAAAAACAGTACACCCCTGTAGGGTTTAATCTTTTCGAAAAGCCATGTCCGTGGTTATGGACGACTTGGGAATAGACGATAAGATCATAGAGAACATTAACTAAATTGATATGTCAGCTAAAGGTTGCATAATCAACGTGTGGTAAAGGTTCATTTCCTCGAGGGTGATTCGAGGGAGTGCCTTGGTGGATATGAGTTGGTGTTGGCTACAAATGGTTCGATGAGAACCGGAGATGAAAGTTTACTCTCTTATCCCTTTTCGGAAAATATTCTGAGTAGACGATACAATGGGTCCTGATGTCTTTTAAATGGAAAACTAGCTTTATGTAAAACCAGCTACATTATACAGCATTAGAGCCTCCATCAGCATCGGGCCTATATCGCCCTACTAATTCTTGCGAGTACGTCGTACTCAGCCTTGCTTTGTTGATTATTATTTGTTTCAGAGGAGGACGTCACCGAACTGGAAGGTGGGTTCTTTATTGACATCGACGAGTAGTCTGGGGTTCCCAGGTGGCAGCTTGGGACGTCTCGGAATAGGCTGGCTGGGATATGTTATTGTAGGCCTCTTAGGCCATAATTTGGATCTTGTTGTTAGACAACTATATTTGCTTTCGCTTGATGTAATGATGGGTCTGTGACCTCTGATTGTGATATTTGCTATCTTTCTCATATATGAGTTGAACTATGATCTTTTGTATCGTAGAGTCTGTGATGTGCCAGTTGTTCCGCAGTCGTGGTCTCTTTACTATACGTGAAAGCGATGTCTGAGCTTATGGCATGATCGAGGTGTTGTGTGCCGATGATCCATTCCGAGCACACCTGCCAATGAGTTTTGGCCTGGGATTGGTAAACCCAGTAACCCTCGATTGTGTAGCATGACCGGTTACACAACGTTTCACTGTATAGTTCTGGGGTCGGGGCACTACACGGTGGTGGTTTCTGCTTCTGCTGCTGCTATTGTGGTGGTTCTTGCTGCTGCTGTTGCCTCGTTCGTTCCGAGTCCTCCGGGACCCCGGTCTTCTCTATCTCGGGGGCCGAAAGCTGGCCCCAAGACTCTCATCCTGGTTGGTCGCCGGAGAGTCGGTCGTGACCGAGTCCACATTCGCGGCTCCGGATCCCGGAGCCGATGTATCTGCAGCTGGACTTGTCCGCGGTGGACTTGGTGCCCGGGTGTCGTCTGGCCGAGGCGGCGTCGGAGTCCTGACCGGGACTCGGTCGGTGGACCCGGTCGGCAGGACCTTCAGAGGAGCCATGCTGTAAAGCAAAACAACAAAATGTATCGTCAGAAGGAGAAAAGCAAGTATAAACAAGTATGTGAGGTTTATGTAGGCGAAAGGGAATCTTACCCCTTGGAGACAGGACGCTCGCGACGCTTCACTATGGTCTTTACTCGCGCCTTCTTCTGCGCGGGACCAGAAGCACCGGAAGTACCGACATCGGTGGAGGCAGCAGCTGGGCGCTTCCGAACCGGGCCCTTGGGTCCCACGGCGAGGGGTGCCACTTCGAGCACCTGGTCGTCCGAGTCAGCTGGGGGCGAGGACACCGGATATGAGAATGCAACCGGGCGAGGATCATATACCTCTAAAATCTGACAGTCGTCATCTTCATCCTCGGACCAATCTCAGAGGGAGGAGGCGCGAGTCTCACCCGTGGCGGGAGTTGAGCCGACATCAGGAATCGGCACGTTGTCCTCGTCGTCCGGGTCTTCCGAGTCGGCTTCGACCCGATCCTTACCCCAGTGGGCGGCGGGGTCCGGTCCGTCCTCCTTCGACTGCCGCCCGAATCTCTGCGTGATGGAAACGGAGAATGATTAATACCAAGAATAGAAATGATGCGACATAAGAGTTTATGTCGGCGAAAAAGCTATGTCGGTTGAAGTTACTTACTGTGGGCGGAAGGTTTCTCCGGCTATGGGGTTCCTTGCCCCACTCCCACTCATTCGTCATCCGCGTCCGGGCTATGGCCTTGTCCAGCTCAAAGGTGCTTGTCCGGGTCGGATCAACCAGGCCACTCATGTGGCATATCTTGTGGACTCGGCGCTGAAGGGGCGAAACCCGGCGGCTGATGAATGTCGCCAGCAGGTCGTCGGCCGTCATTCCTTCCCCCTTGAGTTGCTCGACGACCTCGTGGATCTAGTTGACTTCCGCCACCTTGTCCCTCGGGTTATACGTCCAGTTGAGTTGTGCGGTAGGGGGGCGATGGCGAATGTCGGGGGCTGCGTCAGTCGCAGGTATGTTTCGACTGCCAAGAGGGCAGCTCCAGGTGTTTTGGGGACGGGTATCCCATCCGCGTCTTCAGTCATGTATGACGACTCGAGGTTGCGGGTGATTCCGGCGTGTTCGGCCTCTGTCATCCGGGGCACGCGGGCCCTGTGGCGCCTTGCTCCTTGTGAGACCTCTGTCGAGGCAGCAGTGAATGAATACGCGGCCCTCCTGGCACTTGCCGCGTCAGCTTCCTCCTTGCGTCAGAGCAGCTCGGCCTTCTCTGCGCGGAGTCATTCGCCTTCCTTCCTCAGCAGATATTGGACCGCCATAAGGTCCTCTCGGGGTGCGTCTGGTGGGGGGTATGTACCCTCCTCAACGTGCTTCAGGGCTCTGATTGCCATGTCGCGGGTGATGGTGAGTCGTGTCTGGTCCGGCATGACCACCTCCAGTGGATATGCGGGTTCGTCGCCGTTGGCCCGCGACGGGCCGGCCATGTAGACTTGCGCGGGGTAGATCCGGGTAGTGGGACTGATGCTTCCACTACTGCTTCCTTCATCCGAGCCATGCTCAGAGTCGAAAATGGCTCCAACGTGGTGGGTACCACAGTTGCCGTTGAGGTTCTTTCCGTAGAGTTTCGCGGCCTTCACGGCGGACGCGAGGAATGGAGTCGCTGTCGTCGACGCGGGTGCGATTGGCTTGCGGATGACCTCGCGACGCGGGGGCGTGGCCGACGTAGTCGGGGTCGATGTAGATCTTGGCCTTGCCCGCGACGCGACCAAGGTGGTAGAAGTAGACTTGATCCGCGCAGGGGTCACCACCGATGCGATCTTCTTGGCAGCCGGAGATGTGGGTGTCTTGGTCGCGTCAGGCGTGATCTTTGCCACGGAGGCAGTTGGTGCAGTCGAGACGCGCGCGATCTTCACGGCAGTCGAGGATGCGATCGTCGCAGTCGCGGTAGATGCGATCACGGTGGGTGATGTCATGGTCGTTGTAGTCGTAGCAGATGCGATCTTCGCGGCAGTCGAAGACGCGATCGCTGCATTCGCAGCAGATGCGATCTCCACGGCAGGTGAAGGCGTGGTCAACGTAGTCGATGCAGACGTGGGTGTCGTCTCCGCGCGTAGCGCGGCCACCGTAGATCGGAGCGTTCCGTAGCTGTTTATGAGGTAGCGCATGGTACCAAAGGTGATCCACGTACCTTCACTCGGTTCAGCGTATGCCGAGCGATGAGCCGGCGGGTGGCTGACGTACTCGAAGGATCCGGACCGGATTGGCTCCCTGGTGCAGGCGTCGGTCTTCAAGGTTGATGGAGCCGGAGCGACCATGGTTCCAACGCTCGTTCTTTCCCACAGACGGCGCCAATTGACGAGGTTTGGACTCGGCAAATCCCTGGGTTGAGCACCCCGGGTTGATTGAGGGGGAGAGAGATGAGCGCTGGTGATCACGACGGCTAACAGGCGAGGTTTTACCCAGGTTCAGGCTCCCGGAGGATAACACCCTACTTCCTGCTTGTCTGGTATTGATGTTGAGCGTGGCTACAATGGCGAGATGGCGATCTCGCTAGGGTTTGAGCTGGCGGCTATGAGCTGGAGTTCAGTTCAGTTACCCTAGACGAGGGACCCTCCCAGCCTTTATATGATAGGCTGGGTCTCGGGTGAACGGTGCCGATGGCACTTACAGGACGATCAAGGCTGATGACCTAACGTCGACTATCTTGGGCCGCACGTCATCCTTCTTGGGCCTTCCTTGGACCCCCGCCATAGGATTGATGGACTCGGCGTGACCCAGGTATCACCACCGTGGGGTAGTCAAAGAGTAACCCCACGACAGCAGGTTGATCATGTCAACCTCGGTCGTGTTCTTCACGTAGAAGAAGGATCACTGCCATTTTCGGCAGGACTCCAGACCGCAGATCCGGGGAAGATGGAGCCGCGCCGAGGTGTGACTGTGGAGGCCCCACATTGGGTCATCTCCTTAGGTGTGTCCGGGTCAGCAGGATTCGGGATGACCTGCTTCCGGAATTGGAAGTACTTGGACCACGCGTTGAGGGTGGGCCAAAGGCCGAGGTAACCCTCGGTGAAAGAGAGAAGGCAGATAGAGTGGTGATGGCATTAGCCGGAAGATGGTGCGGTTGAAGAGCGAATTTATTGAGGAAGGTACGGAAGAAGGCGCTCGCGGGTAACCCGAATCCGCGCTCGAAGTGGGCCACAAACACCACATACTCTCCTTCCCGGAGATCCGGCACTGTCTCGGGACCCGGTAGTCGACATTCTACCCCGGCCGGGATCCGTCGCGTCAGAGTCAGCCATTCGATCTTGGCGCGGGAGACGTCGGAGCTTTCCCAGGCGGCCCGAGTGGATCCCTCCACGACTCGCTCTTCAACCACTTCGACCACGTCGAGGTTGGAGTTATCCGACATCGCATTGGAAAATTGTTGAACTGCAAAATGGTTTACCGGCGGTGAGCAATGTGTGCCGTGGCGGAAAGAAAGAGAGGAAAATTAATACGGCGAAGAAACGGCCGGCAGCGCACCGCAACTGCGGTGGCAATGTCACCGGCGGCGCACGACGCGGCGCTGCGGTGAAGAAAAGGAAGAAAAGGAAAAACAAGAAGAACAGAGCTAATCCTAGATGCGAAGCGCGCAAGGGAGAAAGGAGAGGAAGAAGAAACCTTACCGGCGTACGGCGTCGACGGGCGGCGGCGCGTCGATGCGTGGGTGCGCGGCATTGGCGTCTGGCCGCTCATCGGCGTGTGCGGGTCCTTTTGAAGTACTTCCTTGCATCAACCTTGGCGTACTTCCATACATCTTCATATCTTCGGGTATGAAGATATGAAGATGTATGGAAGTACGCCAAGGAACGAAGACAAAGATCAATGTCAAGAAGACTTAGTTCCTTTTGAACTAAGATGGAGATAGGCATACTTAGACACTAGGTCAGAGTTACTAAATTGCGAATGGTCAATTATGGTAAATGCTCTTATAAGACACACTTTGAGTGAAGGATAAACCTGTCCCATAAGCTAGAGAGGCAAGAGATATGAAATAGGTCTATAAGGTAATATATACCTAACTTGTATGTATAGCATCTAAGCCTGGGTACTTGAGATGTTATTACTCAAAGTACTACGTATCTTATGGGCTAATGGTGCATGAGTGATATATAATTATATTTTGGTTTTATTGGTTCTTATTGGATTTTTGATTGACTAGATCCGTGCATGAAGTTTGAACTTGATGTGCAAATGCATGTTGCAACATTTTGTTCTTTCTTGATGTTACTTGTCTAGAGGGTACATAAGTTAGTATGAGAGCGTTCTGAGTAATCAGATTTCAGGTGGCAATGGAAGCACGCGAAGAGAAGGAAGTCAAAAGAAGACAAAATTCAATTAAGTCACTGATGGGGATGGACCATATTCCACCTCATATTAGGATTTGGAGACATATTGTATTAATATAAGGAAGGAAGGAGAAACAAGTAAGTTTGACTAAGAGTGTTACAAGAAGTTGGACAAAGATCTACTAAAGATGATGCAAGGAAAGATACATTAGGAGACATACCCGAGAAGGGAGGTTATGAAGCTTTTTCCTATCAAGTCATGAAGTCTTTTCGTAGCTGATAAACTCATGGATGGAGGTTAATAGTTGAGAGAGATTGAAGAGAAATTTGAAAACATTGATAGAAGAAGCAATAAAATGCAGATACGTGTTGACAAGATTGTCGTAACTTGGTGGAAGTGGTTATTGTAGGAGCAATGAGGAGATATAGATACTACATGTATTGAGTTCGCAAAGAAGTTTAGCAACACTTATATGCCCAAGTGTACCACAAGGTTGAAGATAAAGGAGGATGAAGACTGGAAGAACGTGGATATTTCTAGTTCTGGAAGAATAAACAGGGAGTTGATCGTCTACTGTAGACATCATCAATGATGGAAGAAGCAAAACTAACTGCCAAACACGGAGTTCATTGTTCAGAAGAACAGTAGAATCATAGAAGAAGAGTCTAGTTTATCGTGGATTGATGATAAGCCAAGAAACTGGACCAATTTTGAAGAAGGTATCTGACACAGATGAGGCCAAAGTACCAAAGTCATAGTTTATATCCAGAGCCACTATAGAGATAAATGTATTATCAATAGGATGGACATCTTAGATCCAAACATCCAGATAGTAGGCATACCTTGTATTTTTCAAAAAAATCTCTTTGGAAACCTGGTAATCGTATCTCTTTATCGGAGGACGACACCGGGGATTCGCAATATTTTGGATATATACCTATGTTCTTCATGAGACCATTAGGTAGGTACACTAAGATTTGAGCAAAAAGGTGAGTTATGAAGCTCGACCAAATAGAGTTGACTGAATAAAGCTCGAAGGATTAGAGCTGACGGAAGAAAGTTCGCCTAACCGGACTACAGAAGAGAGGAAGATCTAGAAAACTCCAAAGGGGGAGAGTGAACAAGTGTACCAATGACCATATAAGAAGATCGTATAAGAATGTGGAAGAGGATCTTCGACACAGGGCTTAAAGCCATGGTAGTGCCAGTTGTCTGAATTGGATGATTGAGGGACATGAAAGGAGTAGTAAGTTCGTTGGAATGTATCAAATAATCGATGAAAGTCGTTAGATGATTAGTATGGACCAATGGAGGATGCAGAGAAGTATGTGGGACAAGGGATCAACAATATCTACGCCCACGTTAGAAAGGAATTTGGGTGAACCAAAATCTGCAGAAATTCTTTCTACTTACCTCTACGTGAGAGGAGGCGAAACTTCGGGACGAAGTTTTTGTTAAGGGGGGAGACTGTAATACCCCAGCATTTAGGATCTATCAAAGGGTAGAAATAGGATTTTGTGCATCTGCATGCATGCATCTGAAAAACCTGAATAAATTTTTCGCAAACTAAAACCCTGCAGTGATCGGAGTCTTATCACCTTCATGACTTAGGGTTTAGCTCATTCTACGTGAACTCGATGAATTCCGGCATGACCTCTAGATATTTTACTTGTTATGCGAATTTTACTTTATTGAATATAAAAATAATATTTAAACTCAAATGAAATGCAAAAATGAAAATACAGATATTTATAATGAATAATCCAACAAATGAATTAATAGTGAATAATAAATCAAATAATTACAAACACATGATTACAACTCTTGATTCCAGAATAAAACAAAAAAAATAACTTAATTGATTAATCACAATAATACATTGTCTTTACAATAATTTCAACAACAAAAGGAAATAAAAAAATACAAATACATTTATTTTCCTAAACTAAAAGTCTTGTATTTATCTTCTCTTCAAGATTAGTTTAACTTTTCTCAAAAAAAAAAGATTAGTTTAACTTCAAACATGGCTCCTGTAAAACAAAAAGAAAAGAAAGCAAATGGAAATAAACAAGAGGGTTAGTGTTAGGTTAATCCTTAGTTTGGCAGTGTGATGCACTGCTAAGCACCTCATCGGATTACAGTTAAGGGACTAAGTGTAATATCTGTTCTAGACCACAATTTAGCCTCAGATCAACATCACTGGCTGGGCAGCAGCAAAATCCACTTGGCAAGCCAAAAGAATGAACCACAGGGGGATAATACCAAACCAACCGAAGCCTAGCTTCCCAGGTCAAAAGATCTGGAGAAGCAAGCAGGCAGCTTACAAGGCAGGCAACACACTCATGCATGGAGGAGCACCTTGCTGTCAACACAGCAACTCCCCAAAGGGGATAAGAGCAAGGGAGTCGTATCAGCCCACACCCAACAGCCTTTTTACTCACAGATAGGAACCAGCTCGTGTTCCACATCTCACAGCACATAAACTTCACAAAAACATCAGATCCAGCCGTAGTTCACCATTGATCTTCCTCTTCGAACCCAGCAAGATGGGCTAGAGTTGATCAAGAGCAAGCAGGCGCAAGGAGGAGCAGGCTAGGAGCTGGAGGAAGGCAACCAAGAATAGGAGGAGCAGACCAACAAGAGAAACAAGCAGCAGATCCACACAACCACCACTTCAACACATCAGGAGGTTGAACCTCTATTCCTTTCAGCAAAAGCATGGCTAGATATGCACATGTGTGATGGTTGGGGTATTTCCCTCAGATTGGCATAGGGATGCTATGCTTAAACATCATGAGGGGCAATAAAATCTTATGCTAGCATCTGTTTTTATCAAATAAAGGCCTCAGCCTGTGCATCATAGGCAGGGGAGGTATACCAAAAATCTGAGCAAAGGCACATAGCAACTATTGCTAGGATCCACATTTGTTAGCAGCACAAATCCAGCATATGGATTGCTGGGCACATCTTCCACAAGGGAGAGCACCTCAAGCACAAGCCAGTGAACCAGGGTACTGGAATAACTGAGCAAGGGCACATCTGTGCATGAGAAGAAGCACCAGAAAGCATAATAGATTTCCAAAGCTATGAACATTAGCTAAGCTTCTGTGTAACTCAAATAGAGGCATCACAGCATGCTAAGCTAAGTTAACTTGCTACCAAAAATAATTTCACACTTGCACAGAGTTTAGAACATAGCCATAGCATCATCTCTACTAATCTCTACTAATATAAAAAGAGAGAGAGGGGGGTGTGATCCAGACGATCTGAGCTGTTCAATCACAATCCAACGATCTAGGGCCTCCCAATGATGAGGTGCTCATCATATTCACTCCCACGCCACAAAAAAAAACTAAAATACGACTCTTTTTGCAGAGCAGAGACAGAGCAGAGACGCGCGTCCCCGTCGATCCCCTTCTCCCCGTCGATCTCCCCGGTGAGGCCCGTCGCGCCGCTGCTCACCCTGGCTTCTCCTGCGCCGCCTCTTGCTTCACCGCCGCACCGTCGACCCAAAGCCCCCGACGCCGCCTCATCTGGCAACCGCCGGTCAGCCCGTCGTGGGTCATGGCAACCGCCGGTCAGCTCCCATTCCCCTCTTATTGCTCCGGCGCCACCTCATGAATCCCCGCCGCGCCGCCCCCTTGAATGGCAACCGCCTCCGCAGGCGCCAACATCGGTGGATCACGGCGTCCGAGGCGCGCGGCGGCCTGCGCGCGTTCGTGAGACGTGCGTCTCGACGAATCCCGACACTGCGCCCCGTCCGTCCTCCTTCTATTCCGCCGCCTCCGAGTCCCGGCCATCTTCATCGACGTCCGAGGCTCCGAGCACGCGCATCCCCAGGGGCGCCATAGCAGCAGCCAAATCGATCCGCGTCTAGATGGGTTACCGCGACTTCGGCTCCCACCCCTCAGCCATGTCGATCCGGACCGCATCTTCACGTTCGTTACCAGCTACCTGCTCTCCAACCCAAAGCATCCGGGAGGCTGAACTGTCGATCGCCTGCCCAACTTCGTTTGGGCTCACTCATAAGGTGTGATTCTGTTTCTCTTTTCTGCTTTTAAGTATTGATTGACATCATGGAATAACCACTGAATTAATAAGGGTGTGTACGGCTGTGATGCATTCATGCTTACATTTTCTGATTTACAATCATAATCTCTAGACTATTTACTTAAACTCAGAAGTTTGATATTGAAGTGTTATGATCCAACTACGAGCAGTGGTAGTATAGCTGATTGGTTCGGATCCGGGTTTTCAATTTCGTAGAATCAAACGTTGGGGTCCTGTGCATCCAGACAAGCAACCATGGAAGAAAGTGTTTTCTAACCTCTTGACCCATTAGAACATTTTCTTTCTGTTTGTTAAGAATGCAAATAATCCCTGCTACAATAAGTTGCATCGTGTGAGCGGTGTGTATAAGTTTTCATTTTCAACTTTCATGTGCACTATTGAAAGGGCTCCTTACTAAGCTCGGTTGCAACATTTTTCCATAATAATTTCCCACAACAAGTCTTATATGTCGGCAGAATAGTTTTGCAACAACATTTTCTTATTTCCAACACCAATTTCCGCTCTGAAGTTGCTAACAACCAGACATATAATAGTGCTTGTTAGAGTGCCCTGTAGAAGCACTCCTTGGTCTTTCTCTTACTACTAGAGTAAGTATCTAATGAAGCACAAGGTAGAAACATTCTCAATGTACCGCAAGACGAGGATGTACATACTGGTACAATACCCTTATTATGTTTGTATGATTGAAATATTGTTAGCTATGAACTGTAGGAAATCATTTGTTGTTAAAATGTGGAAGAAACAAGAAGGGTATATCACCTTGAGGTTCTGGCTTATATTTGAGATCAAAGCACTGTTTGCAAGAATCATTTATTTTGGGGCCACCAGCAGATAATGTAAAAAATCTATAAATTGATGATCTAAGTTTTCTGTTTTTTCTGCGTCTCTGTGCTTCTAATTAGCAGCTCTAAATGGTCTGACCGATATATTACATGATTTAATTGTGGAGAGGCAGCCAATTTTAAAACACCCAAGTGGTTGAAGTTTAACGAAGAGGCTGCGGTCGAAGAGCTGTGATGAATTATATATCAATGCCCTCTCATCAACAGCTACTGTATTTGCAAGCAGTTTTCCTATGTCCAGGTAAGCTTTCTCTTGTAGTCACCCTACGTACATATCAATGCGGCAGAATCATAGTATCCAGGTATACTTTGTTTTATGCCTATAGGTACTTCCATAGGTATTACATTTGAAATAAGGTCATGCCATCCTTGATCTCAATAACTTAGTTTTTGCCCACACATATTTTGATCGTACTGAATACTTGTATGTTCTGGGACTCATTTGGAACAAGAATTTTAAGTTATCTTTAGTATATTTACTCAACTATGATTTCCTTTCTCATGAAACTTGATGAGAGCGAGTCACTCAGCAGAAGAACACCAGCGGCTGTGTGCTTAGTTTCTATTGGTTTTATTGAACTGACAAGTGATGCATAATACATGGAACTATTCTGTTATGCAACAACATATTGAGATCAACTGTTTTCATAAGTTCTTGATTCACATGAGTGCATTTCATCTGCTAATTAACTTTTCAACTCATTTGTGTGTTTCTTCTCTGTACTAGTAATCGTGCACGTGCAATGCACATATAATCTTGAGATTTATTTATCAGATGGGATAAAAAAGTTTGTAGTGAGTATCTAATATTTTCGGTTTTTGCCAGGTATTTTGAGTCCCACCTTTCTTCAATGAGTTGCACTTTTCTATCGTTTTTTTCATCCACATATTTTGAGCTCGAAAAGCTAAAATTTAGGCCTAAAGAAGGGCACTCAACATTCACTCTTCTATGCAAGTAAGCCACAACTTTAATTTAAGAAAACTCTATAGGATAACTATTTGAAGCAAGGGTCCAATATACAACCATTATTTCTTCACCGGTGGTATTTCATCACACAAAATCTGATGCACCATCCTGAGTAAAAAAAAACAAGATGCAAATACCCACCAAAAATAATCAAGCACAAAAGCCTGACCAGTAACTTACAAATTTATATTTCTACCTGAGCTAGAACACATTCCCATTGGTCAAATATTCTCTTCTGCGCTGCTCTTTATACACACGTCTAATTTTGATATTTAATTATCACATGCAATAAAAAAGGTTGTTATGAGTCATGTTATCTTTGGCATTTGCTGGGTCTTTCTGAATCAATCTTCTATGCAAACCATTATTTGAAGCAAAGGGTTTAATACAGAACAATATTACATCACGCAAAATTGGATGCACCATCCTGACTAAAAAGTCAAGATGCAAAGACCCCAAAAAAACATTATATAATCAAGCACAAAAGCCTAACCAGAAACTTACAAATTTATATTTCTACCTGACCTAAAACACATGTCCATTGGTAAATATTCTCTTGTGGGCTCCTCTTTGTACGTATAAAGCAGAATATGAAATAGCATGCATGACAGATCAATATGAATGTACCGCAATGAATCAAAATGTCGAAGTGACACATCAAGAATAAAGCAATCTTCTTGTCGTTCCAATTATGAATTTTGGTGATCTGATATAAAAGAATCCCTTCTCTTGTCCGTGTTCTTATGTTTCTGCACCCTGTAACTCTGGAACTCATAGATGAAGAGATAAGTGAAACACTTGGCTTACCCTAGTAGGAAACATGTGCACCAAAGGTTGATGACAATATTTCCATCAAGAACAACATGGCAACAAAAAACGTGTCTTGACCTTGCTCTGATGTGGCTAAATAGAGATAGAAGTTAGAGCCAAAAATACACAACATTTCTATGCTGGCAATCAGAATAATTACCGAGACATTATAATAATGGTTACAAGAGATGCATATGTATAAACGTGAGGACTTTGGTGAGAAAACTATCAAGGCAACAAAACGTGCCTATCAACAATGACTAATATTTGCCCCGGACAACTATGATCACACCTTTAATCGCATGGAAATGGAAGGAATAAAGTAAGTCTAGTTGCATCTTTCAAGATGGCATATCATACTACTTAAATGAATTAAGACAAGACATTTTTGGAAAGATACAACTGACATTGTCTGCATTTTTTCACTATACCAGAACGACAACTTATCTATGGCATTAAATATGTCTAAGCTTGAAATAACACATATAAAAATGTTCTAAGTAGCCAATAACGTTCCTGTCGATGATGGATGATAAAAAGCGCTACAATTATACACTCTTAGATGACCATACTAAAATGAACTCTGATATGGTTTTTGGCAATTTTGAATTAGATTTTAGGAATTCCAAAGATATAAGTTAATTATCAGCTCCTGCGTCATAGAGAATCTGAAACTCATGCTATTTTCGTCTGGTATGTTTTTTCTCAAGGGACTGAGTAGAGGCACTTTCACAGCTAAAAGTTTCACTGAACCCCTCAAATAGGTGTCATGGCCCCATGTTGCAAGGGTTGCATGCCCGAAACAAATAAGATAAGGAGAGTTCTTAGCAGGAGGCCCACACAAAAATGTGGCTTCCGATGTTAGCTCCTTTGTTGTCTGCTTACATCTCTACTAATATAAAAAGAGAGAGAGGGGGGTATGATCCAGACGATCTGAGCTGTTCAATCACAATCCAACGATCTAGGGCCTCCCAATGATGAGGTGCTCATCATATTCACTCCCACGCCAAAAAAAAAACTAAAATACGACTCTTTTTTGCAGAGCAGAGACAGAGCAGAGACGCGCGTCCCCGTCGATCCCCTTCTCCCCGTCGATCTCCCCGGTGAGGCCCGCCGCGCCGCTGCTCACCCTGGCTTCTCCTGCGCCGCCTCTTGCTTCACCGCCGCACCGTCGACCCAAAGCCCCCGACGCCGCCTCATCTGGCAACCGCCGGTCAGCCCGTCGTGGGTCATGGCAACCGCCGGTCAGCTCCCATTCCCCTCTTATTGCTCCGGCGCCACCTCATGAATCCCCGCCGCGCCGTCGACCCAATCCCCCGGCGCCGCCCCCTTGAATGGCAACCGCCTCCGCAGGCGCCAACATCGGTGGATCACGGCGTCCGAGGCGCGCGGCGGCCTGCGCGCGTTCGTGAGACGTGCGTCTCGACGAATCCCGACACTGCGCCCCGTCCGTCCTCCTTCTATTCCGCCGCCTCCGAGTCCCGGCCATCTTCATCGACGTCCGAGGCTCCGAGCACGCGCATCCCCAGGGGCGCCATAGCAGCAGCCAAATCGATCCGCGTCTAGATGGGTTACCGCGACTTCGGCTCCCACCCCTCAGCCATGTCGATCCGGACCGCATCTTCACGTTCGTTACCAGCTACCTGCTCTCCAACCCAAAGCATCCGGGAGGCTGAACTGTCGATCGCCTGCCCAACTTCGTTTGGGCTCACTCATAAGGTGTGATTCTGTTTCTCTTTTCTGCTTTTAAGTATTGATTGACAACATGGAATAACCACTGAATTAATAAGGGTGTGTACGGCTGTGATGCATTCATGCTTACATTTTCTGATTTACAATCATAATCTCTAGACTATTTACTTAAACTCAGAAGTTTGATATTGAAGTGTTATGATCCAACTACGAGCAGTGGTAGTATAGTTGATTGGTTCGGATCCGGGTTTTCAATTTCGTAGAATCAAACGTTGGGGTCCTGTGCATCCAGACAAGCAACCATGGAAGAAAGTGTTTTCTAACCTCTTGACCCATTAGAACATTTTCTTTCTGTTTGTTAAGAATGCAAATAATCACTGCTACAATAAGTTGCATCGTGTGAGCGGTGTGTATAAGTTTTCATTTTCAACTTTCATGTGCACTATTGAAAGGGCTCCTTACTAAGCTCGGTTGCAACATTTTTCCATAATAATTTCCCACAACAAGTCTTATATGTCGGCAGAATAGTTTTGCAACAACATTTTCTTATTTCCAACACCAATTTCCGCTCTGAAGTTGCTAACAACCAGACATATAATAGTGCTTGTTAGAGTGCCCTATAGAAGCACTCCTTGGTCTTTCTCTTACTACTAGAGTAAGTATCTAATGAAGCACAAGGTAGAAACATTCTCAATGTACCGCAAGACGAGGATGTACATACTGGTACAATACCCTTATTATGTTTGTATGATTGAAATATTGTTAGCTATGAACTGTAGGAAATCATTTGTTGTTAAAATGTGGAAGAAACAAGAAGGGTATATCACCTTGAGGTTCTGGCTTATATTTGAGATCAAAGCACTGTTTGCAAGAATCATTTATTTTGGGGCCACCAGCAGATAATGTAAAAATCTATAAATTGATGATCTAAGTTTTCTGTTTTTTCTGCGTCTCTGTGCTTCTAATTAGCAGCTCTAAATGGTCTGACCGATATATTACATGATTTAATTGTGGAGAGGCAGCCAATTTTAAAACACCCAAGTGGTTGAAGTTTAACGAAGAGGCTGCGGTCGAAGAGCTGTGATGAATTATATATCAATGCCCTCTCATCAACAGCTACTGTATTTGCAAGCAGTTTTCCTATGTCCAGGTAAGCTTTCTCTTGTAGTCACCCTACGTACATATCAATGCGGCAGAATCATAGTATCCAGGTATACTTTGTTTTATGCCTATAGGTACTTCCATAGGTATTACATTTGAAATAAGGTCATGCCATCCTTGATCTCAATAACTTAGTTTTTGCCCACACATATTTTGATCGTACTGAATACTTGTATGTTCTGGGACTCATTTGGAACAAGAATTTTAAGTTATCTTTAGTATATTTACTCAACTATGATTTCCTTTCTCATGAAACTTGATGAGAGCGAGTCACTCAGCAGAAGAACACCAGCGGCTGTGTGCTTAGTTTCTATTGGTTTTATTGAACTGACAAGTGATGCATAATACATGGAACTATTCTGTTATGCAACAACATATTGAGATCAACTGTTTTCATAAGTTCTTGATTCACATGAGTGCATTTCATCTGCTAATTAACTTTTCAACTCATTTGTGTGTTTCTTCTCTGTACTAGTAATCGTGCACGTGCAATGCACGTATAATCTTGAGATTTATTTATCAGATGGGATAAAAAAGTTTGTAGTGAGTATCTAATATTTTCGGTTTTTGCCAGGTATTTTGAGTCCCACCTTTCTTCAATGAGTTGCACTTTTCTATCGTTTTTTCATCCACATATTTTGAGCTCGAAAAGCTAAAATTTAGGCCTAAAGAAGGGCACTCAACATTCACTCTTCTATGCAAGTAAGCCACAACTTTAATTTAAGAAAACTCTATAGGATAACTATTTGAAGCAAGGGTCCAATATACAACCATTATTTCTTCACCGGTGGTATTTCATCACACAAAATCTGATGCACCATCCTGAGTAAAAAAAACAAGATGCAAATACCCACCAAAAATAATCAAGCACAAAAGCCTGACCAGTAACTTACAAATTTATATTTCTACCTGAGCTAGAACACATGCCCATTGGTCAAATATTCTCTTCTGCGCTGCTCTTTATACAGACGTCTAATTTTGATATTTAATTATCACATGCAATAAAAAAGGTTGTTATGAGTCATGTTATCTTTGGCATTTGCTGGGTCTTTCTGAATCAATCTTCTATGCAAACCATTATTTGAAGCAAAGGGTTTAATACAGAACAATATTACATCACGCAAAATTGGATGCACCATCCTGACTAAAAAGTCATATTGATCTGTCATGCATGCTATTTCATATTCTGCTTTATACGTACAAAGAGGAGCCCACAAGAGAATATTTACCAATGGACATGTGTTTTAGGTCAGGTAGAAATATAAATTTGTAAGTTTCTGGTTAGGCTTTTGTGCTTGATTATATAATGTTTTTTTGGGGTCTTTGCATCTTGACTTTTTAGTGCTTTGTCAACAACTGTAACTGGATCTGTCAATGGACAGAAGCATCAGTACAGAATCATCTCCACAACCACTAGCTAAATCATCTCTAGCAATTAAGGTCTAGGCATCAGAGCAGTAGCCAGTTAATAATATTAGAGCAGTAGCACATCTCTGAACCTATGGGTTCAGAGTAGCACACACCTGCCCACAGCCAGTATCAAGACATGGATTCGGATAAGAAGCAACAGATACCTAGCATCAACCACTGTCACCAGCTAGAGCAGTTTCAATAAAAGCTACAGGGGCATCATAATAACACCCTGTGTTCATCACATGAACCACAGATTCGTCCAACACCTATTCCACAACAAAGGATCTAAATCGCCACCCCATAGCTAGCATCACAAAGCATAATATAGGCAGGGGAGTGGAGAAGAGAGGAGCTTACCAGCGCCCATAGCCAAAATGCCATGACGACGGGGCAATGCCCATGTGGTCAGTGGAGGAGGGCCAGAGGAGAAGAGAGCATCACGCCATCACCATAGCGGCATGGAAGGGAGCTCCACAACCAGCACGGCCGAGTTCGATATCGACGGGGAGGTACACCAGGAGGCACGGGAGCCGGGGAACAGTGCCTGCAACCCGAGCCAGGGCGGCTAGGGTTAGGGTTCCGTGGCGAGCTCGATTGGAGACGCCCGGGAACGCATCCAGTAGGGGAAACGGCAGAGATAGGCAAGGAGAGGTCAGACTAGGTGGCGGCGGCGCCGGATCCGGCCGGCAACGGCCGGAACCGTGGGGAGCGGCGGCGGCGCACCGGCCAGAGGAGAAGGGGATGGCCGCCTCGGGTAAGAGCAGTGAAAGAGAAACGGGGGTGAGGAAAGTGGGCCGGTTTTGACCCAAACCGGTTGGCCTAATGGGCCAGCCCAGTAAACTAGTCCGGTTGGACCAAGTTGACCACAACTCTTTTAAATAAAATTCAAATTCAAATTCAACTTCAAATTCAAATAAATTACTAAAAATATGGTTTCAACTCCAAAATTTATAAGGAGTCCAAATATGAATTTTATTTCATTTATTGAAAGGAATTTCTCGAGTGAAAAATTCAAAGCTCCTTAAATGGATTTAATTTGAATTATTTCTAGAAATAATATATTTCCTTCAAATCATTTTAAAATATTTTCTTATATAAGTAATTTAAAATTACTTTAGTAAAATTGAATTGAACTATTTTCTAAAGAAAATAATTTGAGTAATAATTTCAAAATATAACATTTGAACTTTATTGACATTCTGTAATAGCTGTCCCGTTACTCATCCTAGGTAAAACACACAAAGAAGAGTTCACTTAAAAATCATTCACTCTTGTGTTAATAATATTTGTTATGGTTAAGTGATTAAAAGTTGAATAAACAACCATAGCATGATGTTATTGAAATATTTTCTTAAAGACATTAAAATTGATGATTTAAACTTTAAAATCTTACTTTCATTGAGAAGTACCTTATCAAATAAATAAATAACATATTTCTAAAGGAATAAAAATTATGAAATAACATAAGTTATTTTCTTAGTTAAAGTAGTAAACACTTGAGTTTTCATGTTATCTCAATTCAAAGTACTTTAATAAACCCACAAATTATAAACACTAATTCATCCTGAACACCTAAAATCACTTCAACTATCAAAGTATCGAATAAAACAAAGTTTACACCTGTGAGCTTGGGTACTTTTGGGGTAATTACGATGCATCTCATATATATGCATATTAGCATCTTGCAAGTGTTTCTAGTAGTCCTTACCAGGACTACATTGCTATTTTCAGATCTCGGGGTTTTGACGCAACCCTAGAACCCTGAAGGACATGAACTGTCATCTCTGCCACAGGCAAGTTCATCACTTGCTCATACTTCTTGAAATATTTGTTAGAAAACTATTTGCAAAACTTTAATACTATCACCTTTATACAAAAGAAAGCATAAAACCTATTTCTTTAATAATATGACTATTTGGCTATCTACCTGCTTGGTGGTAACCTATTAGGTTGGTAGATGGGACCATGGTAAGATGAATAGGTCCGGAGGTTCCATTTGCAAGGGAAAGTATTACCTAGGAATTAACAACAAATGTCGTCATAATGATTGCACCGTAAAGACGTGTTAACCATAAGGCTTGGAATGGGACGGGAAATGTCATCTGTGATCTTCTCTTGTTCGCATGTCAACGGGCTGCCAGTGCTGTACGCTGTAGATGTTGAGAGACTACATGCAACATGGGTGGGATCCCTTAATTCCCACGGTTCCTAGGGTCTATGATGGTCTGCAAGGGGAGCCTAGGTGTCTACCGTGAGGGGTAGAGCATCAGGGGTAAACCTGCTATGCATGAATTGGGTGGGCATGCGGGGTGGTGGAGAAGCACAGTGAATGGCTTGGATAAAAAACCGGGCCCCACACCAAAGGAAGTGTGGACAGGAAAGCTACCTGGTTGTGCAACAAGGTCTTGATCCCTTATGGGTAAAGTAACGCACCTCTGCAGAGTGTAAAAAATTGTAACATGTTACTCCCTATTCTGGGAAGGAGCTGCGAACGCTGCAGGAAAGGAACTCCATGAAGTTCTAGCCCTGTGAAGGATGACGGGCATAGTTTTCAGAACAAAAGCTACCTCTTGAAGAAATGTTTACAAAAACCTTGCATTAAGCTTAAGGCTCCCTGGAGTCTAAAGCTGTAGCGAGTGCATCAAACTTCCCACCGTACATAATGGACTTGCTGGGTAACGCTGGTTACTCACCCATTCCCTTTTGACCCCCTGCTTAGACTTTTGGAGCCATCAGAAGAGATGTCAGGTATCCACATCGACGTCGAAGGTCCTCCACAAGGATCCAGTCAACTTGGTGAAGTTTGAAGGAGTCAACCACAACATCAACAATGGAAGATCGGTGACAACAATGACAATGAAGGAAAGAATGTCAAATGGAAGGGCAAGTACTATCCGGATAAAGATATTCCTGATGGGATAGGTTAGGGCCGTGCCAACAACCGTAGTGGATTAGGTTTAGAGCTAGAGCTAATCTCCCGCTTAGTGCTACGAATTGTCTCTTCTCTGGATTTCAGTTGCACGAGGCTATCCTCAATGTATCGAGGAAGTTCTTGAAGTTTTGTATTGAACAGTGTTGTAATCCTATAGTGTTACATTGGACCTGCTATGTTTCTGTTGTACCACTCTGAGGGATGTAATATTCATGGATAGGTCCTTCTGTGAGTATTATGTCAACGACTTGCACACTACACCATGCAGTGGTGTGCTGGGTCACCGCACATGACAACGGTCAGGGCAGGCGCAATCACCGGCGAGCACAAAGGACCAGGGTAGAAGTTCGGACTCACCTCAGGGCTTGTTTTGTCCCGAAGAAGCCCCACCGTTTCTCCACCAAATCTCCGAAGAGGTCCGGCACCGACACACTCTCGTTGTCTCTATCATCGGCAAGAATCGGGGGGCGGGAGGGCTTCAGATTCTCCATCTGACTCATGCCCCGCCTGCATGTTCGGATGTGCTGGCCGCTCGGGGGCGGCTCTACCACAACACTTCCGCCACTTGTGGGCACATTCCCCTCATCTCGGAGGGGTCTAGGGGGCGAGCGCCAGGCCTGCTCTTTCGGGGCAGCTTCTTCCTCATCTTCATCGCCTAAAGGCCCGGGCTCTTCCAGGGAAAAGTCACCGAAAGGCGGTCCCACCACCGTCAAAGACCTCCCGGGGGCTCTCGACTGCCTGGGCACAGGGAGCGGATCCAGGAACTCGGTACCCTGGAGCCCGTAGGCGTTGCACCGCGGCATGGGAGGCACAACATCCCCACCCTCAGGACGGTCGAGCAACGAGAGAACTCCCGGCGGAAGATAGTATGGCACCCCCGGGATCAAGAAGGCCATCTTCCTCCCCCACGGCTTCGACGGTACCAAGGTCCCCATCTTCTGGCGGACCTCCCAAAGTGGTTGGGGCCTGCGCTGCAGCGGGGCGATTCCTCGCCTGATGAAGTCACTAGTAATCATAACGCAAGTCACGTTGTTATCACGGAGCTCGGCCAGCTGCCTGATGGCCGGGAGAAGGGCTTCATCTTGAGAACTCACATCCTTGTAGTTGGCCAAACTCTCGACCGGGGTGGTTGCCACCAGAAGATGAGGGCTGGGGTTGTCCGCCAAGATGAAGTACCAGTTGTGCCTCCACTCACCCTAGTTGGCGCGAATCTTCACCCCCGGGTACTGGTGCGCCGATTCTTTCTTGAGACAAAACGACACTCCGGCCGCTATCCACCTCGAACTCCCCGTGCGGGGCATGAAGTAATGACGGAACAACGCCACGGAGGGCATCACGCCGACGAACGCTTCGCAAGCATACGCGAAGGTCGCCAAGATCAGCACCGCGTTCGGGTGCAGATGGAGCATATGCAGCCCGAATGCTTCCAGGACCGCGATGAAGAAATCAGAAAAAGAAGGGAGCAATCCCATTACGGAGAAGTCGTGAAAGGTCACCACTTCACCTTCTTGCTGGGGACCTACATCCCGGCGGATCTTTAGCTGGTCGCCCCCAAGGAACCCGGCAGCAAGCACACGGCGAGCTCGAGCAATCCCCTCCTCGCTCGCGAACAAGCTCGGAGAAAACAAGGCTCTGGTTACCCTCGGTGGGGAAAGGGGAGCGGCCCGGGCAGGGCCCGCCGCTGCTTTCTCCTTCCCGACGGATTGCCTCACTACTCCTCTCCCCCGCTTGGATGCCATGGGTGGGGAAGAGAGAGGCGCACGGTGCACGGCGAGAAGGATGCAGACAGAGCGTGATGGGCGGTGATTTGGGGATTTCTTCGATTTGCGAGAAGGATGCAGACGGAGCGTGATGACGAATCGTGGATGATAAGGCATCCCACGCGCCGCGTCATGGCCCCACCACTCCGGCTGGCACGGGGATCGAGGAGGCGTTCCACTCGGGGCGCTTCCTCCCGTTGGATTCAAGACGAATGTTGGCGATCTGCACGGATCGCAATGTTCACCAAGACGAAGAAGACCCGGGGGCTCGCGCTACTTCCCTTCGAGCGCGGCCTTGGCGGATGGGACAGGATAGTCAAGACAAGATGCGGGGGACCCACTTTGACTTTTTTGGTCATAGCCACGTTAGCAGAAGGACATGCCCGCCGGGACTATACCCGAGGGCAAATGTCGCAACAGTGGACCACGGGGTTCCCCTGATGTGGTCAAAGTGGGTCCACCACCAGTGGGCCCACCAAGAAGGCAAACAAGGCAAGGGTTCAACACCGGCAGATGGGCCCCCTATCTGCCCCATGGCAACCAGACAAGGAGGGCATCGACAACCACGGCTAAGGACCGGGTGGCCTTCCGGGGTCACCCTCAACCCGGCAGACGACACGGAGGTCCCGGGGACCCGGACGCCCGGTAGGAGGCCAGGCTCACCCCCGAGATCCAGCCTCCGTACAGGCGAAGAAGATAAGCTTGACAGCACCTGCTGGAAGCTCCTAGCAGACTTGGGCGCCAAGAAGATGGAGGCGCCGAGCGGGGACACGGTCGGTAAAGGTGTCAGCCTTTGTCCGCCCGCCCTCCAAAAGGTGGGCGACCGCACCTAACCCCCATCAGAAGAATACTTGGACGAGAAGAGGCCACATCGCCCCATAAGAAGAACCTGGAGGGGTTTTCCCGCCTAAAACCCCTCCGGCCCCAAAGGTGCCCTTGTGGGATCCCCTTAGCCTATAAAAGGAGGACCGAGGCACCGGAGGGAGGGGATGGAATCAGAGAGAGTCGGAGGCTAGGCTAGGTAGCGCACCTGACAAGACTAGCATAGGCGAGAGGTGATCTCCTCCGGGACAGGATCTGCTCGTCTTCAACCTCTAGCCAACACCTCCCGGGTTCTCACCCGAAACCACCTCTGTAAGCAACACCATGATGAACCACTCAATTTCGGACATGCAGGAGTAGAGCTTTTAGCCTCCGGGCAGCCTGAACCTGGGTAAACTCCTTGTGTCTTTGTGTTGTTTGCTAGTACGTAGATCAGAGATCTCGACGAGGTTCTCACGGAAGTTGGCGTCGCCCAGCCTCCTTCGCGCCCCGTGCCGAAACTAAAAAGGGGGTATCCTTTACTCCCGATGACCGTGATCCAAGATACGACAACACCCCCGGTAGCAATGGCTCCTTGGCTGTCGGGCTACGCCCTGCCGAAGTGTGAGGCCGCCCTCAGGATTCGTGTCTCTGTACGCGGACTTGACTGTCAATGCTCGGGTACTCGAGTAGATTCGCCTCGGATGACAGATCTTATTCTCGTGCTTCCTCAGCTTCTCCTCCTCTTAACTCCTGATCCAGCGTAGCATCCGCCCGCCACGTGTGCACATGCGACCGAGCGGTGCCCTTTCGGTTCATCTTGGGCTCGGGTATAAGTGGGGACTCTGCTGGGCATGTCCTCCATTGCTTTCCCTTGCCTTCTGCCTTTCGTGTGTCCCCTAATCTTCACGTTCGTTGCTTTTGATGGATAATCTGTTGCTCCGTCGTGCGTCAGGAGAGGGATTTCTGCTGTGGACTGGGTCTTCTATTACCTGGGTAGAGCTGAGTCGCCTAGCTTGCGTCGGGTTCATTCCCAGCGAGGAGCGTTGTCCATGGCGTGTGCCGATTGCAGAGGTATTTCCGCATCTCCGCGGTGATGAGTGTGTCTTCTTTGCTTCCCATCTGGAGCGGGGGCTCCCCCCCCCCGGTGCATCCCTTCCTGGGTCTTGTACTTCGATTGTACGGCATTCAACACCACCCCCTGACTCCCGACTGCATAACCCACATCTCGTGCTTCATTACTCTCTGCGAGGGGTACCTTGGTATATGTAACATCCCGGGGGTTTTCCCCAAATTAGATTTGCTTGTTTTTATTTTTCGCATCATCGTGACATCATGCATCATGAGCATTGCATTGTTGGCCAAGAAAACTATTTTTCTAAACCTATTTTATTCTGCTAAAAATCATCTCAACTGTTTTGTCGATTCATCGACACCTTTTTCGGAAATTTTTTTGTCAAATTATTTTGCAAAAGAAAAAGGTTTTGAGTTAGAGAGAGAGCAGCCCAGCTAGCTAGGCCCAAAGCCTAGCAAGGCAAACCCTAGACGAAACCCTAGCCAGCTTTCCTTGGCCTTTTTCCTCCTAGACCCCTGCACCTTGCAGCCACCCTCCTCCTTTTCTTTACTTTAGCGTGCAGGTCCTTCCACCTCCTTTTGTTTTTGCCATCAGGTCCCTGGACCCTATCCTTCCTTATCTTTTTTTTCTTCCTCCCGTGACCGAGCTCCCCATCCCCTCCTCTCTCTCCCTCCCAAGCCTCTCGTAGCCTCCTAGTCGTGCCCGCACCTCGATCGTCCCGGCTCTGCTGCGCTCAGCCTCCTCCTCTCCTTCGGCCACACGTCATGGTCGTCCTGCGCATCTCGCGTCCTCCTCCCGCCATGGCCGCCTCCTTCTTCGGCCCGTCCCCACACGCGAGCCCGCCGCAGCCCGGCCATGCTCCGGCCTGCGCCACATTATCCTCTCCTCCCCCGGTCGTGCCTCGTCCCCGACCTCGCCTCCTCGCCGCGTTCCTGCTGGACCTCCCCGCGTCGAGCTCCTCCTTGCCGTGGCCCTCCTCTGCTTGGACGTAGCAAGCACGTCGCGACCATCTCCTGCTGCTGGTGCAGTGTAGTCCTCCTCCCTCTTCTGTCTGTGTGGCATGCCCGTGAAGCCGTGCCTTTTGCCTCCATGTACCGGAACTTGACAACTTTGCCGTGTTGCCCGATGGCCGAACAACGACGTGCACCAAGTTCTCTGTGTCCGCTTTGTGTTGGCCGCCTTCGTGCGTGTCCATGAAGACCCCGCTGTCGTGAACCCCTTTGACCCCGAAGACCGGAACGCCAAGGTCCGCAACCACAACGACCCAAGTACAACTACTTCAACTATGGACGGCTACTTTGACTACTTCCACGACGTCGACTACTTCCTCTAAGGTCCGAAGACGGTGGCTGTAACATCCCAAAACCTTGGAATGTTAAAAATCACAAGAAATTAAAACTTTCGACAAAGAAAGAAAACTTTTGAGAATTGTATAGAAGAAAATATCAAACTAAGAGAGAACTCAAAAAAAAGTATTATAACCTATTCAAAAGTATTTTGGATTTTCAAATGTTTCAAATAAATTATCTATTTTAAATTTTGAAGTTGGAATAATTGTTTTAGGAAAATATAAACCCTAAAGTTATTTTGAAAATTATTGAAATACCATTTCATAAAATCTTTTCGTGAAATGATTTATCAAAATCTATGTTGTTGATAAAAAGATATTCCAAAGTTTTATATCAAAAGTATTAATTTTGATATTATGGATTTTATTAAAACCCTAGACTATATTTGTAAATTCACATAAAGTTGTCTTATACACTTTATGTAATATTTTGCTTCTTATAAAATAATTGCGTAATTTAATTTGTACCAAAAGATTTTTATCTTGAATAATATTTTGGAAAAGTATTTATTCAAATTTTCTGCAATCATTTGAATCAAAAACTGAATTCAAAACTGAGTTCAAATAATAGAAATAGGAAAGGAATAAAAAAAAAAGAACAAACCAACCGGGCCGACCCAGGCAGACCGGCCCACTAAGAGCAGCCCGCCAGCCCTCTCTTTTTTTTCCAAAAAATGCAAGGTGATTGGGATGCATGATGTCATGTTGATACAAAAAGAAAAACAAACAAAATCTAATTTGGGGAAAAACCCCGGGACATTACAACCAACACCACTAACAAGGGATCTCGCCCCGAGATCCACACTACCGTCAGGGGGAGGAGAGCGAGGTTAAGCTATCGAATCTTCTTGCACCATGTTGATCTTCTCGACACCACTAACAAGAAGTTCTTGCTCACATCGATGACGATGTTCATCCGTAGATATCCTTCCGAAGATCGAACCTATTAGGAAGAGGGAAGGAATCGTCCATCCCACGAAGATTCTATAACCGGAAGATAGACGAGAGAGAAGATTTAAAACAGAAGGTAAGAGGAGGAATAGAATAGAGGTAAGGAGTAAACAAGAGTCCGTAATGATATATTTTCAAATAACTTTTAGTAAAATAGTTTGGACACTCTACAAACAACGACCATTAGCTAGGGTATCCTACAGGCAGACTGGACCAGCGGGGTATCGAAAAAACCAGAGCTCTGATACCACTTTGTAACGCCCCAAGATCGGTACTATGCAGATTTTAGCGTTCCAGCCAAATCCGCATAATAACGATCCTAAAGGACGCCCACCAGGCATAACGTGCACGTCGCAACACACACGTTATGCGGGTGGAAATGTGATAACATTACAACAGTTCTCGATGGAACCCACAAAAGAACATTTATACAGCAACGACTCACCGAGTCAAGAGCAAAGATACAATACAAAGATCCAAAATAACAACGGAAGCAGGTAGCGTCCGGCTACGGACAAGAATCAAATTGGACTAAGAGTCCTGAAGATAAACGAAGGCACCATATCCCTGCCCAGGCCAAGCCGGAGGGATTCCCAAGCTAACGTCGTCAGACTTCAAACCTGTTTGGCTGCATTGGAATAGCAGCCCCGAAGGGGTCAGTACTAGTAGAAGTACTGGCAAGTAATACTCACAAGATATCAAAGCTGGAATTCCGGGGAAAAGGGTTAGCGATTGAGGCGGCAGCAAGCAGCACTAACAACTTATAGAGACACACTAAAACTTTCGTCTAACAGAGACAAGGTAAGAGAGCGCATAAGGAACCAACTATACTACTCACCAAACAAAACCCGCCCTAAAACGACTCCCTCGTATCCTCAGCCCACGAGGAAGAAGTCCGGGAACTCACACGGTAGACATGTTTTAGGGGTTATTATTCAAGTAATCTATCTTACTAGTCAAGTTATTATCATCATAAGGTGCAAGTTGTCTATGATCTTTTTACCCAGCGCATTTCACCAAAGCGTCCATAACCGCGGACACGGCTTTTCGAAAAGATTTAACCCTGCAGGGATGCACCAATGAACCCACACGCATCGAAACTCTCGCTTAGAGGTGTACCGGTGGAGGTTTCGATGCAACGTTTCCCTTCTCTACAAACAAGTCCAGGGAGCCACCTAGCTAGGACTGATCCACCTTCAAAGTCCGGCCGAATCTCCGAGGTGGGCCTGGCCGATGCGAGGACGGCTTCGGGAGGGAACACTCATACGATTGCCCCTCCTTCCACACTCGATAAACGAACGTACCGCAAGATCTACGAAACACCCGAACTACTTGTGGCATCTGGACAGGTTTGAGGATCCGGTAGTAAGCTGCGGGGAGGCCCATAGAACTCCCACATGTGGTTAGTGCGCTCAGTCTTGGATCAGCGGAAAAGAACTCGGGTCCTAGGCGACACTAGCAGAACAAATCACCACGATTGGCCTTCTGCCGGTGCCTTATCTTTAATTAAGTTATTCCCATCGCAACAGAAAAATAAAGATTACCATTTTAGTTGAGCCTGGCTATCATGTTATCAACAAGACTAGATAAAGAGATAACAGGACTCAAGCAAAGAAGCTAAGCATGCACTACGACTCGCAAGGCTAACAAGGTAAACAAACAACAGGTTAATAGGATGTGGGGGTGTGGCTATATCATGGCTGCAAGGTAAACATGCATATAGGATCGGACACAAGCATCGATATATATATATGGCTAGCAAGGAACAAAAGATAGGACGAGTGAGAGACAGAAAACAAGCAAAGATAGCAAGGGAGTATCACTTGCTTGCAATCCGGTAGAGGTAGCAGAACTTGTCGTTACTCACATCAACTCATCGTCCTATTCCCGAAGAAGCAACAAACACTGGGCAACGGAAAAAAATGCATTTTACTACTACGGCAAAAGAATCGGCATGTTGATGCAATGCATGCATGACATGGCAAAACATGAGAGATGCAACTTAAGCAAATTAAACGGAACCGAGATTCCGACATTTTAATATATGGTTCAAGTTATTTTTCTAAACATCAAAATTAAATGTTATTAGCAAGGTGGAACAAGGAATGGGTGAGTTAATCAAAATTAAATGGAATAGGGACAATAATTAAATTAATTCCCCTCACATTCCATATTTAATTAATTAGAGGATATATATAAATTACATCTAAGGTGCAACCTACATGATGCAAACAAAAGCATGGATGGCATATTCATATTCCTTACATTTTTCTGATCAAAATTAATATAATATACTTTGTATTTGGAGTTATAGATCCAAAGATATGGTTTAAAACATAATTTGCAAAAAGAATAAAAGACAGAAAAAGGATGGCCTTTGGTGCTACCAGCAGGATTCGAACTTGGGCCTCACGGGAGAGGAAACATAGAGCAAAGCCACTGGGCTGGTTCGGTGTTGGTGTTTGGATGGGGAAGTGACGGAACATGAAGCAAGATCGATGGGTTATCTGAACTTTAGCAGTAAAGTTTCAGACTTTCAGGTTCAGAGGCAGCGCAACGGAGACGATCTGCAGCGGGCACGGTTGGATCCGTGGGGATTCTTGGAGGTCAAGGGTGCAGGTGAATATGGTACAGCGGGGTGGTGTGGTGTTGTGCTCGCGGGTTCATGCGTGTGCGTACGCGCACAGGTGGAGAGGCGGGCTGGAGCTCGCTTCATGGCAGCCAAGGAGGACGGCGATGACTACAGCGGGCGGACAAGTTGGAGACAAGGAAGGAAGGGCTGACGAGGACGTGGGTGCTCACCCTGGGGTTTCTGGAGAAGAGGAGGGGCTCGGGGAAGACGGCAGCGATCGGCCCTTGTCGTAGTAGAGGAAGCAGAGCAGCAGCCGTACAGGAAGAAGATGAGCTCGACCTTGGCCATGGCAGACACAGGTTTTGGTCAGAAAAAGAGGCGACGACATGGAGGAAGAAATAGTTGGATTTCTGCGGGAATCGGAAGAGGGTCTCACCGGGGTTGCGCCGGTGTAGCCGTTCATGCTCGAGATCAACCACGGCGGCGGGAAATCAAGGAAGACACCGGCGGTCAGAGCTGAAGTCGAGGAGGTTACTGTCGTCCTGGGGCTCCTGCGGCTTGTGCTTGGTGTCGAGGAGGAAGAGGGGTTCGTGGCGGTTCTCCTCCACCGCTCAGCTTGGCGTAGGGGCGTCCATGGCGTCGAGGCGACAGAGCTCGTTCCGGTGGTGGCCTTCGGTGGTGAGCAGAAAAGAAACAGAGGAGAGCGAGAGGAAGAGAGCTAGCGGCGGCAGAGAGGAAGGGAATAGGGCAGCAGTAGGGCACTGGGAGGCTCTTCTTATAGCGTGGGGAGGCGCGCTCCGGCCGTCAAATCAACCGGAAGCCGACGTGGCGCCGGTGGATGTGCTGCCGTACATATGCTGACGTGAGGAGGGTTAGGTCGAGCAGGTATGTGGGTTGGTGGGCTGGTTTGGTGGAGATGGTGGGCTGCTAGCTGCGGGAAGAAGAGAGCAAGGGGCCAGATTGGGTGTTGGTGGGGCCCTTTTCGAATTACCAGAATTTGACAATTGCAAGGAGATAAAAGAGAGAAAAAAAGGATAAGAGGGAATAGAAAAGGAGGAGGAAAAAATACAAAACAAAATATAGCTCTTGCCAAAATAATTTCAAATGCTTTATTTTGATTTGCTATAGCTTTATAAATATTCCCAATAGTATTTTGGGGTTTGTTTGAAAATTAGAAAGGGAGGAAGAGAGATGGATTTATTAAACCCTAGGATTAGTTTGCAAAACAAAAATAGTTTAGCTAAAAATAATATTTTGATTTTTATTTTTCCAAAAAATGCAAGGTGATTGGGATGCATGATGTCATGTTGATACAAAAAGAAAAACAAACAAAATCTAATTTGGGGAAAAACCCCGGGACATTACAACCGACACCACTAACAAGGGATCTCGCCCCGAGATCCACACTACCGTCAGGGGGAGGAGAGCGAGGTTAAGCTATCGAATCTTCTTGCACCATGTTGATCTTCTCGACACCACTAACAAGAAGTTCTTGCTCACATCGATGACGATGTTCATCCGTAGATATCCTTCCGAAGATCGAACCTATTAGGAAGAGGGAAGGAATCGTCCATCCCACGAAGATTCTATAACCGGAAGATAGATGAGAGAGAAGATTTAAAACACATAAGGTAAGAGGAGGAATAGAATAGAGGTAAGGAGTAAACAAGAGTCCTAATGAGATATTTTCAAATAACTTTTAGTAAAATAGTTTGGACACTCTACAAACAACGACCATTAGCTAGGGTATCCTACAGGCAGACTGGACCAGCGGGGTATCGAAAAAACCAGAGCTCTGATACCACTTTGTAACGCCCCAAGATCGGTACTATGCAGATTTTAGCGTTCCAGCCAAATCCGCATAATAACGATCCTAAAGGACGCCCACCAGGCATAACGTGCACGTCGCAACACACACGTTATGCGGGTGGAAATGTGATAACATTACAACAGTTCTCGATGGAACCCACAAAAGAACATTTATACAGCAACGACTCACCGAGTCAAGAGCAAAGATACAATACAAAGATCCAAAATAACAACGGAAGCGGGTAGCGTCCGGCTACGGACAAGAATCAAATTGGACTAAGAGTCCTGAAGATAAACGAAGCCACCATATCCCTGCCCAGGCCAAGCCGGAGGGATTCCCAAGCTAACGTCGTTAGACTTCAAACCTGTTTGGCTGCATTGGAATAGCAGCCCCGAAGGGGTCAGTACTAGTAGAAGTACTGGCAAGTAATACCCACAAGATATCAAAGCTGGAATTCCGGAGAAAAGGGTTAGCGATTGAGGCGGCAGCAAGCAGCACTAACAACTTATAGAGACACACTAAAACTTTCGTCTAACAGAGACAAGGTAAGAGAGCGCATAAGGAACCAACTATACTACTCACCAAACAAAACCCGCCCTAAAACGACTCCCTCGTATCCTCAGCCCACGAGGAAGAAGTCCGGGCACTCACACGGTAGACAAGTTTTAGGGGTTATTATTCAAGTAATCTATCTTACTAGTCAAGTTATTATCATCATAAGGTGCAAGTTGTCTATGATCTTTTTAGCCAGCGCATTTCACCAAGGCGTCCATAACCGCGGACACGGCTTTTCGAAAAGATTTAACCCTGCAGGGATGCACCAATGAACCCACACGCATCGAAACTCTCGCTTAGAGGTGTACCGGTGGAGGTTTCGACGCAACGTTTCCCTTCTCTACAAACAAGTCCAGGGAGCCACCTAGCTAGGACTGATCCACCTTCAAAGTCCGGCCGAAGCTCCGAGGTGGGCCTGGCCGATGCGAGGACGGCTTCGGGAGGGAACACTCATACGATTGCCCCTCCTTCCACACTCGATAAACGAACGTACCGCAAGATCTACGAAACACCCGAACTACTTGTGGCATCTGGACAGGTTTGAGGATCCGGTAGTAAGCTGCGGGGAGGCCCATAAAACTCCCACATGTGGTTAGTGCGCTCAGTCTTGGATCAGCGGAAAAGAACTCGGGTCCTAGGCGACACTAGCAGAACAAATCACCACGATTGGCCTTCCGCCGGTGCCTTATCTTTAATTAAGTTATTCCCATCGCAACAGAAAAATAAAGATTACCATTTTAGTTGAGCCTAGCTATCATGTTATCAACAAGACTAGATAAAGAGATAACAGGACTCAAGCAAAGCAGCTAAGCATGCACTACGACTCGCAAGGCTAACAAGGTAAACAAACAACAGGTTAATAGGATGTGGGGGTGTGGCTATATCATGGCTGCAAGGTAAACATGCATATAGGATCGTACACAAGCATCGATATATATGGCTAGCAAGGAACAAAAGATAGGACGAGTGAGAGACAGAAAACAAGCAAAGATAGCAAGGGAGTATCACTTGCCTGCAATCCGGTAGAGGTAGCAGAACTTGTCGTTACTCACATCAACTCATCGTCCTATTCCCGAAGAAGCAACAAACACTGGGCAACGAAAAAAAATGCATTTTACTACTACGGCAAAAGAATCGGCATGTTGATGCAATGCGTGCATGACATGGCAAAACATGAGAGATGCAACTTAAGCAAATTAAACGGAACCGAGATTCCGACATTTTAATATATGGTTCAAGTTATTTTTCTAAACATCAAAATTAAATGTTATTAGCAAGGTGGAACAAGGAATGGGTGAGTTAATCAAAATTAAATGGAATAGGGACAATAATTAAATTAATTCCCCTCACATTCCATATTTAATTAATTAGAGGATATATATAAATTACATCTAAGGTGCAACCTACATGATGCAAACAAAAGCATGGATGGCATATTCATATTCCTTACATTTTTCTGATCAAAATTCATATAATATACTTTGTATTTGGAGTTATAGATCCAAAGATATGGTTTAAAACATAATTTGCAAAAAGAATAAAAGACAGAAAAAGGATGGCCTTTGGTGCTACCTACATTCCAAATTAAATTAATTCCCCTCACATTCCATATTTAATTAATTAGAGGATATATATAAATTACATCTAAGGTGCAACCTACATGATGCAAACAAAAGCATGGATGGCATATTCATATTCCTTACATTTTTCTGATCAAAATTCATATAATATACTTTGTATTTGGAGTTATAGATCCAAAGATATGGTTTAAAACATAATTTGCAAAAAGAATAAAAGACAGAAAAAGGATGGCTTTGGTGCTACCAGCAGGATTCGAACTTGGGCCTCACGGGAGAGGAAACATAGAGCACAGCCATTGGGCTGGTTCGGTGTTGGCGTTTGGATGGGGAAGTGACGGAAGATGAAGCAAGATCGACGGGTTATCTGAACTTTAGCAGTAAAGTTTCAGACTTTCAGGTTCAGAGGCAGCGCAACGGAGACGATCTGCAGCGGGCACAGTTGGATCCGTGGGGATTCTTGGAGGTCAAGGGTGCAGGTGAATATGGTACAGCGGGGTGGTGTGGTGTTGTGCTCGCGGGTTCATGCGTGTGCGTACGCGCACAGGTGGAGAGGCGGGCTGGAGCTCGCTTCATGGCAGCCAAGGAGGACGGCGATGACTACAGCGGGCGGACAAGTTGGAGACAAGGAAGGAAGGGCCGACGAGGACGTGGGGTGCTCACCCTGGGGTTGCTGGAGAAGAGGAGGGGCTCGGGGAAGACGGCAGCGATCGGCCCTTGTCGTAGTAGAGGAAGCAGAGCAGCAGCCGTACAGGAAGAAGATGAGCTCGACCTTGGCCATGGCAGACACAGGTTTTGGTCAGAAAAAGAGGCGACGACATGGAGGAAGAAATAGTTGGATTTCTGCGGGAATCGGAAGAGGGTCTCACCGGGGTTGCGCCGGTGTAGCCGTTCATGCTCGAGATCAACCACGGCGGCGGGAAATCAAGGAAGACACCGGCGGTCAGAGCTGAAGTCGAGGAGGTTACTATTGTCCTGGGGCTCCTGCGGCTTGTGCTTGGTGTCGAGGAGGAAGAGGGGTTCGTGGCGGTTCTCCTCCACCGCTCAGCTTGGCGTAGGAGCGTCCATGGCGTCGAGGCGACAGAGCTCGTTCCGGTGGTGGCATTCGGTGGTGAGCAAAAAAGAAACAGAGGAGAGCGAGAGGAAGAGAGCTAGCGGCGGCAGAGAGGAAGGGAATAGGGCAGCAGTAGGGCACCGGGAGGCTCTTCTTATAGCGTGGGGAGGCGCGCTCCGGCCGTCAAATCAACCGGAAGCCGACGTGGCGCCCGTGGATGTGCTGCCGTACATATGCTGACGTGAGGAGGGAGAGGTCGAGCAGGTATGTGGGTTGGTGGGCTGGTTTGGTGGAGATGGTGGGCTGCTAGCTGCGGGAAGAAGAGAGCAAGGGGCCAGATTGGGTGTTGGTGGGGCCCTTTTCGAATTACCAGAATTTGACAATTGCAAGGAGATAAAAGAGAGAGAAAAAGGATAAGAGGGAATAGAAAAGGAGGAGGAAAAAATACAAAACAAAATATAGCTCTTGCCAAAATAATTTCAAATGCTTTATTTTGATTTGCTATAGCTTTATAAATATTCCCAATAGTATTTTGGGGTTTGTTTGAAAATTAGAAAGGGAGGAAGAGAGATGGATTTATTAAACCCTAGGATTAGTTTGCAAAACAAAAATAGTTTAGCTAAAAATAATATTTTGATTTTTATTTTTCCAAAAAATGCAAGGTGATTGGGATGCATGATGTCATGTTGATACAAAAAGAAAAACAAACAAAATCTATTTTGGGGAAAAACCCCGGGACATTACAGTGGACCTGACCGGACGAACAAGCAGATGTAGGGGATGTAGGTGGGTATTGTTCGGACATGTGTATGGGAAAGCTCTTCTGAAAGATCTCGTCTCGACTCTCTCCTTTCTTTTTCACTAAATGAGTGATTAGGAAGTTTGGGTTAGTTGAGTCTAGTGGGGAAAGTGTCACAAACTCTCGAGAGTAATAAAACTAAGATCTTAGCCGTGTCCCTGGTTATGGACAATTTTGAGTGACTAAGCAGGGTAGTTGTCGGAGAATCTCTTCATTCCAATTTCAGAATAAAATTGAACGGTGAACTCGGGTATATGAGACCTTGGATGCGTTCCAAGGGAGTGTCTCATATTCTTTTTGAGAAAGAAATTGTTTTATGAAAAGTAGGACAAAATTTGCTTTACGTAATAGCCTTGAACTCCACCAGCCAAATAAGCATGTAGTATTAGTCTTGTCATTTTATATTCCACCAAAGTATCGCTTGCCGGCCTGTCACAAGGTTTTGACCCAAATTCCCTGGGCTGCAACGTTAATGTTGCAGGTTATTACGACGGTGAGTGAGACGCCTCTTTCGAGCTTACAACCAACATGAACGCCAGTGGCTCATGGAGATGATGGAGCTCTGTGCTATTTATATTGCTGCGTGTGAACTCTGAAATAAAATGTTGAACCATTTACTCTTTTAAAGCTAGCCTTCGGCTATGCGAAGTTGTAATGGATTATTTTACTTCTGGATCAATCGTACTGCGTGGTATTAATTATTGATATTGATGCTTGGTATTACATCTTTTGTGAAATGCTATCCATACTCGATCCAGGGAATAGCATATTTCATGACGTGTTCTTGCTTTTCTAAGCGAGGGCGCCACAGTGGCATTGAACCCGATGGTCATCGATCCGACATGTGACCCCAACCCTAGCCCTATATAGCCTATATGCGTATCTCATATCAAATCATGCATGCTTAATCAACATCAAACAATTGTTCATTTAGCCAAACTAAATCCACCTACTTTAATTATGGGGTTTGTTCGGTGCATCTATATTGTGCACCGATCCCATTTGAAATGATTTTCCATGTGTTACGAATAAAAATTGGATCACATTTAATTTGTCATGCATACATGTCACCAACATGTCGGTTCTTTTGCCGTAGAGTAAGATGCATCTTTACGCTTTTCAGTGTTCATTGCTTCTTCGCGGATAGGTCGTTGAGTTAATGTGAGCAACGACAGGTTCTGCTACCTCTACCGTGTTTGCAGACAAGCAATACTCCCTTGCTATCTATGCTTGTTTCCCACCTTTTTCTTCTATCTTTTGTTCCTTGGTAGCCTTATGTTACGATTCTTGTGTCTCGATCCTATCCACATGTTTACCTTGTAGCCATGATAAGCCACACCCCCACATCCTATTAACCTATTGTTTCTTTACCTTGTTAGCCTTGCGAGTCCTAGTGCATGCTTAGCCATGCTCTAGTATTGTTTTTAATATGATAGCTGGGCTCAACTCACATGATAATCTTTAATTTCTGTTGCGATGGGAATAATATAACAAAGATAATGCACCGGCAGAAGGCCAATCCTGGTGTTTGGTTCTGCTAGTGGCGCCTAGGACCAGAGTTCTTTTCCGCTAATCCAAGACCGAGCGCACTAACCACATGTGGGAGTTCTATAGGGCCTCCCCGCAAACTATTATCGGAACCTCAAACTTGTCCAGGAGCCACAAGTAGTTCGGGTGTTTCCATTTGCGCGTGTACGATAATGTTGATGAGCAGGTAAGATGATGATGGTTATGTGGTTACCTTACGGTAGGGATCGCGGTATGATGCGAAGTGACCATTCTCATGGTATTCTAGGTCACTTAGCACGTAGGCGCAAACGGCTAGGTCCGCCTCGGAGCTTCGGCTGGACTTTCGATGCGGTTCCAACCTAGCTAGATGGCTCCCTGGACTTGTTTGTAGAGAAGGGAAGTGTTGTGTCGAACGCTCCACCGGTACACCTCTAAGCGAGTGATTCGATGCGTGTGGGTTGATTGGTGCATCCCTGCAGGCTGAAATCTTTTCGAAAAGCCGTGTCCGCGGTTCTGGACGACTTGGTGAAATGCACTGGCTAAAAAGATCATAGACAACTTGCACCTTATGATGATTATAATTTGACTATTAAGATAGATTACATGAATAATAACTCATAAAAATTGTCAACTGTGTGCGTGCCTTTGGGTTGCTCCTCGTGGGTTGATCGTGGAGTAACAATTGGTTGGGTTATGTTTGGTGTTAGTATATAGTTGGTTCATTATGCACTCTCTTACCTTGTCTCTTTTAGACGAAAGTTGTAGTGTGTCTCTATAAATTGTTAGTGCTGCTTACCACCGCTTCAATCGCCAACCCCCTTCCCCCTGAATTCAAGCTTTGATATCTTGTGAGTATTCCTTGCCAGTACTGTTTATAGCACTGACCCCTTCGGGGCTACTATTCCAATGCAGCCGACAGGTTTGAAGTCTGACGACGTTAGCTTGGGAATCCCTCCGGCTTGGCCTGGGTAGGGATATGGTGCTGTCGTGTCTTGCATCACGGACGCCGGGAGTAAAGGATACCCCCTTTTTAGGTTCGGTATGGGGCGCGAAGGAGGCTGAGTGACTTCTTCGGCGCAGGGGCTTCGTCTACGCTCGAGATCTATGCACTAGCAAGCATCACAAGGACACAAGGAGTTTACCCAGGTTCAGGCCGCCCGGAGGCTAACAGCCCTACTCCTGCATGTCTGGATTGAGAGGTGTATCATGGTGCAGGTTTACAATGGTGATTGCGGGTGAGAACCCGGGAGGTGTTGGCTAGAGGTTGAAGACGAGCAGATCCTGGCCCGGAGGAGATCACCTCTCGCCTATTCTACTCTTCGCCTTGTGCGCTATCTAGCCTAGCCTCCGACTCTCTCCAAAAATCCTCTCCCTTCCTTGGGTGCCTCGGTCCTCCTTTTATAGGCTAAGGGGATACCACAGGTGCACCCTTGGGGCCAGACGGGTTTTGGCGGGAAAACCCCTCCGGGTTCTCTTTAGGAGGCGACGTGGCCTCTTCTCGTCCAAGTATTCCTCTCAGAGGGGGTAGGTGAGGCCGCCCACCTTTTCCAGGGAGGGCGGACAGAGGCTGATAGCTTTTCCGCCTCTGCCCCCCTTTGGCGCCTCCATCTTCTTGGCGCCCAAGTCTTCTAGGAGCTTCCAGCCAGGTCTGGCAAGCTTATCCTCTTTGTGCACTGGAGGTTGGTTCCCGGGGTGAGCCTGGCCTCCTGCCGGGCGTCGGGGTCCCGGGACCTCCATGCCTGCTTCCGGGTCGAGGGGGCCCCGGAGGGTCCCCGGGTCCTGTGCCTTGGTTGTCGATGCCGTGCGCGCCGGGATGCCGTGGGGCAGATGGGGGGCCCATCTGCCTGTCTTGTGCCTTGGCCTTGAGTGCCTCCTTGGTGGGCCCATGTGTGATGGACCCACTTTGACCGCATCAGGGGAACCCCATGTTCCACTGTTGCGACAGTAGCACCCGGGCATAGTCCCGGCGGCCACGCCCTTCTGCCGCCGGGGCTATGACCAAAAAAGAGTCAAAGTGGGTCCCCGGCGTCAGGTCTTGAACATCTTGTCACATTCATCAGAACCGCGCACTACGGAGGTGCGCGTCCCACGGGTCTTCTGAACGTTGCGATCCGCGCGGACCGGCAATGTTCGCCTTGAATCCATAGGGAGGAGACGATCGAACGGAAATCCTCCTCGGACTTCGCACCGGCCGAAGCGGTGGGGCCATGACGAGACGCGTGGGGAGCCTTATAAGCCACGGTTCCAAGGAACTGTAGCCGTTACTCCTTCCGAAACACAGAGATCTCGAAGCGCCGCCGGTGAGCACTTCGTCTTCACCTTTCGTAGCACACCGCAAATCTTCTCCTCCCCCTCGCCCATGGCGCCTAGGCGGGCGAAGCGAGCTGCGAAGCAGACCGGCGGGAAGAAAAGGGCGGTGGCGGGCCCCGCCCGGACCGTCCCTCCCTCACCGAGAGTGACAGAAGCTCTGTACGATCCGAGCGAATTTGCCAGCGAGGAGAGGATTGCCGCCGTCCGCGAGATGCTGAGCAAGGAGTTCGTTGGGGGCGACCAGCTGGAGATCCGCCCGGGGGCGAGTCCCCTGCGAGACAGCGAAGTGGTGACATTCCATGATTTCCCAGTGATGGGGTTGCTTCCCCCCTTCTCATATTTCTTCATGGCGGTCTTGGAGGCGTTCGGGCTGCACATGCTTCATCTGCATCCGAACGCGGTGCTGATCTTGGCAACCTTCGCACACGCCTGCGAAGCGTTCGTCGGCGTAATGCCCTCCGTGGCATTGTTCCGACACTTCTTCATGCCCTGACGGGGGAGGTCAAGATGGATAGCAGGCGGGGTGTCCTTCTGCCTCAAACAGGAGAACGCAAGCCAATATCCGGGGACCAAGATCCACCCCAGCTGGAAGGACTGGAGGCGGAACTGGTACCTTGTTCAGGCGGGCAGCATCAGCCCGCACCTCCTGGTGCCGACGACCCCAGCCGAGAGTTTGGCCAACTCGAGGGACGTCAGCGCCCAAGACGAGACCCTTCTACCGATTGTCGAGAAGTTCGCGAAGCTTCGGGATGGTCAGGTAACATGTGCCGTGATCGCCGGAGACTTCGTGCGGAGGGGGATTGCTCCTCTGCAACGCAGGCCCCGACCGTTGTGGGAGACCCGCCAGGGGATGGAGTCTCACATATCGCCCGAGATGCTGAAGGGGAAGATGCACTTCCTGCTGTCGGGGGAGCGGTATGACCTTCCGGCAGGGGACTTCTCGTTGCTTGACCACATCGCGAGAGGGGGCGCGGTGCCTCTCCTGCTAGGGTGCAACGCTTATGGGCTTCAGGGTACCGAGTTCCTGGACCCGCTTCCGGTACCCCGGGCGACGGTCCGAGGGAAGTCCTGGACGGCAGCGGAGACGCCGTACGGGGATTTCTCGCCAGATGAGCCCGAGATCTTTGACGACGAAGACGAGGAAGAGGAGGGCCCAAAGGAGCTGGGCCGCACCCCTCCCCCGCGTCCCCCAAAGGAGAGGGGGAGGCGCCCGCGGGACAAGAAGACGCTGGGGTAGAGCCGCCCCCCGGGCAGCCAGCTCCTCAAAGTCCGCAAGCGGGGCAGAAACCGTGGGGAGAACACGAGAACTTCCCGCCCCCGATTCCTGCCGATGACGGAGGCAACGAGAGCGTGTCGATGCCGGACCCCTTCGAAGACCTTGCGGGGAGACGGTGGGGTTTTTCCAGTGCTAAGCGAGCCCGAAGGTAACTCCCGTGCCTCCCTTGATCCTTTCTTGCTTGATAGAAGCCGCGACAGTGCTGACCGCCGCATGCGCGCTGCAGGTCCTCTGAGTCTGAGAGCTCCCGGAAGCGCATCCGGGTGGATGATGACGTCGAAGCAGGGGAGGCTGCGGAAAGCTCCGCGGTGGCCACGAAGGAGCGTCCGCCTCCCAGCAGAGCCTCTCCGGGAGCGGAATCCCCGGAGGCAAGAGACATGGGGTCGCCGCCGATGGCAACCCGGACAACGCCTATTCGTGAGCAGGAGCGAGCGCTCCCGGGCTGGGACCCGGCCGCCTCGGCGCCATTTCCAGGTAGAGCTACCCAGAGTTGCCACAGTTGTCCCCGGGGGACCCGGAGGCTCCCGGAGGTTAACACCTTGCTTGTCGATGCAGATCCTGAGGCGGGGGACCGCGCTGAGGATGATGGCGATGTTGAGTCCCCAGCGGCCCGCCCTGAGGTTGACGCTGATAGGACGGAGAACCGCGCCGGGGGCGAAGACGATGTCGAGCCCCCAGCGTACCGGTCCGAACCCAACGCAGAGGCCGAGCAAGCGCCCGACGGGGCCCAGGCGTCGAAGCCCGCGAGCCCCCGGCCTGAGCAGCATACGGCGAACCCGAAGCCAAGGTTCACGCGGACGTTCCCCAACGTCGGGGAGTTCCTGGCCTTCACGAAGGCCGAACTCGAGCAGCAGGAGACGTCATCCTCCTCTGGGGAGGAGGTCATGCGGGCCTGCGAGGAGCGAGTGGCGATGGTAAAGAGCTGCTCAATGCCCGGGAGCAAAGGCTGTCCAACCAGCAAAAGAAGTTGCAGGAGCGCCTCCAAGAGTTCGAAGCCCAGAAGAAGGCCTTCCTCGAAGCACAGGAGGTGTACCAGGCCAGAGCGGCCCTCAACGAGCATCGCCTGGTGCAGGGGATGCTGAACGTGGAGGGGTGGACTCGCATGGAGGTGGAGGCGGCGACGGAGAAGACCATCCGGGCAAAGGACGAGGCCATCCGGTCAAGGGATCGGAAGATCTCTAGACTGAAGGAGGACCTTGCCCACGAGAAGATGCGCCGGGAGCAAGCTCGAGAGGACATCCGGAGGATCCGAAGCGAGCGAGATGGCCAAGCGTCGAGAATAGTGGCCCTGTTGGCCACCATCGACACACAAAAAACGACCCTGGCCGCAGCCGAAGAGTCCACGAAGAGCTCGGGCGCCCATCGATCCGAACTGGAGAAGAAGATCAAGACCTTGGAGGAAGCGGTGAAGTTCCGGGACGAGGCCGCCAAACGTATGACCATCGTGCGCCGAGATGACGCCAAGAAGCTCGCCGAAAGCTTGGCGACTGCGGAGACAAGCAAATCGCAGGCCCAGATTGCCTGGGACTGCCATGAGAAGCTGTCCGATCAGCTCAAAGAGGTACAAGAGGATCTGGCAAAGGCCAAGGAAGCACATGCCAAGGAGACGAGTGACTTCCGTCGGCATCGGCGGGGGAACGACGAGATCCTGCTCCAGATGCACTCTTGGGTCGTGAAGATCGTCGAAGGGCTGGCGGCGCTAAAGGTGAAGGGCTTGCCTGGCCTCCCGATGGAGCGCTCCTATTCCCTTCGGTGTTACCCATCATTCTTGGAGCTTGTGTCCTCGCGCATCAACGGTCTCAGGGATAGCGTGAGCAGAGCCACCCTCCAGGAAGGGAGGGTTGCTGCTCGGCAGGTGGCCACCCAGTTCGTCGCGGCCCTTCGGCGACATCACCAGCCACCTCCTTCCTTGTCCGATCTGCAGGGTCTCGCCCCCGAAATGCTGACTGACCCCGAGGTGACCCGCCAGGTAGACAAGATCATGGAGTACTTCTCCCGCGAGGACGACAGCCGGTCCTGAAAATAGACGGAGAACAACCAGGAAACGTGAACTGTGTTTTGCATACTTTATACCCTTCTGATTGTAAATAACCTTTCCCAGGTTTTATCCGTTTTATTGCACCCGTGGAGGCTTAACGCACTCGGGAAGGGTTAGTGAGCATGAGAGCTAACCAGCCATGGGCACTCAGACGGATCTGAGCCACCGACACAGGGCGCACCCCCCCAAGAACCCACCGTTTTTTTACCGCACGGACCTCAGCCCACGATTCCACTGCCCGAGGGAAACAGACAGCTTAGTCGCGGAGGCGCTACCTCAAAACAACGCCCGCTTTCGTCTTAGCCAAGATGCATTAAACAGAAGCAACAAGGGAAACGCCCGTGCAAGCACGTTTTATACTTAGCTTAATGTCGACCTCCTTTGGACTATTTCAGCAATTGCTTCGTCGCGCTGCCGCCAGAGTGGGTCTTCTATGCCGCTTTCAAGACATAACTCTGCCCCTCCTGCGGTTACCCGCAGGGCTAGGGACTCCAGCTGAAATAGCCGCCTGCCCAGTCATCCTTACTGGCGTAGGACCTTATTGCTGGGACCCGTGGTCCCGGTCCTGAGACCTTCATGTTCCCGACGCCGCGTGAGGGCACGTCCAACTTGCTGACATTCTTACGATGCTGGTCCGGAGACCCCTTTTATTCCTGGTCCTGCTTGAAAGCACGCCCGCCTTGCTGACACCTTTGCTGTGCCGGTCCGGAGACCTTTCTTGGCTCTTTTTCATTGTCGCCCGGAGGCCAACCACTTTGCAATCCGATACTTTTGCGGCGGCCCGCTCGGTCCCGGGTTTATTGTCACGATGTGACCCGGGAGATCCCATTCTGGCTGACTCTCGTTGAAATAGGTTCGATCCCAGTTAGAGGTATTCACTGGAGGACCCGTGGGGGTCGCTGGTGGTGAAGGCGAGTTGTCGGTTTGGGTGGAGGCGTCTGCAACAGTTCTTGGTGACTTCTTCTTTTTCGGGGTTTTCTTTGGCTTTGAATTCAAAGGGCAATTCCGGCGGAGGTGACCAAGCTCTCCACAGATGTAACACCCCTCGTCCCTTGGACGCTTTCTGAGTTCGCGGCAGTCATCGATATTATGCTTGTCGGTTCGATGGAACGAGCACCAGGGTCCCAGTTGTCCACCTTCGCCCGACGGGAGCTGAACTTCTTGCGGCACGTATGGTTCGTCCCTTGTGGCCTCAGTTTCTTGTCCTTGAGTCCGACGCTCCCCCTCCATGGGGAGAGTCAATGGGGAAGTTTCCAAGCAGTGCTCCTCCTTCACCACGCGCGTCCGTGGGGAAGGAGGGGCGTCAATGCCTGTACTACTTCCCGGGGGTAAACCCCCGTCTGCAACTACATCAGCCTGAGCCACCGGGGGCACGAACCGAGTCCCGCTGGCGAGACCCTGCGCGGATGGCATCGCTGAAGCTTCCTCAGGGTCGAAGCCAAGTCCCTGGTACCGCAGGTACTCCTTGCGGGACTTGGCCTTCTTCTTCCGCGTCATTCCTACTGGAGAACTTGAGGTCGACGGAGACCTTGTCGATGACCTTGAGGTCGACAAAGACCTTGTCGATGACCTTGAGGTCGACGATGACCTTGTTGATGACCTTGAGGTCGACGGAGACCTTGTCGATGACCTTGAGGTCGACAGAGACCTTGTCGATGACCTTGTAGTCGACGGAGACCTTGTCGATGACCTTGAGGTAGATCTGGCCGAAAGATCCAGGGAATCTGACGCAGATCTCCTCGAAGATCTTGAAGCCGATGAAGAAGAAATCAGTGCTTGCGCCCCCTACCTGGCGTGCCGGATGTCGTGTCTTGGATCAAGGACACCGGGAGTAAAGGATACCCCCTTTTTAGGTTTGGTATGGGGCACGAAGGAGGCTGAGTGACTTCTTCGGCACAGGGGCTTCGTCTACGCTCGAGATCTACGTACTAGCAAGCATCACAAAGACACAAGGAGTTTACCCAGGTTCAGGCCGCCCGGAGGCTAACAGACCTACTCCTGCATGTCTGGATTGAGAGGTGTATCATGGTGCAGCTTTACAATGGTGGTTGCGGGTGAGAACCCGGGAGGTGTTGGCTAGAGGTTGAAGACGAGCAGATCCTGGCCCGGAGGAGATCACCTCTCGCCTATGCTACTCTTCGCCTTGTGCGCTATATAGCCTAGCCTCCGACTCTCTCCAAAAATCCTCTCCCTTCCTTGGGTGCCTCGGTCCTCCTTTTATAGGCTAAGGGGATACCACAGGTGCACCCTTGGGGCCGGAGGGGTTTTGGCGGGAAAACCCCTCCGGGTTCTCTTTAGGAGGCGACGTGGCCTCTTCTCGTCCAAGTATTCCTCTCAGAGGGGGTAGTGTGGGGACCCCGGACTAGCCGTCCGAAATACCCTTGTGCCTACATCAGCGATCCCATGATCAGTGTGTCGCTGAGCACAATCAAACTGGTAATCAAAGAACATCCATAAATACCGAAGGAATTTACTTACTTGATTGAAGTCATAATCTTCAATAGGTACTTGCAGCGGAAATCACCAAACAACGTGGAGCCCAAGTCATTCGCCTTAACCCTACAGGCAACTGACTGGGAAGCGCCCTAGTTCGCAGTGACGTCATTTCTGTCTCCTTCTTCAGCTGCTCTTCTTTAAAATCTGGCTAAGACAATAGCCAGGGACGAAACCAATATGAGTACATTTGATTGTACTCGTAAACTACTCCCCCCGAATGAGCATGCACTACACTTTTTATAGTTTGAGTAAAACTTTGTTTGCTTTGCAAACTCTATCCTTATTGAAAAGAGAAGGATAGACTTTTGTTTAATAAAACTTTGTCTGAAAACTCTATAACTTTTGTTGAAGAAAATTAAGAGAAATTTTATAACTTTTCATAACCCTTGTATATTTTTCAAAACATCTATAGCCTTTGTCAAAAGAAAAGAAGGCTTTTCGATCTTTTTCCCATAAATCGGTTTTTGTAAGAAATCTATTTTAAAACGTTTTTCCCGAAAGTAGATGTTTGTTGAAAAAGGTAAGAAGTCCCTTTTAAAAACGTTTTTCCCAGAAAATCACCATTTTGTTTATTTCTCCAAAACTCCTCCTTTTTCGACCAAAACCCCTCATGGTCATTCAATCCCAGCAACCTCATGCCGGCCCCCTGGCATAGTTGCATAAAACATCCTCCACTTCATTTTCTCTTTCAAATCTCAAATCTTTTCCAAAACTTGCACATAGGACCGAGCAGTTCCAGCTGTCCATATCCGAGGACTCGGCTATTCGAATAGTTTTACCCTCTGCAGAGGTAGCACGCTTTTCCCACACCCATCCGGTAACTCATCGTGTCTGCCACGTCCCGCCATACAAGGTGTATGCGAAGTTGAGCCACCGACCATAGCCTGTCCTTTGCTCATGCTAGTATAGGACCCTACCGGTACGAATTCACCATTCCCTCGACACCTAGTACAGGATCCCACGTCTAGGAACCTAGGTGTGAGGACTCGCAGTTCTGCCCGGCGACCCAAATATGGACCTTCAATTCTCCATCCATCAGATTGCTAGAACCCAGGTCAGGGGGTAGGTCGCAATGACCATCCCCTCATGGAACGAGGCCATCCTCGTTGTTGAGGCATCCCATACTAGCAGGAGCAAATTATATGACTATGCCCTTTCCCATATGTGGGTAGATGTGGTCGCACGGGTTATTGGCTGTTCAGTAAGTACAAGGACTCAATGTGCATTTTTCATAAACATCACCATTCACCATTTCTCCACTTCAACACCGATCTCACGGCATTCCACATTTATCCAAGTACTTCCAAAGGAGTTTTTAGTAAACAATATTTTTATTTTCCCATCCTATAGTTTGAAAAAAAGAATTTTCCACCCAATACCTCCATATAGGGTGTCAAAATAATATACTTGTATTTTGGAAAAGGGTTTTAAAAATCATAGCTTTAGTAGAAAAAACCACTTAAGTCATTTATGCTCTTTATAGGTAAAACATGTAAATCAAAATAGACGTATATAAATGCAAGCTCAGAGAAGTAGCTTGCCTGTTTTCAGCATAATGTCCCTAGACTTCTCCTCACGGATCAAAGAAATAAACTCTGATTCTTCTCCAATAAATCCTTCCCAAGGATCACTCCGGTAGCATTTATATCTAGCATCGCAAAAAGGAAAGAATGCAATTTAACATACAGTAGGACACTCCAACAACAAACATCAATCAATTACTAACAAACAACAATCATGATGGAAAACTATTATTTAACAAACAAGTTTGGCAATCACCACACTACTCATGTTTTAAAAAAATTATGATTAAAGTTGTGATTAAGCATCTCTTTTTAAACAGGAAATACTTCAGACAAAAGTTAAGCCACTTATTATTCTCCGTAATTCTAAAATATCTCACCAATCTAAGGTAGAGCCATTACTAGATACTCGAGCTAATACTCAACTTAAATACAACCAAGTTTAACAAGCGAGGCAAATATATCAATCACATAAATAATCTAATCATCAAAATAAACAAGCAATACATACCATTACTAATCTACTCAATCAAACATCACAACAACTCTCAAGCATCACACATAGCTTCTGCACTCACAAAGCAACACAATTTGATTTCAATTTAATTGAATTAACTAATTATTTAATTAGGTCTTAAATATGGCAGAAACTAGTGGTGCATGTTTAATTGCATATCTTAGGTTCTGTTGGTCACAAAAATACAAACTAAATTTCTATAGATAGCTACTGATGTGTGGAAGACAACCCAATTGGATTTGCTTCATTTGGATTTACCAATTTTCCTACACATTTGTTTTATTACAGAAACTTATTAATCAATTTTTAGCTACCACTTAAGTTGTGTTGCTTTAACAATTAAATCCTTTTAGGGGTAACTAACACTGATTAGATGTGATCTAACAAAATTGGTCCTAACTCATTTGGATTAACCATTATCCTTATATAAATGTTTTAGTCCAGAAATGCTTTCTGACTTTCAATAGATGCCAATTAATTAATAATGCTCAATTAAATCTACCAGAATTAAGGGAGCTAGGTGATCACATAGCTAAGATCACAAAATTGGATTGGCATCATTTGGGTTAATAAATTTTCAGAAACAAACAATTTGGTGTTTTAAACCTTCTGTGGCATTTTAAATACTATTCTTTATTTACTAATCTAAATGAAATGAAACCACTATGGTGAGTTAGAGAATTTCATAAGCTTTCCAGAACATATTCATTTGATTTATTTGGATCTATATTTCTCGAGATATTCAATTTACAAATTGGGTCCAGTACTGTTTTTCAGTGTTTTAAAAATTGAATAGCGAAACGGTACGCGCTGATGGATCTTGATCTAACGGTGGAGAAAGGGCACGCCGGCGGTGACCACAGATGGGCGGAGTCGCCGTGGCTAGCGATGGTGGCGAGGATGCGGTGCTCACCTAGGGCTGCTGGGGATGCGGTGGACGGCGAAGGCGGTGCGAAGGTCACGGGAGAGAGGATGGCGTGGACAACGAAGCTCGGGGAGGTTCATAACGTCCGCGACGACCTTGGCGGTAGCTCTGGTCACGGGTCCATCGACGGCGAGCTCTCGTGTGGCTTCCTGTCCATGGAACAACGAGGGGAGAGGGCGGTGAGGTTCGTGCGTCGAAAAGAAGAGAAACAGAGAGAAGGAAGAGAGAGAGGAACACGGCACGGTCGTGGTCGACCTCCGATTCCGGCGGAGCGTGGCCGTGCTCTGCCGTGGCATCGAGGCGCGACAGCGGCGTGCTCGCCCTCCTGGCAGTCCACGGGAAGGAGTGGAGTGAGGGAGAGGCTGTGAGAGAGAGCAGAGAGGGGTGTGGCGAGGAGAGCAACTCGGGCACGGTTGGGGATTAAATAGGCCGGAGCTCGGCTCACGGTGGTCAACGTGCAGGGAGTGGGAGAGGGCTCTAGGGGCGGTGCCACCATGTCCTAGGGGTCGAGGGGAACACGGGGAGTTGCTGGGTGGCGACGGGCGGGCGAGGGATGCAGGGGAGTGTCGGCCGGCTGTGGCGCTCTGCCATGGCGCATGCGCGCACGGGAACGAGCAGAGCGAGCGGGTTGGTGCTTCGGACGACCCAACCATCGACCAGCGGGTGCGGTGTTGTGCGGGGAGAGGGTAGGGCGCGGCGTTGGGCTAGCTGGGGTGCAAGGGAGCAAGGGTGGGCGCATGGAGGCGAGCCACGCTTGCTCGAGGTGAGGGACGGCCTGGGCGTGCTCTGGGGTGGCGTGGGCGGCGCTGGGCGTGCACCAACACGACGCACGGACGGCGGTTTCGGGCTCCTGCGGGCTGCGGTGAGGCTGGCGAGGGAGCAGCGAGGTAAGGGAGAGAGAGGGGGCCAAGCACGAGGCAGCCACGGCGATGCCACGCCACAGCCACTTGCGCGACATGGCGCGGCCGTGCGGGAGCTCTGTCCCCTGCCTTGCTCCTTCTCCTTCCCGACCAAATCGTCGATGCCTGGGGTGCGCAATGAGGTGAGGGAGCTAGAGTAATCGAATGGAGGTAGAAATTTGACGAATTAAGCTCGGATTTGATCGATTGATCTTCGATTTGGGGAAGAACACGGTGCTGCCTGCAAGGTGTTCGACGAAATGCGTGAACCAAAATTAAATATGAAATTTTGTAAATTGTTTCCACAATTTGCTTCTTATATAAGAATAGAGATTTTTGGTGTTGTGATCATATTTATTTGATAAGTGCAACATAGCACATTTGATGATTTAGAGGAATGAAGAAAGAAATGGAAATTTATATTTGAATTCTTTAAAATAATATTTGAGAGAGGAAAGTGGTAGAATAAATTGCGAGGGAAATGTATCTATTAAGATCATTCCTTTATCATGATCTTAATTTCCTTTTTGGTGGATGAGTGATATGGAGTTGAGATGATTATTATTTCATCTCATTCCTAGAATAAGGAAAAGATAATTGTTTTTATAAAATAGAGGAATAGATAGAGAGGGAATCTAAATAAGATTATTTCCCTTAATTTAGGATTTCAACTTAGGTGTGAATAATTTTAGAGGGTTTGTTTTTATTCAAGTCACCCTCCAAATTTGTTGTTAAGTGGATGTTATTTAAGTATTAAGCACAACTGAGGAATTATCCTCACAAGCAACAAACACAACATTATTAACATCACAACCATGACCACACAAATCAAACCACATGAATTAATCACACCACCATTTCCATAATTAACAATACTATCTTGTAAAAATGATCACACTCAATTATGACAAGATGATGTTTAAGAAATGTCTCAACTCATAACTTAATTGTTTTCAAAAAGGCGTGAGAAAGGAAATATGTGGGGTAATATATTTCCCACTAGTGTTGTTTTCAAATGGAGTGGAAATCAGAGTTTATAAAATGGGAGTTGCATACACATGCAAAATATTAAGGTTGATAATTAGATAGGAGATAACATATAGGTCTCCATATTTTTGGGAACGCATAATTTTGGAAATACTTTTACTTTCTCAACTAAAGGGGATTTTATTTGTTACAGAAATCAAACATCATTGAAATAGACTTTGGCCAAAATAAGATTGGAAAAGATATATGGAATCTACTCTTGTCATAACATGAGCACCAAGTTTAATATATTTTTACTTGGGTCGGGTTCTTGGATTAATATTTACTAGTCAAACAAGCATAAACATCAAGTCACACAAGGCCAAACAGGACAATATAAAGGAAAACACAATCAGTAGTGAAGTAATTTCAAAAAGTTTTTGTTGGTTCTGAATTTTGGGTCTTCTTAATTCTTATTATAAATTTGGGATGTTACAAATCCTTCCCCCCTTAAAATAAATCTCGTCCCGAGATTTGCCTGGGGGTACAGGGGAGTACGAGGGCACGGGTTTTGGGCTGGCTATTCTTTCGAGGTCGTTGCTTCTTCAGTGAGGTCGCCAGGTGAGATTTTGACAAATTGATGTTGCGAGGTCGTTCCTTGTCGATAATTTTTCTCTGATGGGTTCAGATCCTGGATGATAGGGTTGACTTGACGATCGATGCTGTTGGATAGTCTTGGTTGGCTGTTTCCAGTTTCTACGAGGCTAAGGCGCAAGGAACTAATTATTACCACGTTCTTGTATACCTATTGCAGGTCTTCCCCCCTTAAAAAGGGGTTTTTAATCGTTCTTGCAGAAGTTCGCAGCTGGAGTTGACTTGGAGGCATTGTTCTTCTTGACGATCTTCGTCTCGGTTGCCACTCCTTGGTGCCTGTGGTCGGCGCAGATATCCCTTCGTACTATTTTTCTCATTACGAGGGTCGCAGATCGGGACGCGTGGTTTTCAGGATGCGTCGAGTCTGCGTACTCGACTCTCTCCGGTTTTCTAGTTAGAAGAAGGATGTTAAAAATTGCTAAGGGCGTCTGAACTTGCTTAGTGGTTGACGTTGTCCACAGCAGGTGCTTCCGTCATTTGATTCTTCTGGGTATTCCATTGGTTATTTGTCTTCATGCTTGTCCTTCTTCAGCTGAGTAAAGGAGGAACTTCATTGCTGACTTCCTTGGTTCTTGAGCTTCATGAAGCATTGGTAAGAGTCTTAAGAAGTACAGTCTAGATTATCGAGCTTCCAGAGGAATCTAAAAGTCAGTACAAGGACCCTAAAGGTAAGTGGTTTGGTCTGCTATTCGACGAGGGTACAAGGGTTGCGTTCTCATTTATCCTTAATAAGTTAGAGAAAGAGCTTCATGTCAGCAGTCGATATTCGTGCTTTCTTGAATCCTCCTTCGCTATAATTGATCGAGGCCAGTTGAATAGAATGATTGCTCGATAGGTAGCATCGATGGTGCTTGCTTCCTGGTTCAATTTTGCGCAGATGGTCTTCAGTGTAGATCGACTTCAGCCTTGATGATGGCGATTCTTTCTTGAGACAAAAGGACAATCCGCCCTCTATCCACCTCGAACTCCCCGTGCGGGGCATGAAGTAATGACGGAACAACGCCACGGAGGGCATCACGCCGACGAACGCTTCGCAAGCATACGCGAAGGTCGCCAAGATCAGCACCGCTTTCGGGTGCAGATGGAGCATATGCAGCCCGAATGCTTCCAGGACCGCGATGAAGAAATCAGAAAAAGAAGGGAGCAATCCCATTACGGAGAAGTCGTGAAAGGTCACCACTTCACCTTCTTGCTGGGGGCCTGCATCCGGGCGGATCTTCAGCTGGTCGCCCTCAAGGAACTCGGCAGCATGCACACGGCGAGCACGGGCAATCCCCTCCTCGCTCGCGAACAAGCTCAGAGAAAACAAGGCTCGGGTTACCCTCAGTGGGGAAAGGGGAGAGGCCCGGGCAGGGCCCGCCGCTGCTTTCTCCTTCCCGGCGGATTGCCTCACTTTCCTCACTACTCCTCTCCCCCGCTTGGATGCCATGGGTGGGGAAGAGAGAGGCGCACGGCGAGAAGGATGCAGACGGAGCGTAATGGGCGGTGATTTGGGGATTTCTTCGATTTGGGAGAAGTAACGGCTACAGTTCTGACGAATCGTGGATGATAAGGCATCCCACGCGCCGCGTCATGGCCCCACCACTCCGGCTGGCACGGGGATCGAGGAGGCGTTCCGCTCGGGGCACTTCCTCCCTTTGGATTCAAGACGAATGTTGGCGATCCGCACGGATCGCAACGTTCACCAAGACGAAGAAGACCCGGGGGCTCGCGCTGCTTCCCTGCGAGCGCGGCCTTGGCGGATGGGACAGGATAGTCAAGACAAGATGCCGGGGACCCACTTTGACTTTTTTGGTCATAGCCACGTTAGCAGAAGGACGTGCCCGCCGGGACTATACCCGGGGGCTACTGTCGCAATAGTGGACCACGGGGTTCCCCTGATGTGGTCAAAGTGGGTCCACCACCAGTGGGTCCACCACCAGTGGGCCCACCAAGAAGGCAAACAAGGCAAGGGTTCAACACCGGCAGATGGTCCCCCCATCTGCCCCACGGCAACCAGACAAGGACGGCATCGACAACCATGACTAAGGACCGGGTGGCCTTCCAGGGTCACCCTCAACCCGGCAGACGACACGGAGGTCCCGAGGACCCGGACGCCTGATAGGAGGCCAGGCTCACCCCCGAGATCCAGCCTCTGTATAGGCGAAGAAGATAAGCTTGACAGCACCTGCTAGAAGCTCCTAGAAGACTTGGGCGCCAAGAAGATGGAGGCGCCGAGCGGGGACACGATCGATAAAGGTGTCAGCCTTTGTCCGCCCGCCCTCCAAAAGGTGGGCGACCGCACATAACCCCCATCAGAAGAATACTTGGACGAGAAGAGGCCACATCGCCTCATAAGTAGAACCCGGAGGGGTTTTCCCGCCTAAAACCCCTCCGGCCCCAAAGGTGCCCTTGTGGGATCCCCTTAGCCTATAAAAGGAGGACCGAGGCACCGGAGGGAGGGGACGGAATCAGAGAGAGTCGGAGGCTAGGCTAGGTAGCGCACCTGACAATACTAGCATAGGCGAGAGGTGATCTCCTCCGGGACAGGATCTGCTCGTCTTCAACCTCTAGCCAACACCTCCCGGGTTCTCACCCGAAACCACCTCTGTAAGCAACACCATGATGAACCACTCAATTTCGGACATGCAGGAGTAGAGCTTTTAGCCTCCGGGCGGCCTGAACCTGGGTAAACTCCTTGTGTATTTGTGTTGTTTGCTAGTACGTAGATCGGAGATCTCGACGAGGTTCTCCCGGAAGTTGGCGTCTCCCAGCCTCCTTCGCGCCCCGTGCCGAAACTAAAAAGGGGGTATCCTTTACTCCCGATGACCGTGATCCAAGATACGACAACACCCCCGGTAGGTGGGGTGTCGATAGTAGCCCCCGGGCGTGGCCTGTTAGCAATGGCTCCTTGGCTGTCGGGCTACGCCCTGCCGAAGTGTGGGGCCGCCCTCAGGATTCGTGTCTCTGTACGCGGACTTGACCTGTCAATGCTCGGGTACTCGAGTAGATTCGCCTCAGATGACAGATCTTATTCTCCTGCTTCCTCAGCTTCTCCTCCTCTTAACTCCTGATCCAGCGTAGCATCCGCCCACCACGTGTGCACATGCGAACGAGCGGTGCCCTTTCGGTTCATCTTGAGCTCGGGTATAAGTGGGGACTCTGCTGGGCATGTCCTCCATTGCTTTCCCTTGCCTTCTGCCTTTCGTGTGTCCCCCAATCTTCACGTTCGTTGCTTTTGATGGATAATCTTGTGCTCCGTCGTGCGTCAGGAGAGGGTTGTCTGCTGTGGACTGGGTCTTCTATTACCTGGGTGGAGCTGAGTCGCCTAGCTTGCGTCGGGTTCATTCCCAGCGAGGAGCGTTGTCCATGGCGTGTGCCGATTGCAGAGGTATTTCCGCATCTCCGCGGTGATGAGTGTGTCTTGTTTGCTTCCCATCTGGAGAGGGGGCTTCCCCCCCCCCGGTGCATCCCTTCCTAGGTCTTGTACTTCGATTGTACGGCATTCAACACCACCGCCTGACTCCCGACTGCATAACCCACATCTCGTGCTTCATTACTCTCTGCGAGGGGTACCTTGGTATATGTAACATCCCGGGGGTTTTCCCCAAATTAGATTTGCTTTTTTTTATTTTTCGCATCATCGTGACATCATGCATCATGAGCATTGCATTGTTGGCCAAGAAAACTATTTTTCTAAACCTATTTTATTCTGCTAAAAATCATCTCAACTGTTTTGTCGATTCATCGACACCTTTTTCGGAATTTTTTTTGTCAAATTATTTTGCAAAAGAAAAAGGTTTTGAGTTAGAGATAGAGCAGCCCAGCTAGCTAGGCCCAAAGCCCAGCAAGGCAAACCCTAGACGAAACCCTAGCCAGCCTTCCTTGGCCTTTTTCCTCCTACACCCCTGCACCTTGCAGCCACCCTCCTCCTTTTCTTTACTTTAGCGTGCAGGTCCTTCCACCTCCTTTTGTTTTTGCAATCAGGTCCCTGGACCCTATCCTTCCTTATCTTTTTTTTTTCTTCCTCCCGTGGTCGAGCTCCCCATCCCCTCCTCTCTCTCCCTCCCGAGCCTCTCGTAGCCTCCCAGTCGTGCCCGCACCTCGATCATCCCGGCTCCGCTGCGCCCGGCCTCCTCCTCTCCTTCGGCCACACGTCGTGGCCATCCTGCGCGTCTCGCGTCCTCCTCTCGCCATGGCCGCCTCCTTCTTCGGCCCGTCCCCACACGCGAGCCCGCCGCAGCCCGGCCATGCTCCGGCCTGAGCCACGTTCTCCTCTCCTCCCCCGGTCGTGCCTCGTCCCCGACCTCGCCTCCTCGCCGCGTTCCTGCTGGACCTCCCCGCGTCGAGCTCCTCCTTGCCGTGGCCCTCCTCTGCTTGGACGTAGCAAGCATGTTGCGACCATCTCCTGCTGCTGGTGCAGTGCAGTCGTCCTCCCTCTTCTGTCTGTGTGGCATGCCCGTGTGTCGTGGTGGGTTGCACGGCATATCCATCAGAGATGGAAAAGATTGTGGGGCAAGGCGGCGATGGCGTTCCGGCGGGATTGGGCACAAGCATGGCAAGAACACACGCGATGTACCCAGGTTCGGGGCCCTCTTGTGGAGGTAACACCCCTACGTCCTGCATGTCTGATGTATATCATGGCATAGATCCCGGGTTACATGGTTGCTCCTTGAGCTGTGTTTGTCTCTCTAGCTAGAGGAAGCAGAAGGGGTAGGTGGGGATGAGAAGAGCCTCCACCTCCCAAGATATCTATCTAGGGTTTTCCATCAGTTGCCTCTCAAGGGCTCCCTGGTGCACCTTATAAAGGGGATGCCCAGGGGACAAAGGGGGTGGCCCATTAGGCCCAGCTAGTACTACTTAGGGCAGCCTGGAGCTTCCAGCCGGACGGGCTGCCTGGAGCTCCAGCCGGACGGGCTGCCTGGAGCTCCAGCCGGACGGGCTGCCTGGAGCCTCCAGCCAGCAGCTTGCTTGATCTTCGTGGTTTGCTTTTCTTGTTCTTTTGTTGAGTCGTGGACTTTGGTATAACCGGGGGTCACTCCCCCGACACTAGCCCCCGAGATCGTGGAGTCTTGCTAGCTTGCTGGGAAGACTTCATGATCTTCCCTTTGTCTTGGTTGTTGTGGGTGAGATGCTGGAGTCGGAGCTGGAGCCGGCTGAAACTTGGAGTTGAAGTCGGTTGAACTTGAAGCTGGATGAACTTGAAGCCGGACGAACTTGACGCCGGATTAAAAAGCCTTGAAGCCAGATGGAGAAGCCCTGAAGCCGGATTAAAAAGCCTTGAAGCCAGATGAAAGTCCTGAAGCCGGGTTAAAATCCTTGAAGCCAGATGAAAAATCGTGAAGCCGGATGAAAAATCCTGAAGACGGATGAAAATCCTTGAAGCCGGATGAAAATCCTTGAGCCGGATGAGAGTTGTGGCCAGATGAAAATCCTTGGAGCTGGATGAAAATCCTTGAAGCCGGATGAAAATCCTTGAAGCTGGATGAAAATCCTTGAAGCCGGATGAAAATCCTTGAAGCCGAATGAAAATCCTTGAGCCGGATGAGAGTTTTGGCCAGATGAAAATCCTTGGAGCTGGATGAAAATCCTTGAAGCCGGATGAAAATCCTTGAAGCCGGACGAAAATCCTTGAAATTGAAGCCGGATGAAATCTTTGAAGTTGAACCGGGCCCTTAACCGGGGTGTAAGTCCTCCGGGTCTGCGGCTGCGCAGCCCCCCGGAATGAGACGCCGACTGATGGCGTGACAGCCCCCGGGCTCTTGGCCGGGGTCATAGAGTCCTCCGGGTCGGCGTATGCGCAGGACCCGGGAATGCGATGCCGGCTGACGGCAGTGGCAGCCCTCGGGCTCTTGGCCGGGGTGATAGAGTCCTCCGGGTCGGCGTATGGGCAGGACCCGGGAATGAGATGCCGGCTGATGGCGTGGCAGCCCCCGGGCTCTTGGCCGGGGTGATTGAGTCCTCCGGGTCGGCGTATGCGCAGGACCCGGGAATGAGATGCCGGCTGACGGCGTGGCAGCCCCCGGGCTTTTGGTCGGGGTGATTGAGTCCTCCGGGTCGGCGTATGCACTGGACCCGGGAATGAGATGCCGGCTGACGGCGTGGCATCCCCCGAGTCCGCGACTCGGGGTGTTGTAGATGTGCGTCCGGGTCTGCGGAGCCGGCTTGGCAGCTGCGCAGCCCCCGGGAATAATACTGTCGGCTTGGCGGCTACTTGCCTCTGGGTCTCTTGGACCGGAGGTCTTTTGCCTTCTGCCGGTTGGCGGCTATTGCGCTTCCGAGCTCCAAGTTGGGAGTGATGGCGATGATGACGTCGAGCCCCCGAGCTTCGTGGTGTGGGCGATGGCGGTGACGTGCTACCGAGGTTCGCGACGGGGGCAATGATGATGTCGAGTTCCCGAAAACCCAGCTGCGAATGGAGCTGGTCGAAGGGGCAGCCAGCTGGAGGAGCTGGTTAGCCTGGGGATCCACTAGCCCCCGAAGCTGTCGAGGTCCTGCGGCGCCAGCGGGAGGGCCTTGGCAGGTTCATGCAAAAATGGTCACACAAGAAACGAAGTTAGTCAAGGGATCTCAATGTACAAAATCTGCGGTTTCTATTGTCTTTTTGTAAGCGTAGAAAAATTGTTGCAGTGCAGAAACCAAACTGTCCGGGACAACCGGATTGCTCACAGCCGGCCTGGTTCTCTCTTTTTTTTTTACTTATTTTAGCAACCGGCCCGGCCAACAGGCTCCCTCTCTTTTTCCCCCTTTTCTCTTTTTTTTTAGCCGGCCTGGTCGGCTCCCCCTTTTTCTTCTCCTCCTGCCTGGGCAGCCGGCTCGGCCGGGAAGCGGCCGGAGCGGCGAGGGTGGAGCCGGTCGCGGTAGGCAGCCTAGGCTGGCCGGGGGCTGGAGCCAGCGACGGGGCGGAGCCGGAGGCGGCCGGAGGCGTCCGGAGCCAGGGTGGAGCTGCTAGAGGCGAGGTGAAGGAGGCGGCTGAAGCCGGAGCGGAGGCGGCCGGGGCCGGGGCGGCCGGAGGCGGCCAGACGGGCGCGGAGGCGGCCAGGGCCGGGGCGGCCGGAGGCGGCTAGACGGGCACGGAGGCGGCCGGGGCCGGGGCGGCCGGAGGCGCGCGGAAGATCGAGCCGGTCACGGAGCTGGAGGCGCGTGGAGGCGGAGCGTCCAGTCGGGTCGAGGCCGGCCCGAGGCAGGCGCGGTGACGGGGTCGTCCACGGGGAGGCCGGCGGTGCGGATGCACATGGGCGTCGACGGAGCGGACGGGCGCGCGTGCGCGGGGCAGGAGCCGCGCCGACGCGGTGGTGGCGCGGTCACAGGAGGGCTTGGCAACGCGGGTGGAGGAGTTGGAGGGGTCCGGAGACTGGGTGCGCGTGGAGTGGCAGGCACAGCCGGACCGGAGCTTGGCGACGCGGGCGCACGCGGTCGGAGACGTCGTGGACGGACGCGGCCAACAGCCGGCCTGCGTAGATGGTGGCGAGGTCGCGGAGCCGGCCAGCACACGAGGAGTGGCAAGGTCGCGGACGGAGGCGGCCACGCGCGGGCGTCATTGGAAGCAGGAGGAGGCTGACACGGGTGCGAGGAGCCGGGGCGGAGAAGAGGCCGGGCGTGGCCAAGCAAAGGGCGGACGCAGCCGGAGGCGCGGGCCTGGAGGCGGAGAAGCCGGAGCAGGCGGACGCACGGGCGCGGCCGGGCAGCATCGGAGGCTGGGCATGCATGTGGAGGACCAGGCGCTTGGATCTCGGGCAGCAGGTCGCGGATGACGGACCCGCGTGGGGAAGCCGATCCTGACGCGGAAGAACTTGTCGACGCGGGGACGCTCGCGCGGAGACGCGCAGGTGTAGGAGCGCGGGCTCGAGGCTGGAGCGGAGCAACACGCACGGACGCGAGCATCGAGGAGAAGCGCAGGTGTGGGCGTCGACGCTTGGGGAAGACGAGCTCGCGTGGGGAGCTTGACGACGCGGAGACGCGGGGGAGCACTAAGATCGACATAGACGTGCCACCGTTGAGGGAGACGAAGACTTGACGATGGGGGTTCGATCTCGACTCCTTTGCTCCTAATTCTTCCACGATCTTGACGCGGACGAAGCTTGTGGCGATGGAGACGACGATGAAGATTGGTCCCACCGAGAACGGGATCCACTCGCCGCGAGCCCCACGGTGGGCGCCAAATGTCGTGGTGGGTTGCACTGCATATCCATCAGAGATGGAAAAAATTGTGGGGCAAGGCGGCGATGGCGTTCCGGCGGGATTGGGCACAAGCACGGCAAGAACACACGCGATGTACCCAGGTTCAGGGCCCTCTTGTGGAGGTAACACCCCTACGTCCTGTATGTCTGATGTATATCATGGCATAGATCCCGGGCTACATGGTTGCTCCTTGAGCTGTGTTTGTCTCTCTAGCTAGAGGAAGAAGAAGGGGTAGGTGGGGATGAGAAGAGCCTCCACCTCCCAAGATATCTATCTAGGGGTTTCCATCAGTTGCCTCTCAAGGGCTCCCTGGTGCACCTTATAAAGGGGATGCCCAGGGGACAAAGGGGGTGGCCCATTAGGCCCAGCTAGTACTACTTAGGGCAGCCTGGAGCTTCCAGCCGGACGGGCTGCCTGGAGCTCCAGCCGGACGGGCTGCCTGGAGCTCCAGCCGGACGGGCTACCTGGAGCCTCCGGCCAGCAGCTTGCTTGATCTTCGTGGTTTGATTTTCTTGTTCTTTTGTTGAGTCGTGGACTTTGGTATACCCGGGGGTCACTCCCCCGACACCGTGAAGCCATGCCTTTTGCCTCCATGTACCGGAACTCGACAACTTAGCCATGTTGCCCGATGGCCGAACAACGACGTGCACCAAGTTCTCTGTGTCCGCTTTGTGTTGGCCGCCTTCGTGCGTGTCCATGAAGACCCCGCTGTCGTGAACCCCTTTGACCCCGAAGACCGGAACTCCAAGGTCCGCAACCACAACGACCCAAGTACAACTACTTCAACTATGGACGGCTACTTTGACTACTTCCACGACGTCGACTACTTCCTCTATGGTCCGAAGACGGTGGCTGTAACATCCCAAAACCTTGGAATGTTAAAAATCACAAGAAATTAAAACTTTGGACAAAGAAAGAAAACTTTTGAGAATTGTATAGAAGAAAATATCAAACTAAGAGAAAACTCAAAAAAATAAAGTATTATAACCTATTCAGAAGTATTTTGGATTTTCAAATGTTTCAAACAAATTATCTATTTTAAATTTTGAAGTTGGAATAATTTTTTTAGGAAAATATAAACCCTAAAGTTATTTTGAAAATTATTGAAATACCATTTCATAAAATCTTTTCGTGAAATGATTTATCAAAATCTATGTTGTTGATAAAAAGATATTCCAAAGTTTTATATCAAAATTATTAATTTTGATATTATGGATTTTATTAAAACCCTAGACTATATTTGTAAATTCACATAAAGTTGTCTTATACACTTTATGTAATATTTTGCTTCTTATAAAATAATTTCGTAATTTAATTTGTACCAAAAGATTTTTATCTTGAATAATATTTTGGAAAAGTATTTATTCAATTTTTCTGCAATCATTTGAATCAAAAACTGAATTCAAAACTGAGTTCAAAGGAATAGAAATAGGAAAGGAATAGACCGGCCCACTAAGAGCAGCCCGCCAGCCCTCTCTTTTTTTTTCTCTTCTCTATAGTCCTTTTCTTTCTTTGGGCCGAATCTTTTCTGGCCATTCGGCCGACCAAGCCGAGCGAGCGCTGGCTGCTCGTCTCCCTGCAGGCACGCACGTACGTTACTTGTAGCCATGGCTTCATCTCTTCCCCTTCATTTTCCACTCAATCTAGTAATCCTTTTCCTTCCATTTGAACACGAAATATGTGCATAGTCATGTGAAGGTTCCATTCAGGAAATTTGTTTTCCATTTCGTCGACTGAATCATTCGACTCGGTTCTGTGAACCAAATGCCAACCAATGGCATGCCTCTCCCGATCCCCCTCCTCAGCCATAGAAAGGTAATGTGAGCGCGTCACCTTGCTCCTCTTTCCCTCCTCCACAACTTTGCTGAACATATTATATCAAGAGGAGGTTTGTAAATTCCGTTATATTGATGTATTTGTTTTAGATCTTGCCGAGTTCATCGGACCGGTGCGTCGTGTACGATGAACTTTCCTTCAATTCCTTTTACATGTATACTCTTCTAATTGCGGGATACCTCCAGGACATGGACGTGCTTCAATATCAGTTGTTGTCCGCATGAACTTCTAACCATTCCATCCGATATCGACATAGGTATGCCATCAAATTGAACATGATTTAATGAGTTTTCTTCGCGTCACTATGTGCCACTCATATTTCTCTATCATTTATATTCAGAAATATTTTCTCGAGGAGCCCTCTACAAACCGTATAAATTATGCCAACATCAGCCCCAAACTCGAGTTCGTCGTCAGATCTTATTCTCCCCGGTGTCCAACTCGTTAAGGCCTACCTCCAGGACATGGTGGCGCATCATTCCATTATTGTTGGTCGCCTCGCCGTCGAAGCCATGACATTCCAGACGTCGAAGACCGCCGCCGGAGTATACCTTGGGTCCACTAGAATCACTAACCGTGTCACGCCGTCCGCCTCATGCTCGCCCATATTTACTTCGACTACATAAACTACTTCCCGGAGGTCAAGTGTGGTAATCAACGTCGACTACTTTGTCTACATCGTGTATGTTATTGTCGTCCTCATCGGCACCTACGATATTTCCTTCCCATTGGTGAGCTACCAACATGTTCTAATCTTACATGTATACCATTTCTAATGTTTTAGAACTTACCATCTTGTTATGATTAAATATAGGATTTTCGTCCATACAAAATCAGCCAAGTGACTGGTCCTTTTCTTTTTCGGAGTTGTTTTGGACAGATTTTTGTCAAACATTCAAAAATCATATCAATTCAACCATAAATCGAAATTCAACAATTTTGTAGTCTATGGATTCATAAGAATGTTTAGAACACCGTGGAACAATATTAATTCCACTTTTATGCCGTGCATGAACTTGGAATTTGCAGAACTTTAAAACCATGTTTTGACCATAACTTGAGTTTTACAAACCATTTTTGAGTGAACCCAAGTACAGTAGCTTTCTTGTGAAACCCTCTAACCATCAGAAACTTTGAAACGACCTTTTAAAAGATTTCTATTTGGTTTTCACAAAATTGAATCTAGATCATTCCATGAACATAATTGATCAACTATAAAATTTAAGTGCAAAGCACACCTCACAAATTGAATCATAAGTTGAACTATGATCACAAGAATATTAAGATGACACAATATTATTGTATTGTTTGATGTTATACTTGGTGTATGTTGAATTGTTTGTTTATATTTGATTCCTTGTGTATGTATAGAATTGTACGGAGAGGAACGTTCCTTTTTACCAAGCGTGTGATCAACACCAACTCCAAAAGGCAAGTATATACTCAAATTCATGAAAGTCCTATTATTTTATTATGTATGCATTATAGACTTTTCTAGTAGTATGCATGATAGGTTTGCTATAGTTATTATTATGCTATGCAAAACTGTTACTCTACGACCTGTTTACTAGTGTCCTATACTAATTTAGTAGAGATGCTTGCTGCAATTGTGAAAGTTTTGATGTAGTAAGTTAAGTGAAAATTCTACTAAATTAATGAACCAATTGGGTGGAATTGGATGGCTTCGGATGTTTAAAGTTGAGTGGCTGCTCAGGCCCATTTTCATGGTGTGAACCTGAGTATGTGCACTTGTGGATGGCCACCCAGGGTTTTGAGATTCGAGGTCACTTCGTGTTTAGTTTACTTCCAGTGCAGCCACTAGTCATATGGGCTCTGTCTTGATTTAGTAAGTTTAGTGGACCTGACCGGACGAACAAGCAGATGTAGGGGATTGTCGTGGTGGGTAGCACGGCATATCCATCAAGGATGGAAAAGAGTATGGGGCAGGCGACGATCGGATGCTCGCGCGGGATTGGGCAACCAACATGCAAACACACGTCAATTACCCAGGTTCGGGGCCCTCCTTGTGGAGGTAAAACCCCTACGTCCTGCTCTTCTTGTTTCTATTGATTGATCACAAGTCGAGCTACAAGATTGCTCCTGGAGCTGTTTGGCGGTGGTGCCGGCTAGAAGTGTCCAGCCGGCTAGAGGTGGACGATGATCTACGTATCCGTGTCTGTGTGTCCGTCTAACGTGCCTCGCGCAGGAGGCCCATGCACGCCTTATATAGGCAGCGTCTAGGGTTTCGGGTTACAAGGAGATTACATAATTGCCCCTATGACATCACTACTCTGGAGCCGGCTGGGTACTATCTCATCATTACACTGTAGCTGTAACGTCCGACAGGAGCTGGACGATCTGGGCCTACCAGTACGGACTGGTCGGTTGGTAGAGGCCGGCTGCGCTAGTCGGCCGTCCGCCTCCGGGTAGGCTAAGCGGCTTGCTTCATCCGGCGGGCTTCAGGCGGCACGCTGTAGCCGGCCCATGTAGTTCTTGAAGAAATGGTCCTCTTAGAGGTATCCGGGGTTCATATCCCCGACACTAGCCCCCGAGATCGTGGAGTCTTGCCGGCTTGCCGGGTAGACTTCTCGAGCTTCAATGTTTTGTTTGTCGCTGTAGTTGAAGTTGTCCGGCTTGAAGCTTGCCGGATAGAGTGATGGCGTCCGGAGGTGGACCGTCCGGCTTGGGGTAGCCGGTCTCCGGTAGTCTGGATGTCCTGGGAGTCGTGGGTCGTGGCTTGCGTCAGCCACGTTTCGCCGCTTGGTCGTGACGGTTGCGCTCTGCCCGATGTCAGGGGCACGTCGCTTCAGTCTTCGTCGGGCTAGATCTTCTGTGGCAACTGCTTGTTAGTGGGATCGTTTGTGGACGGCACGGCCTGCCCGCGCCCCACGTGGCGCGTGGAGCGGTGCGGTTCCGCCTGCCCCGCCTTTAAAGGGGAAAAGAGGGGGAAGGCTCGGAGTTTTCGCTCCTCTCTCCCGCTTCGTCTTCTTCGCCTGTTCTTGCCTTCCTGCTCCTTGCCGATTTCTCCGTCTCGCTGCCTCTGCTTCCGTTTCTTCCACCACGGGCAACAGAATTTCAATGGCGAGCACTGGTGCCTGGATGGGCTCCATCATCGACGATAAGTTCCTCCTGACGATTCACCGGAATGGGTCCATGGGGAAGAGCGGCGATGTGGAGGCTCGCGCCCCTCCCCCTGGAGAGATCTCGCCGCAGCCCAAACCGGATGAATTTGTCATGTTCTACACGCACGTGGAGCGGGGATTGGGGCTCCCCGTCAGCTCGTTCTTCAACGAGTTTCTGAATTTCTATGGGCTGCAGCCTCACCATCTGGGGGCTAACTGCATCACGCAGTTGTCTTGCTTCGTCACGCTCTGCGAGGCTTACTTGGGCATGTGGCCCAGTATGGAGCTCTTCGGCATGTTCTTCTTCTTGCGGTCCCAGGTGACTGCTGGGCTGCCGCGGGACTGCGGCAGCGTCTCCATCAGCCCGAAGAACACGCCGTTCCCCAAGATCCATCTGCCCGAGTCCATCAAGAAGTGGCAGAACACATACTTCTATGTCAAGAACGCCACTGAGGTCGACCGGATCAAACTCCCCGCCTTCGCCAATACGCGTCCGGCGGACAGGTCCTGGAGCCGGAAGCCGGTTGTCGACGAGAGTCTGCAGGTCGTCCTGTTCGCCCGCCTGGAGAAGCTGGTGGCGGACGGCTTGAAGTCCAGGGACCTGACCCTGGCCTGGGCAATAAGGCGGATGTACCCGCTGCAGGAGCGCTCGCACAAGATGTGCTTCTACTCCGGCATCCGGGATCCCACTTGTGCTTCCATGAACATCCCGGCGGAGAAGGGATTAATCGAGTGGGTTTCCCGCCTTATCACCGACAAGTTCGAGGAGAATTGGAGCCTCGGGCTCGATCCCCTCGACCGCTCGGAGCGCGCTCCAGAGGTTAGTTTCTTCCCTTCTCAGTTTGCTTCCGATTCCCCTTTCCGGCTGCCGCCTGATCTAGCCGGCTTGCCGGGTAGCTTTGTGAGATCCAGATGGTGGAAGATTTTGGAATAGTCTTCGAGCCTGACGTCCAGGGTCCCCTTTCTGCGTCGCAGACGGCCATGCTGGAGGAGGATAGCGCCGCCGAGGAGCAGGCGGCGGGTGGAGGTGCGAGCACTGCCGCTGGAGGCGGATCCGGCGGTGATGCCCGTGTCGTCGCGGGAACACGCGGCGACACCACCGAGTCGTCCGGTAGAGGCGCCGATGCCGGCGGTGATGATGACGCTGACCGGACTGCAACGAGCCCGGTCTCTGCCGCAGGCGCCGACTCCGACTCGGCCGCCTACAGGGACGAGGACCTCGAGCATGACGATCCGCCTCCGGTTTCGTCGTCCCGTGGTAAGTCTTCTGGGCCCGGGGTCGCCGGGCAGGCTGACGATGTTGTGCGTGTCGTAGTAGACCTCTCCACCAGCTCTGAACCGGACTCAGAGGGTTCTTCCTCCGTGCCAGCCTCCAAGCCGGCGATATCCACCCGCCGGACCAAGGAGTTGGAGACGGCGGCGCGGAAGAAGGTGGTCCTCCACCGGCGGACCGTGAAGGAGAGGCGGTCGAAGGCGTCCGCCGATGTCGATGCAAATGCGCCGCCCAAGCGGAAGGGCGCCTTCGGGAAGCGAGGCGTGCATCCCGCCAAAAAGCGGGCTTCGTCGTCTTCCCGGCCTACTACAGGCGGCCTGTCGCCAGCCGGGAGGCTGAGGGCGAAGACGCCTGAGACCGGGGCCGAGGCGGACGAGATCATGGCCGAAGTCCAGGCGGAGGTTGACGCCGAGATGACGGAGGAGGAGGCCCAGACTGATGGGGCCAACAATGAGGTGATTGGTCTTGCTTTGGGTGGTGATTTCATTTACGATTCGAATCCGGATGACTTGGAGAAGGAGTTTTACGCTCAGTCGGCGCAGGCAGTCTTAGCCTTAGGAGCATCTGATGCTGATTTTACTGTGGAGCAGTTGTTGGCCTCGAGGGAGGACGAGGAGAGGACGAAGGCGGCGGCCGTGGAGAAGACCGAACCCGCCGCCGGCAAGACCCGCGTCCAGGTGGTTAATCTTTCCCCTCCTTTTGTTCTTGGCGATGACTCGGGTATTGATGATATGGAGAAGGCTATTTACGCGGAGCTGGCGCAGGCGGACTCGATCCGGGCATCGATGGATGCCCAGGCGGCTGCAAGGCAACCAGCGGCTGCCAAGGCGGCCGAGGAGAAGGCGGCAGCGGGCACGGAAGCCGGCGCTTCCGCAAAGGCCTCTGCCGGGGCCAAGGTGGTGCCGGCTCGCACGGAGCGGCCGGTCGAGGACCCTGTCGTCCCGGCGAAAGGCGGCGATGCGCCTTCCGGAGGCGTGAAGCGCCCGTCCGACGCTGTGCCTCCCCCTCCGCCCAAGCGGACGAAGAGGAGGGCGGCCAAGGTGCTGGGCTCGTGCGTCGGGTAAGTCCTTGTCTTGTGTGGTGGAAATCTTCGCAACTTGCGCTCGACGATGACGCCTTCCTTGTTTCATAGGGCACCGCTTCCCATAGCGGAGACGGCAGTCGTTGTGGTAAAGGAGTCGGCATCGGTGCCTGTCACCGAGGTCTCCGTGTCGCAGGCGGCTGATCCGCCTTCGGGGGCGAAGTCGACAGAGGCGGCCAGCCGAGTGCTGGCGGAGGCGGATGATCCGCCTTCAGAGGCGAAGACGACGGAGGCAGCCAGCCGAGTGCTGGAGGAGGCGGCCCCCCTTGTAGTCGACTTCAACCCTCCGGCTTCAGGTGGAGACGCCGAGACGCCAGTGGGCGCTTTCCAGGTGGTTCCCCAGTCCCGGCGTCGGGGCTGGGTATACCGCCTTCCCCACTCCTTCGTTGACGGTGGCCGTGACAGCCAAGGACAAAGCCATCGCGGAGGCGACGGCCTTGCTCCCCGGCCCTCGCCACTCGACTTTGGTATCTTCTCCGACGTACTCCGGACCGGTACCGGCTCGGCCCGACGCGTCGGGAAAGTTCCCCCTCGCCGAACTGGCGGAGCGGGTGGCCAGGGATAACTTGGCCAATGTGACGTTGCTCTGCTCCTCCATGGAGCAAGGCCTTGCCGCGGCGAATAAGGAGGCGACATTGCTCAAGCGGGAGCTTGAGGCGGCCAAAGGTTTGGCTCCCTTTTTCCTTTCCGCACTTTGTCTTGCATGTCTCGGCTTGACGGTGACTTGATCTCCACAGGTGACTCCACCTCCCGCGCCGGCTTGGAGAAGCAACTGAAGGAGAAGGATGCCGCCTTGGCCTCGTCCAAGGCCGATCTCCAAGCGGCGGAGAAGGCATTAGAAGAGCGCCGCCTCGAGGTCGTCCGGCTGGACGAGGAGGCGGCAAAGCTGCGGGAGGCCGAGCGTCGGATGCAGAGCGAAGTTGAATCTCTTCGCGGTGACGCGGCCAAGCTGAAGGATCAACTGAAGGTTTCCGTCGAGAATACCGACCAGATCGTCCGGGAGGCCAAGGCTCGCGAACTTGAGCATGAACAGCTGGTAAGCGGCTTGGTCAAGGAGGTTGAAGACGTAAACGAGCTAATCCTCGGTGAGTGAGGTCTCCTTTCTCCTTGGTTTTTGCTTTAGGTCTTCTACCCGGCTTACTGGTTTGAACTGCAGGCCTCTATCCCGAGGTGGATGCGCAACTTGAACAAGATGCTGCCTCGGCTCGCTCTCGACCGGAGTCCTCTGGTGCCGCTGCCAGGTCTGCTCCGACTACCGCCTCCCGTCTCCTGCGATTCGGCCAGGAATTCAGGCGGCTGAAGGAGGCGGCAGAAGGCGTGCTTGAGAATCTGTGGCCGGACACTCCCTTGCCGGCTGCTCTCCACGACCTATGTGCCCGGCTCGAAGGAGCGCCTGTCGGCATCAACGATCAAGTGGAGATGGCGGCGCGTGGAGGTACCGACATGGCCCTAGCCGTGGTGAAGTCGTGGTACCCTGGCCTGCAGCCGAGCAGGCTGATGGAAGGCTTCCGCGACGGGACGTCCCTTGCGAGCTTGCGTCCAGAAATTGCCGAGGCTTCCAAGCGGATTGCCGAGGCGGTTGAACTGACGACGCTGGTGCCTGCTGAACCATCCTCGACGCCGAAGCCGACTGAAGATGCTGGAGCCGGCGAAGCTGCGGCTACTGACGCCACTGCCATCTGATTCGCTTGCCTCCCCGGAATGCCGGGTGTAATTGTTATTCTGTGCCGTCAGCTGTCATGCCACATTAACCATTCTGTTGTCTTGGACACCTTTGAAGGTCATTATGTAAAATTTGCTATTCTGCTTCCTGCTATGATTTGTTATCGTGGGTGTCGTTTCCTCTGTGACTGCTGGGCCTTTGTGCTATAATTCGTGCTTGTTTTTGGTGATGATTATCACCATCCCTAGCCCCCGAATTTTGGGCCGGTTTGAGCATCAATCCGGGTCGAAATTCCATATTTCCTGTTTATCGCTTATCTTCTGTCGTCGTTATATCGTGCAGCCCCCGAGTCCATGACTTGGGGTGATTTAGATATACGTCCGGGTCTGCGGAGCCGGCTTGCCGGCTTGCGGCTTCGCAGCCCCCGAGTCCATGACTCGGGGTGTTTTTATATTCGTCCGGGTCTGGACAGCCGCCTTGGCGGGTGCGCAGCCCCCGGGTATCTTTTGCCGGCTTGCGGCTTCGCAGCCCCCGAGTCCATGACTCGGGGTGATTTTTATATTCGTCCGGGTCTGGGCAGCCGCCTTGGCGGGTGCGCAGCCCCCGGGTATCTTTTGCCGGCTTGCGGCTTCGCAGCCCCCGAGTCCATGACTCGGGGTGATTTTTATATTCGTCCGGGTCTGGGCAGCCGCCTTGGCGGGTGCGCAGCCCCCGGGTATCTTTTGCCGGCTTGCGGCTTCGCAGCCCCCGAGTCCATGACTCGGGGTGATTTTTATATTCGTCCGGGTCTGGGCAGCCGCCTTGGCGGGTGCGCAGCCCCCGGGTATCTTTTGCCGGCTTGCGGCTTCGCAGCCCCCGAGTCCATGACTCGGGGTGATTTTTATATTCGTCCGGGTCTGGGCAGCCGCCTTGGCGGGTGCGCAGCCCCCGGGTATCTTTTGCCGGCTTGGGCTTGTCTCCTTGGCTTCCGCGCGTGGACCCGGTTGCAGTTACTGAAGGGTCCCGTCAACTGTTCGTCGCCACGTGTAGATCGTGGGATCGTGGGCGACGGTTGGGTCTCCCACGTTGTCCCCTGTTCCCGCTATAAACCTGGGTGGTTCTTTGCGTCTTCCTCACTTGCTACTCCATTTCGCTCCCGCTTCATCTTCTTCTTCCTGTTCTTTCGCAACTCCAGCATGGTGAAGTCCGAGCCCATGGACGATGTCGCCGAGGAGACCCCCGCTGCGCCTCCGGCGAAGCGTCCTCGCGGTCGTCCTCCCAAGAGCGGCGGTCGAGGGCGGGGAAAAGCGGTCGCCTCTGCTGCCGCCGGTAGCATCGCTGGCCGCGTCAAGGGCGGCGGCCGTGCTGGCCTGAGGAATGCGGGTGCCGCCAGTGGCGGCATCAGCATCGTCGCTGGTCGTGGCCAGCAACTCCTCGTTCTTGACGCCACATCGAGCGAGGAGGAAGCTGCCCCAGTTCTTCCACCTCCGGGCTTCGGCCCGATTCCGAGATACCCTCCGTCCGCCGTCGCCGACGTCGAGGAAGAGAGCACAGAGCTGTCTTCCGCTTCTTCTGACTCCCTGGAGAACCCGCGGCGTCCGCCTTGGGGTGTGTTCCCCATCGGGGAGTTTCTCCTGATCCTGCACTCGCCAGCAACTGGGCCAGTGCAGAGGCTTCCCGACGCCTTGGCCGAGGCACTGCCGGGCCCTGGCCACTTCAAGTTCAAGCTTTTCCGCGAGGGTGCCTCCCAGGGTCCCTGGGATGTAACCGTCCGGTTCTCCTCCCAGGAGGTTGGCAATGCTGTCGTCAACCGGGTGGAGTTCGTCAGGGGCTGGGACGAGTTCGCCGACTTCTACGAGCTCGAAGCCGGCTTCGTCCTCTACTTCCGCCTCCGACGTGACAAGGGCGTCTTCTTCGTGAAGGTGTTCGATGGCACCCTCTGCATCAAGCTCTGGGCCGGCAAGAGATCGGCGGATCCGGGAAGGCGAAGGCTGCCGCTTAGGGAGCTCTGCCGGCTCCGCCTTGTAGTTGCGCGGGGTAGGTCCGCCTGTGGACCTCCCTCTTTTGTTTTATTATCCAGCTTCCATCTGTAAGACCTTGTTTAATTCCAATGCTTCTGTTCCTGTACTTTTGCTTGTGTGCAATTTCCATTTCCTGTTTGTCGTGCCTGTGTCCGGCTTGGGCTTTCGAAGCCGGTTGGCGGCATTTCCGCGTGTGAAAGGAGATGTCGAAGCGATTAGTTTGCTGTTATGATCATAGAGTATAATTTTATTGTGCTTAACTCAACTTTACACTCGCCTGTAGCCTTTCCCGTCGCCGTTCGTGTGCACTTCACCGTCTAGCGGGATCATGCACACTACTTCAACGTTAGGATTCGGTTTGTTAGGCCAGGGTTTTCTCAGCCGGTAACGACTTCTACTTCTTACGTCTTTCGCATACACTCCGCCTCCAGCTTATTCTCTTGCCGGCCTTAACCGGATCCGAAGAGTTAGCCGTTTAGCTTTGTGTAGTTAATCATCCGTATTCGGAGAAGCGGTTGCCGACTGCCGGCTTGGCCGAGTTTGCAGAAGAACATTATTTCAGCCGGCAATACTTCCCTTTACGCGTTTTTCACGTTACTGGCCCCCTCCAGCTTGTTCTCTTGCCGGCCTTAACCGGATTCGAAGAGTTAGCCGTTTAGGGGTTAGCCACGCTACACGGCCGCTAAAGGCAATCTTGCCGGCTGCCGGAAAAGCCGGATAGAAAATGCAGAAAAAGTTGCAAAAAACTGCTCATGTGTTCATCATCCTCGTTTCTTTTATTGATAGCATAGGTGATACATACATTGTTCTTTCTCAAGTGTAGAATCGACGCAAGAGTGCCGCGTTCCATGGCCTTTCCGTTTCATCGCCTTCCTTGTCCATCGTGTCCTTCTTGTGCTCGCGGGCGTCGATGAGGTAGTAGGCATCGTTGATGAGCGCTTTGCTGACGATGAATGGTCCTTCCCATGGTGATGACAACTTGTGCATGTTTTTGGTGTCTTGGATGAGCCGGAGCACGAGGTCGCCTTCACGAAAGCGGACATTCTTGATGCGCCGACTGTGGTAGTTGCGTAGCTGTTGCTGGTACATTGCCGATCTTGATTCGGCGAGCTGGCGTGCTTCCTCGAGCAGGTCCATTCCGTCTTCGTAGGCTTGCTTAGCTTGCGCTTCCGTGTACAGCACGATCCGGGGTGCGTCGTGCTCGATGTCTGTTGGCATGACGGCTTCCGCCCCATGGACGAGAAAGAAGGGGGTGAAGCCGGTCGAGCGATTCGGCGTCGTCCTCATGCGGCGGTTGTCGAAGCCTCCTGCCGGCCTTCCCTCGGTCGTGGCGACGACCTTGGACTCGACACGGTCGTCCGCAGTCTTGCGCTTGCCGGCCGCGTCGGAGTCACGCCGGGTCGATTTTCCTCCGTCTTGGTTCTCCGTCCGGCTGCGGCGTGCAGCCGGCTCCGTCGTGATGATTCGTCCGGCTTCGTCGAGTCGGATCGGGTTGGTCATGCCCGCGTCGGCAGTGGCGTACTCGTCGGCGATTGCCATGAGCTCTGCCATGGTCTTCGGGCTCTTCCTCAGAAGCCGGTGCTTGAGCAGTGTTTGATCTCGGCACCCTTGGATGAAGTACTGGACGGCCTGGAGCTCGAGTACTCCCTCGCAGGAGTTGCGAAGGCTTGTCCACCGGGTGAGGTAAGCTCGGTCCGACTCGCCGTCCTTCTGCTTGCACAGCGCGAGCAGCTGTGCGTTGCCAGGGCGCAAGTAGGTGCCGGTGAAATTGCGGTTAAACACCTCCTCGAAGTCCAGCCAGCTGTTGACGCTCTCCTTCGGAAGGCTGTTGAGCCAAGTCCGTGCCGATCCCTGGAGCATGAGTGGCACGTAGCGCACGGCCACCCGCTTGTTGCCGCCTGCGATGTTGACCGCCGTGACGTAATCGGCGAGCCAGTCTTCCGGCTTCGCGGTGCCGTTGTACTTGGGTGTGTCCCTGGGGAGAGTGAATCCCTTTGGGAATCGCTCGCTCCGGATGCGGGGTCCGAAACAGCGATGAGCAGCGATGTCCTCTTCCTCGATGATGCTTGACAGCTTGAGCACGTCGATGCGGTGGCGTGCGTCGTCGCTGGTTTCAGGTCCCAGCGGTCCCAGGCGTTCGTCGATGGTGACCTTGTGGCCGACTCGCTCCTTGACGTTCCGTCCGGCTCGAGGCTCGCTCCGGTTGCCGTCTTCACGTCGTCCAGCCGGATCACGGCCATGATCACGAGGATGCGAACTCGCGCTCCCCTCACGATGAACTCGTGGTTGCTTGTCCTTCGCCCTTCCGCGGCTCGTGGACGACGCCTCTGCACCTTGCTTGGACTTGCCGGCTGCATCGTAGCCTGGAGGCGGCTCATGATGCCCCTTGCTTGCCGTTGCCTCCGTTTCTCGCTGCTGCCGGTTGGCCGTGTTGATGAGTTGCCGAACCCGGCACATCTGTTGACGTAGTTCTTCGCCTTGGAGATAGGGTAGCTCGGCGGCTGCCGCTTCCGCCGCCCTCATGTTTTGCGTAGGACAGCTATACTCGGGGAAGCTGAGGTCGGTGAGTTCATGCGCCTGGCCGGCTCGGTTCATGGCGCCACCAAGGTCTCCTCCTTTGCGCCTGACTTCATTCAGCTTCTCCGCGTTGCGGTCCGCCTGCTCGAAGCCGTGTGCCGAATTGTACTCGCGAATTGTGGCGCTGAGCCGGCGCTGGGTCGACGCGAGGTTTAGTGCCTTGTCGTAGATCTGCTGCCGCATCCTCTCGAGTTCAGCCGCCGCCTTGGCTGGATCAGCACTCGGCGCGATGGGGGTGCTTAGCAGCTCGAAGTCGGCCTCCAGGTTGCGCTGGTAGCGTGAAGGTTCGCCAGCTTCATGGACGGTGGTGGTGACGGGGCCTCCTGCCGCCGCGTGCTCGACCACGTGCACCTCGGCGTAGACGTTGAGCTTGGCGACGTCGCGGTCCGCGTCGCCGGAGTTGAGGTAGCCGAAGGCGGAGTCGTCGTTGCAGATGCTGGCGTCGAAGATCGAAGGAGCCAAGCTCGAGTAAACCACCTCCGGGTACTCCTGAGCGGCGACGGCGACGTAGACGTGGAAATCGCCAAGGGTGACGACCGCTCCTCCGCTGGCGACGTCCACGTCGGCGAAGCTGTTGGTGTTGTCGAGGATGCAGCCGACGGAGCCGATGGAGAGCACGAGGCCGGAGACGATCCGCCGACCATCCACAGTCCGGGATCCCGCGCAGAACGTGACTCCGTTCGCCGCGAGCCCCACGGTGGGCGCCAAATGTCGTGGTGGGTAGCACGGCATATCCATCAAGGATGGAAAAGAGTATGGGGCAGGCGACGATCGGATGCTCGCGCGGGATTGGGCAACCAACATGCAAACACACGTCAATTACCCAGGTTCGGGGCCCTCCTTATGGAGGTAAAACCCCTACGTCCTGCTCTTCTTGTTTCTATTGATTGATCACAAGTCGAGCTACAAGATTGCTCCTGGAGCTGTTTGGCGGTGGTGCCGGCTAGAAGTGTCCAGCCGGCTAGAGGTGGACGATGATCTACGTATCCGTGTCTGTGTGTCCGTCTAACGTGCCTCGCGCAGGAGGCCCATGCACGCCTTATATAGGCAGCGTCTAGGGTTTCGGGTTACAAGGAGATTACACAATTGCCCCTATGACATCACTACTCTGGAGCCGGCTGGTACTATCTCATCATTACACTGTAGCTGTAACGTCCGACAGGAGCTGGACGATCTGGGCCTACCAGTACGGACTGGTCGGTTGGTAGAGGCCGGCTGCTCTAGTCGGCCGTCCGCCTCTGGGTAGGCTAAGCGGCTTGCTTCATCCGGCGGGCTTCAGGCGGCACGCTGTAACCGGCCCATGTAGTTCTTGAAGAAATGGTCCTCTTAGAGGTATCCGGGGTTCTTATCCCCGACAGGGATGTAGGTGGGTATTGTTCGGACATGTGTATGGGAAAGCTCTTCTGAAAGATCTCGTCTCGACTCTCTCCTTTCTTTTTCACTAAATGAGTGATTAGGAAGTTTGGGTTAGTTGAGTCTAGTGGGGAAAGTGTCACAAACTCTCGAGAGTAATAAAACTAAGATCTTAGCCGTGTCCCCGGTTATGGACAATTTTGAGTGACTAAGCAGGGTAGTTGTCGGAGAATCTCTTCATTCCAATTTCAGAATAAAATTGATGGGTGAACTCGGGTATATGAGACCTTGGATGCGTTCCAAGGGAGTGTCTCATATTCTTTTTGAGAAATAAATTGTTTTACGAAAAGTCGGATAAAGTTTGCTTTACGCAATAGCCTTGAACTCCACCAGCCAAATAAGCATGTAGTATTAGTCTTGTCATTTTATATTCCACCAAAGTATCGCTTGCTGGCCTGTCACAAGGTTTTGACCCAAATTCCCTGGGCTGCAACGTTAATGTTGCAGGTTATTACGACGGTGAGTGAGACGCCTCTTTCGAGCTTACAACCAACATGAACGCCAGTGGCTCATGGAGATGATGGAGCTCTGTGCTATTTATATTGCTGCGTGTGAACTCTGAAATAAAATGTTGAACCATTTACTCTTTTAAAGCTAGCCTTCGGCTATGCGAAGTTGTAATGGATTATTTTACTTCTGGATCAATCGTACTGCATGGTATTAATTATTGACATTGATGCTTGGTATTACATCTTTTGTGAAATGCTATCCATACTCGATCCAGGGAATAGCATATTTCACGATGTGTTCTTGCTTTTCTAAGCGAGGGCGCCACAGTGGCATTGAACCCGATGGTCATCGATCCGACGTGTGACCCCAACCCTAGCCCTATATAGCCTATATGCGTATCTCATATCAAATCATGCATGCTTAATCAACATCAAACAATTGTTCATTTAGCCAAACTAAATCCACCTACTTTAATTATGGGGTTTGTCCGGTGCATCTATATTGTGCACCGATCCCATTTGAAATGATTTTCCATGTGTTACGAATAAAAATTGGATCACATTTAATTTTTCATGCATACATGTCACCAACATGTCGGTTCTTTTGCCGTAGAGTAAGATGCATCTTTATGCTTTTTAGTGTTCATTGTTGAGTTGATGTGAGCAATGACAGGTTCTGCTACCTCTACCGTGTTTGCAGACAAGCAATACTCCCTTGCTATTTGTGCTTGTTTCCCACCTTTTGCTTCTATCTTTTGTTCCTTGGTAGCCTTATGTTATGATTCTTGTGTCTCAATCCTATCCACATGTTTACCTTGTAGCCATGATAAGCCACACCCCCACATCCTATTAACCTATTATTACCTTGTTAGCCTTGCAAGTCCTAGTGCATGCTTAGCCATGCTCTAGTCTTGTTTTTAATATGATAGCTGGGCTCAACTCACATGATAATCTTTAATTTCTGTTGCGATGGGAATAATATAACAAAGATAATGCACCGGCAGAAGGCCAATCCTGGTGTTTGGTTCTGCTAGTGGAGCCTAGGACCAGAGTTCTTTTCCGCTGATCTAAGACAGAGCGCACTAACCACATGTGGGAGTTCTATGGGCCTCCCCGCAAACTATTATCGGAACCTCAAACTTGTCCAGGAGCCACAAGTAGTTCGGGTGTTTTCATTTGCGCGCGTACGATAATGTTGATGAGCAGGTAAGATGATGATGGTTATGTGGTTACCTTACGGTAGGGCTCGCGGTATGATGCGAAGTGACCATTCTCATGGTAGTCTGGGTCACTTAGCACGTAGGCGCAAACGGCTAGGTCCGCCACGGAGCTTCGGCTGGACTTTTGATGCGGTTCCAACCTAGCTAGGTGGCTCCCTGGACTTGTTTGTAGAGAAGGGAAATGTTGTGTCGAACGCTCCACCGGTACACCTCTAAGCGAGTGATTCGATGCGTGTGGGTTGATTGGTGCATCACTGCAGAGTGAAATCTTTTCGAAAAGCCGTGTCCGCGGTTCTGGACGACTTGGTGAAATGCACTGGCTAAAAAGATCATACACAACTTGCACCTTATGATGATTATAATTTGACTATTAAGATAGATTACATGAATAATAACTCATAAAAATTGTCAACTGTGTGCGTGCCTTTGGGTTGCTCCTCGTGGGTTGATCGTGGAGTAACAATTGGTTGGGTTATGTTTGGTGTTAGTATATAGTTGGTTCATTATGCACTCTCTTACCTTGTCTCTTTTAGACAAAAGTTGTAGTGTGTCTCTATAAATTGTTAGTGCTGCTTACCACCGCTTCAATCGCCAACCCCCTTCCCCCTGAATTCAAGCTTTGATATCTTCGGATATTTATTTGCTATTTTTGGAGCAATATTTAATTAGATAACAATTATTTAAATTCACTCTATTTCTTAAAAGAAAAGCCAAACTGGCAGACGGGCCGGCCTCATGCCGGCCAGGCCGGGCTGGAGGCCGGGCACCATCCCGAGGGCTCCGGCCTTTGGCCGGCCCAGGCTGGGCAGACGGCCGGGCGGGTGGCCGAAGCATCCGGCCCAGTGCCGGCCCAGGCCAGGCGCGAGGCCGGGTGCCTGCCCGAGCCGTCCGGCCTTCGGCCGGCCCAGCTAGGTCCGAGGCCGGGCGCACGGGTCTGTGACGCCGGCGACCGACGGCGACTAAACGGTGGCGAGGAGAGGGTGAGGGGGAGCGGGAAAAAGGCCTAAAGAGCGCGGTGCTCACCCTGAGGACGAGACCGTGGTCGGCGATGGCGGGGAGGGTCGAGGACGCGGGGAATCGGCTGGCGGAGCGAGGCCGAGGCGGAGGTACGTCGAGGACGCGGGCGTCGGTTCCAGAAGTCCCCGGCTCGATTCCTTGGCTTGGGAGGACGAGGAGGATGCGGCGGAGGAGGAGGTGGCGTCGGCTCGCGCCGAGAGAGCTCAGAAGGGCGGCGATTCGTCGGCGACAGCGACCTCTCCTCGGTGGCAGCACGGGGTCGCTACGTTGCTCTCGATCCGGAAGAAACGGGAGGGAACGGAAGGAGTGGATGAGGGGAGCAGGTGGGCGACATGGGGGCGCTCCTTATCGTCCAGGGCCACGGCGGCATGGAGCAGCGCAGCCGGCAACTCGGCATGGCGCCAGTGCCGCCAGCTACTGTGGAGAAGAAGAGGAACTTCCAAAGAACCCCCTGGCAACATTTTCACAAATTGCAAAAAGGTCCCTAGCAAGCTTTGGCGATTTAAAAGAGGACCCAACCCATTTTTAGAAATCCAAGGAAAATTCACATATGTTTCTCACAACCTGAGGAAGCTCCACAAAAAGTTTGGGCTTCAAATGAAATGTTTAGATTCACAAATATTTATATTGTTGCATTATGATCATTTTGATAAATTGCAAAGATACATTTATTTGAAGCACTTAAATATTTCCAAAAATAATGGAATTAATCATGGAGGCTCCCACAATAATATTGAAGCTCCCCATGATTTTAGTTTCAAATTTTGGAATGTTTATCTTGGTTTCAAAAATAGAAATTGAATTAAGCCAATTTGAATTCTCATATTTATCTTAATTCACAAAATTTGGAAAAAGGAGAATTGGGGATAAAAGCAAATTTGGAACTTCCTAAACAATTTGGAAGTCCAACAATGAGTTGGTTGACAAGTTGAGCAATTGTATTTGGTTTGGATGCTTGGGAAGTTTGCCTCCCCATTTCAATTTGTTTCCAAGTGAAAGTTAGAAATAGCAAATGCATATGGATGCTATGATGCAAACATGAATACAAAAAGTGAAAATTTGGCCCATATTTTAGGGTACCAATCTGGGGCTGTTACAGAGCGTGGGCTCCAACCAATCCGTGGGAACTTGAGGATGCACCCTTCCGCTGGTGCACCATCCTCGGAATTTTGTTGAAGCTCGTTGCCGAAGAATAGGACGGCGCAGAAATCCGAGCGCGCCACCAACCTGGCGCGCCAGATGTCGCGTGTCGAAATGCGGACACCGGAGAGCTCGATCTGCCCCCCTGTCGTTGTTTGGTAGTGGGCACTGGGGATCTCCTGGAGTGCCCCACGCTGATGCGTGAGTATACGGGTCTCCAGGACCCGTCGCAGCTGAGCCAGCTGACGTGGAAGACGAAGGACTTAATCTCCCAGATCAGGAGGCTGACCGGCTACATGTTGGAGGACAAGGCCATCCCCGGCTTCGCCGCATACTCTGCCAAGCACCCGGCTCCCACGGTAAGTCGCTTCCCCATGAGAGTCCTTTTTGTAGCTTGAGCGTTCTGTGCTTTGTTCCTTGGTTTCTGATTTCAGATTCTCTTCTATTCGTAGACCTTCTGCCACCTGTAGGGCTTGCCTCCGATCCGGGAGAATGCTCCTCAGCATCCCGCTGTGTCGGCGGATGTTGGTGAAGGGGACTCCTCCGACGGTGAGTCGGTGGAAGAGGATGCGGCCCCTGAGCCATGCCCGGGTGGCGGCTCGTGCAGTCAAGAAACTCCGTGAACCTCGCTTGCACGTTAAAGGGGAGCAACCGAGTATCGCACTAGTGGATCTTACTAACTTCCAGTCACAGCACCCACTGTACTCGTGCTGGACATGAACGGTGACCGGTGTATGTGGACAAGCGGGTTGGGACCTAAGACGCAGAGCGATTGCACGGTTCATGGGGAAGGAAAGAAGAGCCCTCAAGGGGAACTAGAAAATCACAAGTAACAAAATGCAAGATACAAACAACAAACAGCAAGTCTTGTTCATTACAAAGATAAACTATACAGATACAAATGAAAGGCCCCAGGAGCTACTCCTCTGGAACGTCTTCTACCGCGCCGCCATCGCCTCCTCCTCTGAAGGTTCCAGCATCCGCATTAACGTGCGCGAAGGGATCACAGAGGTCGCCCACGAAGCCTTTAATCTTCTCCTCCAAGGCATCCGCGATCTCCTTCGACTCAACCTGGACTGGCTTCAGGACCTCGTCCAGGTTGAAGTTTGCTCGGCAGAACACATTGGTGTCGTAGAGCAGCCACAGGTTGCAAAAGATCAGCTTGCCCGCCGCGGCGAGCAGGTCGCGGCACTCGCCCTCCACGGCTGCGTCCACGTCGCCGCACACCTTCTCTAAGTTCTCCACCAGCTGGGCGAAGATGTAGATGTGGCTTGCGGGGACCCCAGGCTGGAACACGTTGGGGACGCCGAGTTGCTACCCACCGAGATGCCCGCAGACGCGCTGGGCGCACTTGATGAGGTCCCACAGCATGTCATGGCGGCGCTTTACCAGAGAAACGCTGATCTCCCTCTCCGCCTTGAGCTCCTCGACCTTCTTGGTGAGGGGATCGATCTGCAGCAGTGTTTCGTCACGCTCCTCGCGCACCTGCTCCAGCTCTGCTAGCGCCAAGTTGCGCTCCTCGCTTGTCGCGGTAGCCTCCTCCCGCACAGAGTTGCGCTCCTCACGAAGCCTCTGGGCCTCCTATTTGGCAAAGGTCAGGTCCTTGTTCAGTCTGCGGACCTTGTCCGCCTGGCGCGTCTCCTGTGCCTTGATCTTCACCTCGTAGGCGTCGCGCTCTTTGGCGCGGATGTCCTTGGCCAGCTATGAGCTACGTTGAAAATGAGTGTGTGAGCAACGACAAGTTCCAAAAGGCAAGTGCATACACCCTTTCATGAAAGACCTACTATTTTATTATAATTGCATGGTAGACTATTTCAGTAGTATGCATGATAGGTGTACTACTATATTGCTATGCAGACATGTTTAGTATGTCACCCTTTATTCCTATTGATTTAGGAACCCATTCACTTGGTAGAAGTTAGAACTACAATGCTGAAATGTTTTATTGTAGTATGAAAGGATAAAAACTCTACTAAGTTAATGAACTACCTGGGTGGCAATTGGTTTTGCTCTATTGGTGGTCAAAGTTGAGTTGCTGCTCAGGGCCATTTCCATGGTTATACCTGAGTACGTGCACTTGTGAACGGCCACCGAGGAAAAAAGAGATTTAAGTCACTCCAAGTTTAGATTGCTTCCAGTGCAGCCACTTGGTACTATGGCTCTGCCCTGACTAAGTAAGTTCTAGGAACCTGATTCCGGCAGTTCTCAGCGGATGAATGTCTTGTACGGGTCTGCCAGAGGAACAGGGGACTGTTTCCCAAAGGTCTCGTCTCGGTCTTCTTCTTTCCTTTTCACTAAATGTGGGTTAAGGACCGAATGGGTTGACTGGGTCTCGTGGTGAAAGTGCACAACCTCTCGAGAGTGTAAAACTATGATCATAGCCGTGTCCCCGGTTACGGACAATTCTGAGCAGCTGAACAAGGATGTCAACTCATGATCTCAACATTTCAGTTTTCTCAAGTAAAATTTTGATGGGTGAACAAGGGTAGAAAGGACACCCAGAGTATAAGAACTTGTCCCGCAAAGACACCGGATATGCTGGGATTGTCCCATAGGTCCAATTGGAAAGGACACCGAGTGTATCAGGACTTGTCCCGCAAGGACACCGGATATGCTAGGATTGTCTCATTTTCTAGTTGGAGAAAGAAAATGATTTGAAAGGATAGGACAAAACTTGCTTTACACAAAATAGCCTTGAACTGCACCAGCCAGATATGCATATAGATTTAGACTTGCCATTTTATATTCCACCAAAGTATCACTTGCCGACCTGTCACAAGGTATTGACCCAAATTCCCTGGGCTGCAACGTTAATGTTGCAGGTTATTACGATGAAGAGTGAGGACGCCTCTTTCGAGCTTGCAACCAACATGTATGCCAGTGGCACATGAAGATTATGAAGCTCTCTGTGCTACTTATGTTTCCGCTGCCAAACTTTACATTCAAGCTAGCCTTGGGCTATGCAACTTGTAAAGAATATTTTACTTATGAATCTCACGATGTAATAATTATTTGACATTGATGCATGGTATACATCTATTTGTGAATTGCTATCCATACTCGATCCAGGGAATAGCATATTTCATAGAATGTCATTGCTTTTCTAAGCAAGGGCGCTACACTAATTGCCCTGCAAATCTCTCACAATTCTAAGTCCTTTGGATGGTTTTAATGATTTTTTCTGTCATGCTTCCAAATTATTTCCCGATCTCTTCAACAACATCGTCCTGATGCTCCGAAGCTATCTGCAACATTGGCCGCTCAAGCGAGCTGCGGTTTCGTTCTATAATTTCCATACATGTTATGGTAACTCAGAAGCTTCTATGCCTTTTAGGAGATCAATATATTATAAAGGCCTACATGAGCCAGGTTCTATACATGGAGCACACAAAGGTATCTACTTAAGTTTCACTTCCATGCTTTAATTTGTTGTACATCTTGGTCAGTTTCTACAAAATAAAACTACTGCTTGATCAATGGTAACTTCATTATGGTTAGCTTTGTAATACTCATACCACATGACTCTTTTATAATATTAGTGAAGATACCATATGCAATAAAATAGCTTATTAACTTCTGTTGTCAACCTGCTACAAAAATCATAAAGGGAGTATGATTTATATGGAGGCTATTTGCATGCCACCTCACCATATTTGGGTATTTCTTTTCGTTTGAATGTGAGTTCACAACTAATTTTAGAATTTTTTATTTTCTCAACTTTTACACTTATGTATTCTAACTAGGTTATCCAATATGAACTCGAGATAATAAATATTGGTTCTCAATTTTCAAATCATGTGTTATCGGATCCATATTTTCCTATATGAATCGACAATCACTTGGTTAACATCTATAAGTGGATTTAGTTATTTGTACTCCTTTTATAAGATAGATAAAAAATAAATCTGTTTTTTATCTATCTTATAAAAGGAGTACAAATAACTAAGGAAGACATAAATCTTCTTATAACATTTCCTATTGATATTCTTATAATCTCTAAGGAAAAAATGCACAAAGTTTATCACATTTCCATACTTCCTTTAATACAGTTTCGACACAAAATATCAACATGTGTTAGTTGCCTAAACAACCGGTACTCTGGAAATTCACATGAACCAAATGGTATATATATTCAAAATTCATAACAACGGATATTTGTGTACACAAAATTATCTGATTTCTCTTACAAACTTAAGTATACTGTCTGTTTATTCTCTATTGTCTCAACATTCCTTTTGTTTTACATCTGCACCCTGATTCACACATCTTGTATGTATAGTTTTTCCTATGATCCAAATATACGACATTCTAAAAAAATATGTAACAAAATAGTAATTTCCCGATTATTGGTTTGATAATATGGTAAATTTTCAATTTGTAAATTGTATGAACTCCATAACATATGGTAATTTGTAAATACTTTATAGATTTTATAGCAGTTTCATTTAGATATTACAACCAGGCTTATTAATATTGCATGTACTCCTTTTGCAGATCTCAAAATCACATATACCGTTGGCAGTTTTGAGACAAGTATTGTCCTATAATGCCAACAACCAATTAGCGTCTGAATATAATTATTGTATTAAGGCTGAATATGGATCCATGCTCATTTTTCATATTTCCTTTTCTGAACTTTTTGTAGACACTATATTGAGGATCATCTTATTACTTATTAGCACCACCTTAAGGCCATCACAAAAACTATTCTGCAATGTGATATTTGTTAGATATATAGATCCAAGTGCTTACAGAACACATGTTCCAGTCTTGAAGCTTACGTGCACTCATGATTTTTGTACTTCATGCAAGAAAACATATTACGGCTGGAAATTTCTTTGTTGTGAAGTTTCAAATTTTAAGCATAAAAATGTGAACTGATTTTCAGTTCCTGTCACAAAAATAGTTAGAAGTCAACATTGCCTAAACTTGCTACCAAAAAGGAGGAAATAATCGTACACCAGAACACAAAACACATTTATTTAGGTACATCATTTCTTTTTAGCTAACTGTTAGGGTCACGTCGTTCGAGCAGCCACACAAATCTTAGATAATTGTTTGACTGCATACATATTTTATGTGTGCATCTAATTCACGTTTCATCTAGGTATAGTTTTCTCTATGATTTCAGATGTCTCACATGATTTCGAAATATATAATAAATTATTAATAGTCTGATTCTTGCTTTGATAACATGATAATGTTCCTGTTAGTAACTATGTTTACTCTAAATTGTTTGGTAACTATACTTTATAGATTATTTTTATATATTTACTTGAGAGTTTCAATGGAAAGTTTATAGATTTTCACTGTCTCCTTTATATTTGTCATAATCACATACACGGTATCATTACATGGCATGTTATGGAAATGTATTGGCCTCAAATTCCGGGAAAAAATGATTTACAAATGTACTTACTATATTAAGAACGAATAAGAATCCATGTTCATTTTTATTATTTATCCTTCCAAACTTTGTGTAGACACTTCATCGAGGAACGTCTAATTAGGCTTGGTTATAACTACATGAAACCTAACAATATAAGTTCTTAGAGAATAAGTCAGTAGAATTAATATAGATAATATAAGAGTGGATTATAGCTCTAGAAATGTTTGGTAATGAAACAATCATAAGTTGCGAAGAAGGCTAGAGTACAAACAATCTCTATAAAAGTAGGTCGACTGTCTGTTTTCTATGGTTTTTAACCTACAAACAACACAATGACTATGCATATTTGTCTAAGCTTGATGGTAATTAATTACATAAATACATGGTCAACATAGATTTTATATAAAAATATAAAGGTGATTCCCGTGCAATGCACGGGCTACTATATATGCTAGCCATCATCAAGTAGATAATTGTACACAGTGTTTGTAACAGCCCCAACTTGTTAATGAAAAATACGAAGAATTTTTCCACTTTTTGCATTCTTGTTTGCATCATGGCATGCATATGAAGTTGCTACTGCTAACAATTCACTTTGAAACCAATTAAAATGGGGAAGCAAACCTCCCAAACATCCCAACCAATGCAATTGCTTAACTTGGCAAACAAATCATTCTTGGACTTCCAAATTGCTTAGGAAGTTCCAAGTTTACATTTTATAACCAATTCTCAAATTTCAAATATTGCCAAATTAGAAATGAATTTGAGAATCCCAAATTGGTTCAATACAAATTCTATTTTGAAACCAAGTTAAACTTTCCAAAAATTCAAACTAAAATCATGGGGAGCTTCAATATTATTGTGAGAGCCTCCATGAATATTTCATATTTTTGGAAATACTTAAGTGCTCCAAATAAATACATTTTTGCAATTTATCAAAATGATCATAATGCAACACTATGAACAAATCTGGATCTAAACAATTTATTTTAGGGCACCAATTTTTGTGGAGCCACTACCTGATAAGTGGAGCCTACTCAAAAAATTTCATAATTTTTGAATTAATTTAAGGGCCTCAATAAAATCCCCAAAGCACTCTGGTTTTTATTTGAAAAAAAGGAATGGCCAAATTGTTTAAAAATCTGACAGGGGCCCCCCTGTCAGCCTCTCCCTTCCCTCCTCTTCCTCACTGTGCGGGGGGGCGTCCCTGGAGCCATGCCGCCGCGCCACCTGCTCCCCTGCTGGTCAAGAGGACCCCCGCGACGCCCTACCTCTCTCTCTCCCCTGCTCCACTCGCTGGCCTCACCTGCTCCCCTTTCCCCCACCAGCGAAACCCTAGATCGAGCCGACGCCGCTCGCCTCCGTCGCCGTGGTCGCCGTCGATTCCGGCCGTTGGAGCTCGAGCTGAGGCCGCCATCTTCACCGCCGCGCTATGGTGCACCTTCACGCCGAAGGAATCGAGCCCGGGAGCCCGTGATCACGCCGACGACCTCGTCTTCCTCCTCTCCATCCGATGGCCGCCGACCACGATTGTCGTCGCCACCGGCCTTCACCTTCACCACCGAGCACACTCCCGCACCGAGGGTGAGTACGCCGTCCTCCGGGACAACTCCCTCTCCCTCCTCCTCCTCTGTAGTCTAGCCTCCGTGCGAGAGGCCGCCGGCCGTCCGCCATGGCCGTGCGTTCGAGCACGCACGCGTCGCCACACTTCCTTTTTCCCTCTCCGCGCATGTGCACTAATACGCCCTCATCACCGCCCGGTTTCGCACGCCGATCACACCGCGGAGCGCCGCCCAAACGGCGTCGTCGCCAGCCGTTTCACCGTCGGATCCATCGCACGCCACCGAGCGCCCGGCCTAGACACCGGCCTGGGCCGGCTAGACGGCCGGTTGCCTCAGGCCCATGCCCGGCCTGGGCTCCGGTCTGGGCCGGCCGGGAGGCCGGCTGCCTCCGAAAGGAGCCCGGCCTGGTGCCCGGTCTGGGCCGGCCAGGAGGCCGGCCTCCTCAGATACAGGTCTGGCCTGGAAACCGGCCTGGGCCGATCTGTGGGCCGGCCCAAACAGTAAAAACAGTTATTTTAAAATAAATTAAATAAAATGCTAACTATCTAAATATTGGCTCAAATTTAGCAAATGAAATACCAAATTGATCAGAAAAACATGACCTACCTGTTGGTAACATTTCCATACTCTTTTGAGTAAATTATTTTACCTTTATTTAAGAATTCCTAAAATGGTATAAATAATACCAAATTTGGGAAAAATCATAACTGCAGAATTATTTAACCAAAAGTTATGAATAAAATATCCATGTGATCAGCACTTCAAATGCTATCAAACCATGGTAATATCAAATCATGATCACAAATATTTATTTGATGTTATTCATAAATTGATTAAAGGAATTAAATTCGAATAATTATTAATTCGCTATTTTTCATCGGTACTCGGAAAATTACAAACAAGGTACCGAAACGATCACAAGAACAAAACCTATCCAATCATGTCATGTTCATGCATATTTGATACACTTCTTAGTAATGTAATAATTTGTAAACAAGGTGGACACTAAGGTAAATATGGGGTTGCTTCCAAATAATTGTCCTAATTATTTGGCGCTCCATTTAATATTGTTAGTTAAATCATATGATGATAGTAATGCATAACTTGTCATGTTATCATGTGATTGTGCATTGCACCTTGTCTTCGTGTTATTTATTTGTTCCTTTGTGATTATTTTGGGTATCGATAGATTCCGGAGTGGAGGTTAACCCTACCTACCCCGACGAGCAGTACTACACGCCCCGGCAGCAAGGCAAGAGATAACCTAACCTTCTTGGCATCTAGCATCCTACTATTTTACAAACTTATTTTATCCACCATAATATTGCATGCGATTCCAATGTCACTTTTGATCAAGTACTAAAGTATCCTATGAATGCATGTTTTTCCCCGAACCATCACATGTTTCCCCTCCTATGAACTCTAGGTTTGATGTGTTGGCCGGATACAAAAATATAATTGTTGTAGTTTAAATGCTTAGCTATTCTTAGCCATGCTTAGTCGAATGCTAGTTATGTCCGCTGTTTAAATTCCATAATTATGATATTGATGGAATGTTTCGGACATGGTGATTACTTGTGATGCATAATTAAAATGCTAAGAAGGCTTGGATGAGTTGCCATCGGGGATGGTGTTTTGTCTCATTCCGGCCCCTAGGTGCGAGTTCTTTACCTCTTGAACCAAGACGAGCGTGCTTCCAACGGTGGGGACATATGGAATCCCCTTTAACTAAATAACTTGTGCGGGCGTATCCAAGGGTCCTCTAGTTCGCTATTTCCATTCGCGTGTGAGTGTGTGGGTGGAAAAAGGAATGATGAGGATGGTGGTGTTTAGGGCGTGGCGATGGGGCAGGGTGTTGAAATAGGCACTGAACTTGCCCTGTGGCCACAGATGACTCTTGGATAGTCTCACGCGAGGTAAAGGTTTAACCGCGCCCACTCGCCAGCCTTCCCCGGAAGAGGGCCAATCAAGTGAGCCGGTCGGTGCTGGTGGGTAAATTAGTACACCCCTGCAGGGTAAATCTTTTCGAAAAGCCGTGTCCGCAGTTATGGACGACTTGGGAATAGGCAATAAGATCATAGAGAACCTGAACTTTTAATTAATTTGGCAGCTAAAGGTTGCATAATCAACGTGTGTTAAAAGGTTCATTTCCTCGAGGGTGGTTCGAGGGAGTGCCTTGGTGGAGATGAGAGGTGGATCCTTGGTACTACTTGTTCGATGAGAACCGAAGGAAAAGTTACTCTCTTATCCCTTTTTCAGAAAATATTCTGAGTAGTCGATGCTATGGGTCTTTTATATCTTTTGAAAAGAAAATCTAGCTTTATCCAAAATAGCTACTATACAGCTTTAGAGCCTCCGTCATCATTGGGCCTATATCGCCCTACTAAACTTGCGAGTACGTCGTACTCAGTCTCTCTTACTCAGTCTCTCTTTACTGCCTTTATTAATTTGTTTCAGAAGAGGACGACACCGAGCACACAGGTGGGTTCTTCGTGGACGTCGACGAGTAGTTAGGGGTTCCCAGGTGGCACCTTGGGACCGTGGAACAAGCTGGCTGGGTTTATTTATGTGTAGGCCTCTTAGGCCCTATATTTGGATCTTGTTGTACTAGACAACACTACTTCACTTCCGCATGATGAATTGTTGGGTCTGTGACCTTTTGTGTGTAATATTTGTATCTTTCTCATATATGAGTTGCTATATGGATTTTTGTTTCATAGAGTCTGTGATGTGCCAGTTGTTCCACAAGTCTTGATCTCTCTACTATACATGATAGCTATGTCTGAGCTTATGGCATGATCGAAGTGTTGCGTGCCGATGATCCATTCCGAGCACGCCTGCCAAAGGTTTTGGCCTGGGATTGGTAAACCCAGTAACCTTCGATTATGTAGCATGACCGGTTGCACAAAGCTTCATTGTATAGTTCTGGGGTCGGGGCGTTACAATGTTCACCGAGAAAACATTTATCCAAGTAGGTAGAAAGTCAAATACTGAATCACATAATTAAGCCCGTCGTGCTATTTCTCCAGACTAGGGTCGCCATATGTGAAATCTAGAACCCCATGATCATGTAATTATTCTTGTATCTTTGGCCATTGGTTAATAAATAGGCAACATATTCTTAGAAAACAATATAAATGCAGAAAGAAAGTGGAAGAATTTCCCTTTTATGTATGGCTGAGGATTGCTACGTTCAACTTCATGAAGAGGACACAAAAAAAAAGAACCATAAGATATTTTTCCTAATCAGAAGATTTAATTAGGTATGAGGAAAGGAAATGCTTACTTTATAAAGTTGCATGTGGTAGTCTCCATTAGACTTGAACCTAATTGTCGGGGGGCGACCCCCGGATTGGGTCAAGATAATGAATTAAGTGAAGTCCCGGAGTTGACCGGGTCAGTGGTGACCGGGTCAGTGTTGACCGGGTCAGAGTTAACCGACATAATGTGGACCGGCATGGTCGAGGTAGACGTGCTGGCGTAAACCGAGATATCTGAACCGGGATACAATAACCGACATATCTCTACCGACATACAAAGTTATGTTGGTTTACCGTCAAAAGTTCCTTGTATGTGCAGGGGAAAGCAGACCGATACAAGGGTATCTGGCATGGCTATGCCGGATCACGAAGAGGCACCTTATCACGGGTGACGTTCAAGGCAAGTGTCCAATCCCTATAATCACGGAGCATGGGCAAGTGCCATGCCGCAGGTACGATGGGATATGTCTCCACCATACCGCTGACCAGGGCGGTACGGGGGAGCAGTGCGCAGGAGTGTATGGCATGTCCTATCCAGGGCAGAGGCGACATGGCGACCAGGGCTGACGCCAGCCAGGGATGGCCACAGTGGTTACCGCCATACTGTAACTTGGGCACCATTATATAAGGTGCCCGAGGCCTTCGTAGCAAGGGGAGGGAAACCTGAGAGATCTGAGAGGGAGACCGGCTAAGAGCTTGAGAGAGGAGCTGCTAGAGGCAGGAAAGGTAGAAAGAGCTCATGTCATTGCACTGCCCGGCATACAGCTCGAGGAGCACCCTTGTAACCCGGGTTGTGACTCTAATACATTCGGACAAGCAGGAGTAGGGGTTTTGCCTCCTCACGAGGGCCCTGAACCTGGGTAAACCGTGTGTGTTTGTTTGTGTAATTCTACACACCATCCCTCCTCGGTGCCAACAGCGTCCATTCGGCCCCAACATAAGCCATCCTATGGCATCTGTCAGTTCTCCACGATGACAGTTGGCGCCCACCGTGGGGCCAGCAGCAGCGCTGGCTGGTGTTTTCATCCAGACGCGATCCCTCATCGACTCCGGCAAGCGTGTGGTTTGTGGCCTTGTCCACAGATGTAACGCCCCGGGATCGGTACTATGTAGACTTGAGTGATTCCCGCCAAATCCGCATAATAACGATCCTAGTACGCCTACCAGGCATAACGTGCACATCGCAACACACATGTTATGCGGGTGGAATTGTGATGATCATTACGATAGTTCTCGATGGAACCCGCAAAAGAACATATATACAACAACGACTCACCGAGTCAATAGTACAAAGGATACATTACAAAGATCCAATTACAACGGAAGCGAAATAGTGTCCGGCTACGGACAAGATACAAATTGGACTAAGAGTCCTGAAGATAAACGAAGGCACCATATCCCTGCCCAGGCCAAGCCGGAGGGATTCCCAAGCTAACGTCGTCAGACTTCAAACCTGTCGGCTGCATTGGAATAGCAGCCCCAAAGGGGTCAGTACTGGTAGAAGTACTGGCAAAAGCTGGAATTCCGGGGAAAGAGGGTTAGCGATTGAGGCGGCGGCTGTCGTGGGATTATCACGGCAGATGCTACACGGGGTAGCTTACGAGAGGTGGATTAGGCGGCGTAGGAGATTCCGGGAGCGAGATTGCAGACGCGGAGTTTACCCAGGTTCATGTCCCCTCGGTGGAGGATCGCTACGTCTTGCTATAAGTCACTATGATCATGATAGATGTGTTTACATGGTGGCCGCCGGAGGCGGGTGTTGCGTGTCTAATTGAGAGATGTCTATTCGGGTGCCCCTACCTGGCTTTATATAGGTAGCCAGGTAGGGTTTACAAGAGTTGTAGTCAATTACGTGTTGGGCCTAGCTGGGCCACCTCCATAATGGGCCACGTTCTACCTCCATGGGGTACCCGGAGGCCATATCCTCGTCAGTAGCCCCCGAGCCTTCGGGTGATTCGAAGAATCGCGTGGAGGGTCTCATGTGTCTCATGGCCGACGGTAACATCGTCTTCCTGGAACGTGGAGTCTGTGCTAGTTCATCACACGGATGATGGCGAGTCATAGTAGAAGCTGCTGGAGTCGAAGTAGAGGACTCAGGTCGAAGTAGAGGCTGTCGGAGTCGTAGTAGAGGACTCGGGTCGAAGTAGAGGCTGTCGGAGTCATAGTAGAGGACTCGGGTCGAAGTAGAGGCTGTCGTAGTCGTAGTAGAGGACTCGGGTCGAAGTAGAGGCTGTCGGAGTCGTAGTAGAGGACTCGGATCGAAGTAGAGACTGTCGGAGTCGTAGTAGAGGACTCGGATCGAAGTAGAGACTGTCGGAGTCGTAGTAGAGGACTCGGGTGCACCGCACGTCCGCGCCGTGGTGGTTATCTAGACCTTATATCGTAGCCACGATCGGGGGCGATGTTGTAGTCGAGCCCCCGAGTCTCCAGCCAAGTCGGAGAGTCGGGTAAGTGTACCCAATGAACACGTAGGGGAGCGTCACCGAGTCGGAAGTACATCGACCCGATGCCCCATTGAGATAGTTTGCAGTCAAGGGATATTGCTTAGCAAGCCAGGAACACTCGACGGATCGGGTCCTGTTAACTGCACTCGGGCAAAACAATGCTAAGCTACTTCAAGTTCGGGTCCCCGGACCCGAACCCGGAAAAGGCAAGCGTAGCCGGATTTATGCCGCTTGAGGTCTCACAAAATCTCGACTCTTGCAATGTGTGTGGTACCCAACGCGTCCGTCGGGGTTTTCTTCTTACCGTGGGTACGGATATTTACTGAGTAGGCGCAGTCTGAGGCGGCTCCCAGGCCAGTAGAGCGGATCTACGGGTCTTACCTTCACGTCGTAGACGTGACATCCAGAGATCTGTTGCCGCGGAGGCAATCTGGGGAAACGCAGCTTGTCGAGTGCGTACATCGACCCGTATGTGGGTTATTGTGTTTTTAAGCCTTCCCAGGAGGTACTCGACTGGGAGGGACCGATGGAAGCAGCCCCGAGTCTCTGGCCGAGTCGAAGAGTTGGGCGGAGACTAGGAGTCGAAAGTCCATCGGTTCACATGGAGGAGAATCACCAAGTCGGAAGTGCATCGACGGGTGGACGGAGTCGACACAGCGGAGTGGATGTGGCGGACAAGGTCGACGTGGCGGACAGAGTCGACGCGGCGGAGTGGATGTGGCGGACTCGACGCGGCGGACCGGAGTCGAGCGACGTTTAGCCGTTAGGACTTGAATCCGGTCGTAGATGTGGCGGACGGAGTTGAGCGACGTTTAGCCGCTAGGACTCGAATCCGGACTTGGATGTGGCGGACGGAGTCGAGTGACGTTTAGACGCTAGGACTCGAATCCGGACGTGGATGTGGCGGACGGAGTCGAGCGACGTTTAGCCGCTAGGACTCGAATCCGGACTTGTGTGGCGCAGCCCCCGAGTGTCAGGTGCGCGACCAGAGCTCCTGGTGGGAGTAGCCCCCGAGTGTCTGGTTGATTCGCAGAATCGGGCAGAGACTCAGAGCAGCATATCAAGTAGGCATAGTCGATGAAGCAGACGGAGATTGAACTAGCCGTCTACAAGTTGTCCGTGATAGGTTGTCTTCTTTATTAACTGTCTCTTCGATACCATGAATACCATGAATAAGTGATTCTGCACACACAAAGACAACACCAAGTGGAGAAAATTCGATGGCATAATTATATTTATAAGACGAGACGATTAAATGGATGAATAGCACCTGTTTTTCGCTTTATCCAGAGAGTCATGGTCACACATGCCTGGATAACGACAAAAATTGCGACAACTTCTATGCTTTTTCGACTTCCGCTAGAAGAACTCGATGAAGTTGTCGGCTACCGGAGGTGCATTAAGCCAGCATCATATAATTACAATCGATAATCATATAAGGTGAAGCCATTGAGGATAAAGCCACCGAAAATGCATCAAGTCAGTATTATATAATCATATGAGATGAATCCGATGATAACCATAAATAATCCACTGATAACCATATAAGATGAATCCGATGATAACCATAAAAAATTAATCCACTGACCCGGAAGTGCATCGGGTAGTATTATATAGGATAAAAGATAAATCCACCGGAAGTATGTCGGGTCAGTATTATATGAGATGAAGCCGATAGTAACCATATAGATGAATCCACTGACCCGGAAGTACATCGGGCAGTATTATATAAGATGAATTTGCTGATAACCACTGAAGATAAATCTACTGACCCGAAGAAAAATAAATCCACTGACCCGAAGAAAATAAATCCAGTGACCCGAAGAAGATAGATCCAGTGTAGTAATGCTTGGCACCGTCACATAAGTGCACAAGTTTTCCAATAACATAATTGCAACCAAAGTAAACGGTTATGCCTATCGTAACCATTAAATTCTCGTGTAGCCCCCGAGTGTCGGGTGCGGCCGAAGCAGGTTATATGTGTGGCTAAGTAGCCTTATTGACTGCAGAAATTAAATATAAGAACGACTTAGCTGTTGATGACGCGTAGGCTGTCGAGGTGGCGATGTCGAGTTCGCCTGACTCGATAGTCAGCATGTCGAGTCGCGGACGTCGAAACTGTCGAGTTTTAGATGCCGCAATGCTGGCGAGGCTTGTTGTGATGCTGTCGAGGCCAAACCCGTCCGCGGCTGGTCGATGATTGTCACAGCTATTGCGGCGGGGTGGACGTAGCCGCATAGACGGAATTGATGGCGGCGAGTCGGCAGGAGTCGTGGTTGATTGAGCTAGCTACCTCTTCCTTTTTTCCTTTGCACGTGGCTCCTTGTACCTGGCTTGGTTGATCCATGTGTATTAGTAGCTTCTATAGTTTGTATCTCTTTTCTTTCTTCTGATCCATGCATGTAGCCAGGCAACAGGGAGACAAGCAGCTTCGGATCTCATGTTGCGTGTAACCAGCCCGCAGTGGCGTGATCGATTAGCTGGCAGAAGGCTCATAGATCGACGCGCTCATGGGCATGTAGCAGTCGGGTCGAGGCGCAAGCAGAGGCGTGTCTCAGCGCGAGTAGCGGCTCCACAATTAGCCGTCCGGCGACTTGATCTCGACAGGGTGGCCTGACATGCCAGGTGCGATAGGTAGGCAGATTAGAACCGGCTCTCGCTAGCGCGTAGAAGGATGGCGGCCGGATTGGAATCGCGCGAGCCTCCGCGCAGTAAGCCGTCGCCGTGTCGATGAAGATGTTGATCTGAGACCTGCTCACGTCATCAGTAGCGATTTGGCCGTTGCTAGCCAACGAGGATTGCGATGGAACGCCGCCGCCACCGTTCGATGAAGTCGTAGGCTCAATCCGACCTTGCTGTTAAAGATGATGATGCAGCCAGATGCGATCTGGCCGCTGTTGTCGATGAAGATTGGATCTCGCCCAGATCACAACTCCAAGCGCCGCTTTTCCCACAGACGGCGCCAACTGTCGTGGGATTATCACGGCAGTGCTACACGGGGTAGCTTACGAGAGGTGGATTAGGCGGCGTAGGAGATTCCGGGAGCGAGATTGCAGACGCGGAGTTTACCCAGGTTCACGTCCCCTCGGTGGAGGATCGCTACGTCCTGCTATAAGTCACTATGATCATGATAGATGTGTTTACATGGTGGCCGCCGGAGGCGGGTGTTGCGTGTCTAATTGAGAGATGTCTATTCGGGTGCCCCTACCTGGCTTTATATAGGTAGCCAGGTAGGGTTTACAAGAGTTGTAGTCAATTACGTGTTGGGCCTAGCTGGGCCACCTCCATAATGGGCCACGTTCTACCTCCATGGGGTACCCGGAGGCCATATCCTCGTCAGCGGCAAGCAGCACTAACAACTTATAGAGACACGCTACAACTTGTGTCTAAATAGAATAAGGGAAGAGAGCGCTTGCGCTACTGGGCTAAACTACTCACCAAGCAATACCCGTCCTGAGACAACTCCATCGTATCATATTCCCACGAGGAAGAAGTCCGGACACTCACACATTGATCAAGTTTTAGCAGGTTATTATTTGAATATGGCTATTTACTAGTCAATTTAGCTATTTATGATATAAGGTGATGTCTATGATCTATTTAGCCAGCATATTACCCAAGTCGTCCATAACCGCGGACTCGGCTTTTTGAAAAGATTTAACCCTGCAGGGGTGCCCAAATGTAACCATACACGTTCGATCAACCACACGCCACAAAGGCAAAAGGTATCTCAACACGACCTTCCCCTTCACTACTACATTGGATAGGGAGCCACCTATCTGAGACTGATCCACGTGGGGAGCCCGGCCGAAACTCCTTTGCGGGCCCAAACGTTGCATGGACGGCTTCGGGAGGTAACACTCATACGATTGCTCCTCCGTCAACATGCGATAAACGCCACGTGCCGGAAACCTATATGCGCCCCCCATAGTTGTAACCTCTCATCTTCAACATGCATCGTGCGTATGCTCCAAATGGTAAACACCCGAACTACTTTATGGCTCCCTAACCAATATAGCAGATCCGGTACTGAGTTGCGGGGGGTTCCATAAGTCTTCCCACGTGAGGGTAGGGCGCTCATTCTTGGATAAGAGGAAAAGAACGGTTTTCCCTAGGCGACACTAGCAGAACAAAACACCATAATTGGCCTTCCGCCGGTGCCTTATCTTTATTATAAACTTCTCCCACATAACAGGTCTTCATTAATTAAATTATACCATCTAAACATCAGCAGTGTATGAGATAAACCACAAATAACTCCTAAGCATGCACTACGACTCGCAAGGCCAACAATGTAAACAAACAACAGGTTATTAGGAGGTGGGGGTGTGGCTTATCATGGCTGCAAGGTAAACATGTGAATAGGATCGAGACACAAGCATCGATACATAGAGCTAGCAAGGAACAAAAGATAGGAGGAGTGAGAGACAGAAAACAAGCAAAGATAGCAAGTGAGTAGTCCTTGCCTGCAATCCGGTAGAGGTAGCAGGACCTGTCGTTGCTTACATCAACTCACGTCCTATTCCCGAAAAATCAACGAACACTGAAAATGAAGAGATGCATCTTACTACTACGGCAAAAGAACCGGCATGCTTATGAGATGCATGACATGGCAATTATGAGAGGATGCAACTTAAGCAAAATTAAACGGAACCGAGATTCCGACATATAATTATATGAGGTTCGAGTTATTTTTCTAACCATCAAATTTAAATGTTCATCAACAAGGAAAAACATTTCATGTGTAAGATTTTCAAAATTAAATGGAATAGGGACACTAGTTAATACAAATCCCTCTAATTCCATATTTAATAAATTAGTTGATATATGTAAAACACAACTAAAATGCAAGCTACATGATGCAAACATGGATGAGCATGTCATATTCATATTCGTTGCATTTTTCTGTTAATTATAGACATATAGTTTACATTAATTGGATTTATGAAATTAAAGATATGGGATAAACAAGATTTGCAAAAAGAATTAAAACTGAAAAAAAGGTGTGGCCGTGGGTTCGAACTTGGGCTGGCTGGATGGAGGAACAGAGAACAAGCCACTGGGCTGGCTGCGGACTGGTGATGGAATACGGCTGCACATAGTGGCTGCGGACTGGTGATGGAATACGACTGCACATAGTTTTGATCTGTATCTAAATATGCATCTCAGGAAAATAACACAAAAGGGGTTTAATTCGGCAGCAAAGGGAATCGAACTCGGGACTGACGGGCAAACAAGAAGAGGGCAAGCAACTAGGCTACGGTCGGGTGTGTGCTAGATATCTGGATCCAACAGTAGAAGTAGCACGTCGGTGACGTTAACTGAATTTTTTGGACTGCGAGATTCAGTCTTCGGGTTCAGTAGCAGAATGGAGACGGAGAAGATCAGCAGCCCGCTGCTGGTTCCCTTGATCGTTCGGGGGATGGAGGGGGCAGGACGTGCGTGTGAGCTGGTGCGTGTGGGGGTGCTGGTGTCGTGATGCTTGAAGAAGTGTGTGCGAAGTGCAGGAAGGCCGGCAGCGACCAAAGCATCAGCTTCAGCACAGGAACATGGCGCTCATGGCGGGTGGAGGAAGAGCGGATGCCCACGACGGTCACAAGACGCGATTGAGCCGGAGAACAGAGGGAATCGAGGGAGGGGCTCACGGAGAGGGTGCTGGTGTAGTCGCACGGGCTCGGGGACGACGGCGACGTGCTGTAGACGAGGAAGACGAGGCGGACGCGCGCTCCTCTCGGGCGGACGTAGTCGATGTCGGGGAAGATGATTGGCAGCTCCGGCTTTCGATTCTGTCGGCGATCTTGACGCATAGGAAGCTCCGGTTCGATTCCCAACCTTCGACATCCTTCTCGGTGACCACGGCGGCAGCTTGGTGGAGCTTCGTCTCCAACCATGGAGACTCTCGATTTTGGGAGGAAGAAGCAGAGGGAGAAGAATGAGCTAGATCGCAGGTATTTGGATACGAGGTAGTAGCGGGGTCTAGTCGAAGCGGTGCGCAAAGTGGGGAAGAGAGGGTGGCGGCAGGAGAGGAAGTGGAGGAGAGGCGGCTAGGGCAACCAAGAGGGGAGTGGGTGGTGGTTTATAGGAAGAGGAGAAGGTGCTCCCGGCCATCCCATCCACGCATGGTCGACGTGGCTCTGGTGGATGTGCTGCCGTCCAAGGTTGAGGACAATCTGCAGATGGTGGGCTGGAGGTGGACCGAGGCAAGGTGGGCTTCAGCCTCAAGAGAAAGGAATTCGGCCCCTTTTGAATTTCCAGGATTTTCCCAATATAAGAATTGGAAAAAGGTAGAAAGAAAAAAAAGAGAAAAGAAAAGAGGGAAAATAAATAGAGAGAAGGTTTTGAAAAATAGGTTTGCCAAAAATTTAAAAGCTTTATTTTGATTTTGAAATAGTTTTACAAATATTCCAAATATTATTTTGGGGGTTTGTTTTGAAATTTTTGAAAAGGATGGAGTGATGGATTTATTAAACCCTATGATCAATTTACAAATCAAAAATAGTTTAGCTAAAATAATATTTTGATTTTTCTTTTGCCAATAATGCAAGGTGATTTATGCATGATGCCATGACGATGCAAAAAGAAAAACAAGCAAGTTCTAATTTGGGGAAAACCCCGGGACATTACAACCGACACCACTAACAAGGGATGTCGCCCCGAGATCCACGCTACCGTCGGGGAGGAGGAGAGTGGGGTTACACTATCGAATGTTCTGACGCCTTACTGATCTTCTCGACACCACTAACAAGCGGTTCTTGCTCACGTCGATGGTGATGTTCATCCTACGAGATCGGGTTGAAGATCGAACTTATTAGGTAAAAGGATAAGAGATCGTCCACCCACGTAGATGCTATGACTCAGAAGATAGGTAAGGGACAAGATTTAAAACACATAAGGTAAGAGAGGAAGTTGAATAGAGGTAAGGAATAAACAAGATTCCTATTGAGATCTTTTCAAATAACTTTTAGAAAATTAGTTTGGACACTCTACAACAACGACCATTAGCTAGGTTATCCTACAGGCAGACTGGACCCGCGGGGTATCGAAGAACATATTCCCACGAGGAAGAAGTCCGGACACTCACACGTTGATCAAGTTTTAGCAGGTTATTATTTGAATATGGCTATTTACTAGTCAATTTAGCTATTTAAGATATAAGGTGATGTCTATGATATTTTTAGCCAGCACATTACCCAAGTCGTCCATAGCCGTGGACTCGGCTTTTCGAAAAGATTTAACCCTACAGGGGTTCCCAAATGTAACCATACACGTTCAATCAACCACATGCCATAGAGGCATTTAGGTATCTCAACACGACCTTCCCCTTCACTACTACATTGGATAGAGAGCCACCTATCTGAGACTGATCCACGTGGGGAGCCCGGCCGAAACTCCTTTGCGGGCCCAAACGTTGCGTGAACGGCTTCGGGAGGATAACACTCATACAATTTCTCCTCCTTCCACATGCGATTAACGCCCATTCCGCAAACCTATATGCAGTTTTAGTTCATCTTTTATTATTATTATGCTCCAAATGGTAAACGCCCGAACTAGTTTGTGGCTCCCTAACCAATATAGCAGATCTGGTACTAAGTTGCGGGGGGTTCCATAAGTCTTCCCACGTGTGGGTAGGGCGCTCATTCTTGGATAAGCGGAAAAGAACGGTTTTTCCTAGGCGACACTAGCAGAACAAATCACCATAGCTGGCCTTCCGCCGGTGCCTTATCTTTAATAATAATAAAGTGTTTTCCCACATAGCAAGTCTTCAATTATTAAGATATACCAGCTAAACATGTGATAGACCACAATCAACTCCTAAGCATGCTAGTAGATAGAAACTGGAAACAAGCAAAGGATATAGGCAGGCATATCAGGGATAACTGGACTTCTATCAGGCTATGCAATTCTAATAGGAATCGTAAGACACAACAGAACGGAAGTCCTAAAGCATGCAAGACAGAAATAGGCATCACATGAGAAAGTTGGGGAGGGGCTGCTTGCCTGTTGGCTCAGTAGCCTGGTACTGGGCTAGATCCTCGAAGGTGTCGGGGTACTCAGCAACGTCGTCGTCTACGGTAACCCCAAAACATAACAAAAGGCAAATCAATACAATTGCATTCAATCAAGCATGATGACATGTTCAAATTAAATATGCAGCAATTCAAGTGCTAAACATTTTATTAGGCAAGTTAGATTAGGGTCTAGCAATTTAATAATCAAATATGGCATTTAGTGCATTTAATTAATTCATTTTAATGGAATTTCAATTTATCCGAAAGTTAAATTAATTATTTTATGCATGCAAAATTAGATTTAAACAGATTGCATTTTTAGCTTTAATTTGATATAAATTCATAATTTTTGAAGGTGTGGTTCAAAAGTTATAGATTTTACAAGTTTAATTAATTAGCAAAAGATTAAATTATTTTAACCATTTAATTTAATTCCAAAAAAATCAAATAAAATTCAGATTCGGTTAGATTATGTTTTTCTGATTTGAAAACATATTTTTATTGCAATTTTGACAAAAGAAACATGTGTTATTTAATTATTGCAAAAACAGGACAGAAACTATTTGTAGGGACCTAGTTGTGAAAGTTTTTTGAAAACTGGATTCGTCTGCAAAAAGAACAAATCTGGATCTGGGAGATAATTTTCTCACCGAGGGAATTCTACACATCAGTATGACATGTGGGTCCAGGGGACCCACCTGTCAGTGACCGGAGAAAGAGGGAAAAAAGGGGGCTTAATTCGGCCCGAGGAGGACTCGAACCCGGGTCGATCTGCGCGTGCTAGGGAACAGCACCACTGGGCTGAAGCGGTGTTGGTGTTAGGTTCTGGATCTGGAGCTACTAGAGGCAACTCGCTGCAGTTAACTGAATTTTGAACATCAAGTTCAGACAACAGGTTCAGAGATCGACGGCGACGGGCAGCGTGACCGGCGACGTCCACGTCCTGGCGGGGATCCTGGTGCGTGAGTGGTGCAGGTGCAGGGTGCAGGAGTTCGTGCGTGAGGTGTGTGTGCTTCGGCCGGAGGCGTGGTGGGCCCATAACCCACAGGTCCCAGGATCGAAACCTGGCTCTGATACCACTTTGTAACGCCCCGGGATCGGTACTATGTAGACTTGAGCGATTCCCGCCAAATCCGCATAATAACGATCCTAGTACGCACACCAGGCATAACGTGCACATCGCAACACACACGTTATGCGGGTAGAATTGTGATGATCATTACGATAGTTCTCGATGGAACCCGCAAAAGAACATATATACAACAACGACTCACCGAGTCAAGAGTACAAATGATACATTACAAAGATCCAATTACAACGGAAGCGAAATAGTGTCTGGCTACAGACAAGATACAAATTGGACTAAGAGTCCTGAAGATAAACGAAGGCACCATATCCCTGCCCAGGCCAAGCCGGAGGGATTCCCTAACGTCGTCAGACTTCAAACCTGTTGGCTGCATTGGAATAGCAGCCCCGAAGGGGTCAGTACTAGTAGAAGTACTGGCAAGTAATACTCACAAGATATCAAAGCTGGAATTCCGGCGAAAGAGGGTTAGCGATTGAGGCGACAGCAAGCAGCACTAACAACTTATAGAGACACGCTACAACTTGCGTCTAAATAGAATAAGGGAAGAGAGCGCTTGCGCTACTGGGCTAAACTACTCACCAAGCAATACCCGTTCTGAGACAACTCCATCGTATCATATTCCCACGAGGAAGAAGTCCGGACACTCACACGTTGATCAAGTTTTAGCAGGTTATTATTTGAATATGGCTATTTACTAGTCAATTTAGCTATTTATGATATACGGTGATGTCTATGATCTTTTTAGCCAGCACATTACCCAACTCGTCCATAACCGCGGACTCGGCTTTTCGAAAAGATTTAACCCTGCAGGGGTGCCCAAATGTAACCATACACATTCGATCAACCACACGCCACAAAGGCAAAAGGTATCTCAACACGACCTTCCCCTTCACTACTACATTGGATAGGGAGCCACCTATCTGAGACTGATCCACGTGGGGAGCCCGGCCGAAACTCCTTTTCGGGCCCAAACGTTGCGTGGACGGCTTCGGGAGGTAACACTCATACGATTGCTCCTCCGTCAACATGCGATAAACGCCACGTGCCGCAAACCTACATGCGCCCCCCATAGTTGTAACCTCTCATCTTCAACATGCATCGTGCGTATGCTCCAAATGGTAAACACCCGAACTACTATGTGGCTCCCTAACCAATATAGCAGATCCGGTACTGAGTTGCAGGGGGTTCCATAAGTCTTCCCACGTGAGGGTAGGGCGCTCATTCTTGGATAAGCGGAAAAGAACGGTTTTTCCTAGGCGACACTAGTGTCGGCACAGTGGAAACCAGGGTACCATGGGCCGGCCTGCCAGGGCCCACAAGATTCTTTGGATGATTTTCGCTAAGGACCAGGCTCTCCAAGCCTGGCGAGCTTCGCGAGGATTTCTCCCCTCGCGAAGGGTTTTTCTCCTCGCCAAGGGTTCTTTCCCTTGGCGAGGGATCGCTCCTCGACAAGGCGTCTCCGACGCCGCCCGCAATTCTGCTAAGGACCAAGCTGAAGGGCTTGGCGAGGCTTTTCGCCTCGCGAAGCGCTTTCCTCGTGAAGCCATCTCTGCCCCCGCGGCAGAGCGCACATGGGCTCTGCGCCGTGTGCAGAGTGACGCGCGTGCCTACGCGCGATGACGACAACGCCGCAGTTGCCGTTTCCATGTATAAAGCAGTCAACAAAGCGGAGCCAAGCAAAGCGGACAACGAGTATTGCCTCTTTGGTGACAAGGGAACAGTCTGCAGCTACGCTCCAAGGACGACGTCACCGTGGGTCACCTCCCACCTCGGCAAGCGCCAGCCCACTGTCCAGCTGGTCGGTGCCCCTTTTCAGCTTTGGTGACGCCGTTCCCCTGCCGTGGACCACGTCCACGAGCTGTACCTTTATGGTAGACCTCACCTTTACGGTGCACCGCGCCTCCTCCTTCGTCGCCATGTGGTAGCCCTTCCCGCCCAAATGTTTGGGCAGAAGAGGCCCAGGGCGCCTATAAAAGGGGGAGGAGCACGCCCAAGCAAGGGGTTCGATTCCTGGTTGGACTCTTGACTAGGGTTCGGTTTTTGGAGTCTAGGAGCCTACCCAAAAACCCTAGATCTGAAGATCAGCCAGCAGCCATTGTTAGCCACCTCGAGCTCGACAAGCTCTCCTTGTACTGTAAACTCTCCAAGCGGTGCAATACACGAAAGCAGGACGTAGGGGTTTTACCTCTACAAGAGGGCCCTGAACCTGGGTAAGACCTTGTGTCAATCTCTGCAGTGTCGTCCGCAGCGAGCCTGACGAGCACCGTCGCCGGAGCACGTTGTGGATTGTTTGACTCCGTGTTCAGCCCCTTACACGATACCTTGGAGACACCCCTAGTTCCTAGGGACAATCTCCGACATTTGGCGCGCCAGGTAGGGGGCTGAGGCGCGTCTTCATCCTCGACACAGCCATGGCCGGTTCTCGTGCCGAACGTCTCGCTCGCCGGACGGCTAGCGCCGCCACCGCTCCCGCAGGCCGCCCGCGCGGCCGCCCGCGTGGGGGCTCTGCTCCGGAGCGCCGTGTCGACCCCGAGCCCCGTGTCGAGCACCCGGACGACGACGACATCGACCATGCTGAGGACAACCTCGGCGAAGAGGAGGCCTCCTACCTGCCCCCGTCGCGGGACCGTGCTGCCTCCTCGCTGGGCCGCCCTGCGCCCAGCCCGGCGACTGCGCTCCTCATGGCGCAGGAGCTGCTGCAGTACCGCCCCACACCGGCGGCTCAGGAGGCCTGGCTCAACCGCGTTGCCGAGCTCATCGGCACCGCTCGCGCCGCGGCACCTGCGCCGTCTCGTTCCTTGGTTCCGTCTGCACTCGTGGGGGACGTGGCGCACGGCGCACCTCCCGCGCCTCCTCTCCATCCCGCGCCCGCTCCGGCTCCACCGGTTGCACCGCAACCTACTCCAGCGGGGGCTCCTCCTCGCGACGGCCGCGCTGCACCGCACGCGTCGTCGCCGCATGACTGCCAGATCATGCAGCGAGCCCCTGAGGACGCACGCGTGAGCATCGAGCGCGGGCAAGAACGCCGCAACCGCGCCGTCCAGGACGTCGCCACCGCCGGGCGCCACCTCCGCGCCACCCTTGCCAACGGCACGGTCACCTACGGCACGACGGCTGCGTTCACTCGCAGCCTTCGCCGCGTCGTCTGGCCGGTCAAGTTCAGGCCGGACCTCCCTCCGCGCTACGACGGCAAGAACAACCCCCTGGAGTTCCTACAGCTCTACTCTCTGGCTATCCAGGCCGCCGGGGGCGACGACAAGGTCATGGCGAACTGGTTCCCCATGGCCCTCAAGGACTCTGCGTCCTCATGGCTCACCAACCTCCCCGCCGAGTCCATCAACTCCTGGGAGGAGCTCTGCCGGTGCTTCGTCGCCAACTTCAAGGGCACGTACGAGCGCGGCCTCACCTACAATGACCTCCGCGCCGTGCGTCAGAAGCCCGGCGAGACCCTCCGCAAGTACATCCAGCGCTTCAGCCAAGTGCGCAACAAGATCCCCAACGCCACCGACGCGCAGGTCATTTCGGCCTTCCAGGCTGGGGTCACAGACGTGCGGATGCTCGAGAAGCTCGGCATCCACGACAACATCACCACCGTCGTCAAGCTTTTCGACTTGGCGGACAAGTGCGCCAAGGCTGAAGAGGGTCGCTTGTTCGTCAAGAACGAGCCAGGGGACCCCACCGAGGGGTCCAAGAAGAAGAAATCCTCTGAGAAGCGCAAGACTACTGCGGTCCTCGCGGCAGAGCCTGACGCCAAGCAGTCTCGCCAAGCTGCCACTCCAGCCGCAGGACCTGAGAAGAAGGATGATCGTCCCTTCTGCATCTACCACAACAGGCACTCTCATGCCACCGAGGACTGCTTCGACATCAAGAGGCTTCGCGAGGCTCGCGAGGCAAACGGAGGCCGCGGAGGCCGCGGCGGAGGCCGCAGCGGCCGCGGGGGGCGACGCTGGAACAACAACTACAACGACAACTACCAGCAGAACCCTCAGGCCAACGCTGCCCAGCCCGCAAACGACAACCTGCCTGCCGAGGCTGACGAAGGCTACCAGGTACCTCGCGGAGCCGCTTGCATCCTCGGCGGGGCTCAGGCCCCTCGCTCCAACCGCCACTTCAAGCAACTCGCTCGCGAGGTCGCAGCAGCCCTTCCTGAAGTCGAGGCCTCCAGGCCCCTCAAGTGGTCCCAGTGCCCCATTACTTTCGACTCCGGCGACCACCCCAAGTCCACTTCAACCGTCGGCACCATCCCGTTGGTCTGCACCCCCACCATCAACAATATCGCCGTCTCTAAGACGCTCATTGATGGGGGTGCTGGCCTCAACGTCATTTCCGTTGAGACATTCGAGAAGCTGCAGGTGCCCTACGAGCGGCTCATGCCTACCAGGCCCTTCTCGGGAGTGACAGAGGGTCTCACCACCCCTTTGGGGCAGGTGAGGCTCGCCGTCACTTTCGGTACCCAGGCCAACTACCGCACCGAGCTGATCGACTTCGACGTCGCGCACATCGGCCTGCCCTACAACGCCATACTCGGCTACCCCGCCCTCGCCAAATTCATGGCGGTGACCCACCACGCCTACAACCTCGTCAAGCTCCCTGGCTCGGGTGGCACCATTGTCATCCGTGGCGTGGTCTCGGACGCCCTGTACGCTGCGCAAGCGGCCTACAAGGCTGCCGCGGTGGCGTCACCCGCTGACGAGGACGAGGAACCCCTCCCGAGGCCCCCCGCGAAGAAGAAGCAGTTGTTCTCCCAGGAGAAGGCCGCGACAAAACAAGTGTCTCTGGAGGCGAGTGGCTCGGGGGCTTGTGTCACCATCGGCGCCAACCTGCCTCCCAAATAGGAAAGCGCGCTCGTCGCCTTCCTCAGGGCAAACTCTGACATGTTCATTTGGACACCGTCAGATATGTCCGGAGTACCGAGGGAGGTGATCGAGCACCACTTAGCCGTGTGCGGTGACCCCGCACACCACTGCATATTGTAGTGTACAAGTCGTTGACATAACATCCACGGAAGGACTCATCCGTAAATATTACATCCCTCAGAATAGTACAACAGAAACATTGCGGGTCCACTTTATTACACACTGCTAAAGATTACAAGCCAGAAATGTACAAAAGCTTCAACGTCTTCCTCCGACATGGGAGGAATTTCAACTACAGTACGGTTGACTGAGGTCAACTTATTAACGATAGAAAGAAGCAAACTAAGAACCATCGGGCTCAACAACCTAAGTAGTACTAGTCTAGAATTGCTCGGCCCTGCCCCTAAGCTAGGAGACTAAGTCTCGGGCTCGTCATCATCGCCTCCATAAGCAATCAGGTAGTCGACGCCTTCCACCCCTCCGGATAGATCAGGTTCCTCGTAGTACACCTCGTCCTCATGGTAAGCTCCATAACTCTCCTTGATTGCCTCCTCAAAGTCTAAGCATGGGGTCAAAAGGGAAAGGGTGAGCAACAGCGTTACTCAGCAAGTTCTGAATATATATAGATAAGGTGTATCATGCACTAGTTACTGCCAAAACCTCGGGTCTTTGGCATAGATGCAAGTTTTTGTAAACATTTCTTCAAAAGATTTATTTTATTCCGAAAACTATGTCCACAGTCTCCACCGGTCTTGTGAATCCAAATGGGACTCCATTCCGGCCTCGATCTCGTAGTTCCATACCGGGAACACGGTTGTGAAATCACAAATTTGTTGTTTGACTCTGCAGAGTTGCATCACTTTACCCAACAGTTGCCTGGCCCTATATATGCTCTCTTTACACTCCATGAGTGTTATAGCCAAGGCTCAGGACATCCAGCCATGTGGAGCTTCTCCCAAATCAACACACATCCGCCCATTTGTGATGCGGTAGGGGAATCATGTTCCACGCATACCCAACACCCCTCCCAAGCTTCCCCACCAATTACCCCGTCGGGCAGGAAGAGCACGCGCTTCCACGCTGTTGGCCGCCGCAACGACCCAACCCGGTGTAGGCCTGCCGAGGATATGCGGATGAGAAAAGAAGCCTCTGACTGACCCCGCCCATACAAAGTCCGTTGGTTGATGCTTTTACTACGGCGAAAGGATCACTGGAACAGGGGTTATTAGTTCCTAAGGATATATACCTTCCCATACGATGGAACACCGTACCTATTCATCTTACCATTGTTCCACCGTCAACCAGTAGTATATACCACATCATTCAAAAATACTTTTTCTTTTTGATGCAAGTGAAAGGAAAGTATAGATAACTTTGCAAGTACTTTGATAAAAATACATCAAACGGTATGCAAGAATGAACTTGCCTTGAGACTGACAAGTAGTGCAGTCTAAAGCTTCCGGCGATTCGTGAACTTCGTGTTCTGAAAATCAACATCATTGTCTTTATAAGACAATGTTTGAAAATCCAATTTATGCTATTATGCATAGATGAAATGATTTTTAAAGGTTTTGGAAAACTCCCCCCTTCATATTTTAAGATGATTTTTCCCTTTTTTGTGTGTTTTACCTAGGATGAGTTACAGGACAGTCATTCACAGAATGGTAATTTATTTTATTTTAAGAAAGTAATTCAATTCATTTCCACTGAAGGATCCTTGAATATTAAAAACAATTCAAATCATGTCCACTTAAGGATCTTTGAATATTTGGAAAATAATTCAAATCATTTCCACTTAAGGATCTTTGAATTTTTCACTCAAGAAATATTTTTCAATAAATCAAATAAAAATCATTTTTGAAATCCTTGCAAAATTTTGAGTTAAAAACATATTTTTATTTGATTTTTAGGCTTCTAATTTTGGATTTAAAATTTGTGTTAAAACTAGGGTTTGATTTGAGTTCAGCAACTTTTGGAAATTACAAACAGGTCCTTGGTTCACTGGGTCAACTCTCACCGGTTCGGTGGGACCAACTCACTCGGCCCACTCTCTCCTTCCTCTCTTCTCTCTCTCCCTCTCTCGCTCCCGAGGTTGATACGATCCCCTTTTCGCCTCCGCCGTCGCCGACTGATTCCGGCGTGCTCCGGCCGTCTCCGTCGTCGTGCTAGGGCGCAAAAGAAAGCTCTTTCGACGCTCTCTCTTCTCCTCCCCGTCGATCTGCTTTCCTCTCCTGGTGTGTTCGTGCGCAACCCATCCCTAGGGTTAGGGTTTCGGTGATGGCGCTGCTCCACCATGCTTCTCCTCCTCTGAGCTACCTCGCCACGGCTAGGGTTCGGCTCTGCTCTCTAGTTCTACCTAGCTGCTCTCCTCCTTCTCCACCGACGCGTGCGTGCTGGCTTGTCCCCGGTTGAGGTCTCGATTGCAGCGCGATTAATCGTGCTCCCGACCCTTGCTCTGCTCCGCCGCCGGTGTGGAGCTCGCCTCCGTGCTACGGTGGTGCTGGAGTGGTGCTGCTGCGGTGCGACTTCCTCCCTTGGTCCTCCGTCATGACCACACGGGCACTGCCCCGTCGTCATGCCGTTACGGCCATGGGCGCACGGTAAGGTTCCTCTTCCTCCTCTCTGCTACTCCTCCTTCTAGACTCCTTTCTGATCTAGCTCAACTTCTATGCTGCTCAAGATTTTCTCGCTGGTACTTAGCAAAAATTCTACTGGTACCCTATTTTGCTCTGCTTGGTTGAAAATATGTGATGCCATGATGTTTGTATATTTATCTGAGATGTGAGAGTGAAGATTGGAATTAATTGTGATGATTTGCTCTGGCAAAAATGATTGGAGAAGAAAGAATAGGGCTTTGGCTTAATTTGCTGCTATAGCTTGTGCTCTGTGCTGTAAAATGGTGTGGAATTATCTCTGTGGCTAAAGAAAATTGGGCTATGCATGCTGTGATGCCTCCCCTGGAGTTACACAGAAGCTGGCTAAAAGAATTAGTCTTTGGGAAAATCTTTTCTTATGCTTTCCTGTGCTTCTTCTAGTGACAGAGATGCTAGGCTACTGGCTTGTGTATTTAGTAAAGAACAGGTGCTTCACTTCCCTCTTATCTATCCTTAGCATAATCCATGTTCAACATGGTTCTGATAAGAACAGATATTCCTCACTTCCCCTTCCATGCATGCAAACATGCTTAGCTTGGCTCTGTTATTATCAGAGTTAGCTAATTCTCTCCTTCTCTGCCTAACACTCAAAAGATCAACCTGCTGCTGCTGAGTAGCTTGGTCTTCTGGCTATACTGACAACCTGCGTCTTGTGGATAGCCTGCTCCTCCTAGCTGCTTCAAATTTCCTAAGGTGTATAGTTCTAGCTGCAAGTTTTGATGTGGCTAATGTTCTTGATGATGAACATTTTCAGAAATGTGTGTGATGTGCTTGGCTGTGTGATGTGCTTGTGAATTCGGCTGGCTGCCCTATTTATAGGGTTTTTGGATGATTCTGGTGGTGACACCAGGATAATTTGCATGCAATGAGTAAGCTGCTTGCAGTGGCCCTCCTCCACCTCGAATTGCTACTCTTCTGTTAAAAATATGGAGATTCTTATCCTCTGGTGGTTGAGTTTCTGTGCCAAGGTATTGTTTACTCCCTTCTTGGCTCACTCCTTGATCATATCCTTGCTCTGCCGGCTGGTATTGTTCAATCTGGTTATGAACTGTTTCAAGTCCATCCATTTGAGTTGTGGAATGGTTTCAAATCCACTTGTGGATTACTCTCAGCTAGGATCCTTGCGCAGGGAGTTATCCCTCCACCTCACTTGGTCTTATCAAGCTCCTGTCGACTCCTGCTATGCACTATGGTTTTGAAATGTTTGGCATCCCTCTGCTGCCAACGAATTGATATTTACTTGATGGATTTGGGTGGCTTCTCTGGTGGGCTAGAATTGTAACTGGGTTGTAACTGTTTTTATCTGTGGGCTGAAAGGAATAGGGTCCATTTAACCAATTAATGGTAAATGTGACACCACAATTAAGAAGGTGGATTTAATTTATATATTTGGCAGAGATAACTGTCCTGTTTCCTTGTTGCCTTTGGACATCCTTTGGAGGTGATCATGTATGCATCCGATAACCAGCTAGTCCCTCAGGTTGCCTAAGTTGTAAAGCTGGTTCTGCCTTTGCCCCTTTTTACATGCTTAATGCATGCTGAGCATGATCAGGTTGCTTAAAGTTGGATATTTGATTTGATTTTTGGACTGTGATTTCCAATGTTAATTCCAATTCATGGAATTAGACACTCTGCCAATTGTTATATCAATAGCCAGTACCAATGTACTAGGCTAACATTACTAACCTTAACACTCTCTTCTTTGTGAATTGTTTGCTTTTGCAGGTTGAAGAATTTCAGAAGATTATCTAAAGGATTTAGTTTATAGGTTTTTCTTTTTATTTTCATTTTTCAGCAGAAAATTGTAATAGGACCTGATAACATTATTTGTAATAAATTTGTGGATCAAATCCACTTGTAAGGTTCTTGTAATTTATTTTGTCTCAAAATTACATATTGTAATTTATTAACATTAAAATTGTATATATGAATTTAATTGCAAAATGTTCTAGATGTTATATATTATTGCAATTTGTAAAAGATGTTATTTTGGAATTGTCATGATGATTGTTGGAAATTTTTGTGAAGAATGAAATGTGGAATTACATGAATGTAAATTCTTAGAATATTAGGTCACATTGCATGTGTTGATTATAAACATGATTTCAAAGATTTGCGAGAGAATATAGATAAGACTTACAAGTGTGAATACATTTGTATTCTAATTTGAGTTTACCTAAAGAAACTTCATTAAAGTTGATAACCCAACCTAACTTTTAAAACTAGGGTTTCCAAAATAGACGACTAATGTTAGATCGAATTATCTCGACCACTAGTCCTTTTTGCACAAAAGCGCGAAAAATTTTCGGATTTTTCAAGCATGCATGAATGCAAAGATGCAAACTTCCTATTTCTACCCTTTCGAAACCTATAACTGCGGGGTATTACACCGTGTGCCCAAACGCACGCCCTGTCAAGCAAAAAGCGCGGCGCCAAGCGCCAGAGAAGCAAGACTTCATCGTCAAGGAAGTAGACAAGCTAAAGAAGGCCAGCATCATCAAGGAAGTGGTCCACCCCACTTGGCTCACCAACGGTGTGGTCGTCCCCAAGCACACCGGAGGGAGCCGCCTCTGCATCGACTTCACCGACCTCAACAAGGCCTGCCCCAAGGACCCCTATCCCCTCCCGAGGATCGACCAGATCGTAGACTCCACCGCCGGCTGCGCACTCCTCTGTTTTCTGGATGCCTTCTCTGGTTATCACCAGATCAAGATGGCGAAGGAGGACGAGGAGAAGACAGCATTTCTCACCCCTTGCGGTGTGTTTTGCTACTTCTGTATGCCCTTCGGTCTGAAGAACGCTGGCGCCACTTTCCAGCGCCTCATGAGGATCGCCTTGGGAGCTCAAATGGGGAGGAATGCAGAGGCCTACGTCGACGACATCGTCGTCAAGACTCGCGAGAAGGACACGCTCATCCAGGACCTCGAGGAGACCTTTGCCAATCTGCGCAAGGTCAATATCAAGTTGAACCCCGCCAAGTGCGTCTTCGGGGTCCCTTCAGGCAAGCTCCTCGGGTTCCTGGTATCCCACCGCGGCATTGAGGCCAACCCCGACAAGATCAAGGCCATAGAGCAGATGCAGCCCCCTCGCCGCCTCAAGGACATGCAACGCTTAGCGGGATGTATGGCCAGCCTTGGCCGTTTCATCTCCAAGTTCGGCGAGAGGGCGCTGCCATTTTTCAAGATCATGAAGAGGTCCGGTCCTTTCAAGTGGACCCCCGAAGAAGCAAAGGCCTTTGAGGACTTGAAGAAGTATCTGGCGAGCCCACCCATCATGGTCGCCCCACGCCCTCGCGAGCCTCTGAAGCTGTACCTTGCAGCCACTCCTCAGACGGCAAGCGCAGTCTTGGTGGCTGAAAGAGAAGAGCCAGTCCTCGACAAGCAGAACTCCACCTCGCCAAGCCCAGAACCCCCCGACAAGGAAGCAGCCTCGTCAGGCCCCCAGCCCCAAGAAAACCTCGCCAAGGACTCCACCGAGCCTAGGGAGGAGCCAGCCGCTGCCTCACCAATGACTACCCTCGTCGAGCACCCCGTGTACTTCGTCAGCACAGTGCTGCGGGATGCTCGCGAGCGCTACCCCATGCAGCAAAAGCTCCTCTTCTCGCTCCTCATCGCCTCCAGGAAGCTGTGCCACTACTTCCAGGGTCACCCCATCAAGGTGGTCACCTCATATCCCCTGGAGCAGGTCCTGCGCAACCCGAACGCGACAGATCGCGTCGCAGGCTGGGGCATTGAGCTACAACCTTTCGAGCTGGAGTTTGACACCACCAGGGTCATCAAGGGCAGAGTGCTGATTGATTTCATGGCCGAGTGGACGGACACGCGCAAAGACGAAGAGCTCCCAGAGGAGGAGGTTACAGCCTCAGGAGGAACGACGCCAAGCCACTGGACCATGCACTTCGACGGCGCCTTTGCGGCCAGGAGTGCAGGGGCTGGCGCCGTTCTCACCTCACCGACAGGCGACAAGCTCTACTACGCCGTCCAACTGTGCTTTAAGGACAGCGACAAGGTCTCCAACAACATCGCTGAGTATGAAGGCCTCCTCGCCGGGCTCAAAGCCGCCATCGCCCTCGGCATCAAGTACATCCTCATCAAGGGCGACTCCCAGCTCCTCGTCAACTTCTCCAACAAAAGCTACACGCCTAAGGACACCCACATGGTGGCCTACCTCGAAGAGGTACGCAGGCTGGAGAAACACTTCAGGGGCATGGAGCTCAAGCACATCCCACGGGCAGAAAACCAAGAGGCAGATGAAATTGCTCGGCGAGCAGCAAGAAGAGAAGCCCAGAAGCCTGGAGTGTTCGAGGAGAGGCTCACCAAGGCCTCAGTCAAGCAACCTGTGGTCAACGTCAGCATCGACGAAGAGCTCCCACCCGCCCCACCGAGCGGAGCACCAAACTGTGGGTTGCCCTCGGGCGATCGCTTGCTGCTGACTCTAGTACGACAAGACACTGGTTGGATCGACGAGATCAAGAACTACCTGCAGAACCGAGCCCTTCCCGAAGACGACGCAGAGGCCGAGAGAATTGCTCGCCACGCCAAGTCCTATTACCTCCACGACGGAGACCTGTACCGCAAGCGACCCAATGGGGTTGCGTTGCGGTGTGTCCCTGCCGAGGAGGGCCGCCAGCTCATCAACGACATACACAGCGGCGAGTGCGGCCACCACTCTTCCTCGCACACCATTGCAGGCAAGGTTTTCCGGAGTGGTTTCTACTGGCCCTCAGTGCTTCAAGATGCTGCCGAAATCGTCCAAACCTGCGACACATGCCAATTCCACGCCAAGCAAATCCACCAGCCCGCGCAAGGACTCCAGATGATCCCGCTCTCCTGGCCGTTCGCGGTCTGGGGGCTGGACCTGCTGGGACCCTTCCCGCGAGCGCTCGGGGGCTACCGCTACCTCTACGTCGCCATCGACAAATTCACCAAGTGGCCTGAGGTGGAGCCTGTGCGCACCATTCCGGCAAAGTCGGCGGTAAAATTCATAAGGAGCCTGGTCTGCCGTTTCGGCGTGCCCAACCGCATCATCACCGACAACGGCTCACAATTCATCAGTGGCGCCTTCAAGTCCTACTGCGGCAGCATCGGTGCCCAAATCTGCTACGCCTCGGTGGCGCATCCACGAAGCAACGGGCAGGCCGAACGAGCCAACGCCGAGGTGCTCAAGGGCCTCAAGACGAGAAGCTTCAACCGCCTCAAGGCCAGCGGCAAGCATTGGATCGATGAGCTCCCCTCGGTGCTCTGGTCCATCCGCACCACGCCAACAAAGCCAACTGGTGAGACGCCGTTCTCCCTCGTCTATGGCGCTGAAGCCGTCCTCCCCAGCGAGATCACTCATGGCTCTCCGCGAGTCTTGGCCTTCAAGGAGGCTGAGGTGGACGAACTCCGCAACGACGACCTACTGCTGCTTGAAGGGCTCCGCCGCAATGCGGCCCTGAGAGCAGCAAGGTACCAGCAAGACCTCCGTCGCTATCACAGCCGCCACATCCGCCCACGCACTCTCGAAGCAGGAGACCTTGTCCTGAGGAGAGTCCTCTCCAGGGCAGGCCTCCACAAGCTCTCACCGATGTGGGAAGGCCCCTACAGAGTCGTGCACATCGCCAGGCCTGGCTCCGCGCGGCTCGAGACGGAGGACGGCATCCCTGTCGCCAACCCCTGGAACATCCAACACCTGCGCAAGTTCTACCCCTGATCGCCCTCGGCGAGCAATTTTTTGCATCAAGGGAGAGCCACGCGCCATCACCCGCCACGAGGAAAAATTTCGGGCTCCCCTCTCTACTACATGTTGCCGCGGGCCGTTCGAGAAGACTCCCAAGCCACCAAGCCTCGGCATGGTAACCTCTTCAGGCACCATGTCTTGGCGAGGTGGATCCCCATGCCGGTCATGGTGGAACGCAGGCTAAAAAGCCACCCCCGCATAGGGGCCCCCTGAGCTCTCTCTACATGCGTCTGCCTCGGGCACACCCCTCGAGAGTCTCAGCCACAGAATGTGGACCCCATGCCAACAGCATGGCGGATTTTTTGTGCTTCTGGCCACGCCAGTGTAATGAGCCTATGTTTCAGGCCAAATTGAACCTTTGCGCATCGCGCCAGCATATTTTGTCGCTTCGGTGTTGTTTGCTTCGGTGTTATTTGCTTTTCTTTCTCGCTCGTATGATCCCTCCTGTGTATCTCACGAGCGGGGGCTAGCAGGGTGCCATGCCACGGGAGCATCCCGGCAGCACCTAAAACCCAAGGGATCCGAGCTCTGACCCTGCGGGTCAGCCCTCATGCATGTCAACTCCCAAGGAGCTCTGAACTCATGGGTCAGCTCCCGCGCACGTCAACTCACCAAGGATCACCAAAACCTTGGTGCTTGTTCTCCTCGCGAGACACACATGAAGGAACCTACGGGCTCAAGTTTTATAGCTATCTATTGCTCGTGGGTATGCCTATCTGTCCAAGTGCAGGAAACAAGCATCAGGCACCCTCTCCAAGGCAACAACGCCTCGCCAGGGCACCAACACCCTCTCCAAGGCGGAAACGCCCCGTCAAGCTAAGTACAAAGACTTGGTCGAATTTCCTCTTGCTGGTCTTTGCTCCTCGAGTCTCTTTTCTCTCTCCCACGCCTCATGGGCTGCTTGCACGTCAAAGGGGAGCCCCAAGCATCGCGCTTCGCGGAGCTCTTACTTCTTGAGGCCTCACGCACCCCCCGGACTTGTGGAGCACTGACTCGCACATACCGAAGCGGCGGTGGTGTAGCGCTAAGAGAGGGTCCTAAGACGTAGAGCGAAAAGACATGAGGGGAAGGACAAAGGCTTCCCGAGGGACATTCACAAGCACGTTCCAAAGCTAAAAGCAAGTCTTTACAAAAGTTATTACAACCAAAATACCACGATAATGTGCCTCATGCGCGACCAGCTACAGGAAGGAGTTCAGGCCGTCGCGCCTCCCGAGGTCCCCGCTCCATCCGCGCCAGCTCCTGCTTCCAGGGCGCCTCCCTCGCCGTCGCCTTCGTCTTCATCGACCAAGACTTGGTCGTACTTCTTGGCGAGCACCTCAGCGGCCTCCCCCGCCTTGCTGCGGATCTCGACCGGCTCCATCACGGCCTCGAGGTTGAACGAGGGCCAGAGCTTCAGAAGGTTGCTGAAGACACGGCTGATGGCAAGGACGAGGAGATCGCGGCTCTCCGCCACAACGCGCTCGTCGAAGCGCTTCGCGACCTTTTCAATCTCCCCGAGGAATTGCCCGAAGAATTGCGTGTGTGCTGCCTCGTCGTCGATCCCTCCGGAGGGAAGGTGGGGGATCTCGATCCTCAAGTCGTCCCCGATGGCGTTCGCGCGGCGAACCAACTCGTGGAGCATGAGCTGGCGCTGGCGCGTCATGGCCCGGTTGTGCCGCGCGGAGTCCTGCGCTTGCTCCGCGCGGTCCGCGGCCGGCCCCACCTGTTGCTGGAGGTCGCTCAGGTCAGCCTTCAGGGCGGCAATCTCCTTCTCCGCGCGAGCCAGCGCCTCCTTGGCGTGCTGAAGGCGGGAGGTCAATTCCCTCTCCGACTTCTCGAGCCCCTCGATCTGATGCAGGAACTCGTTGCGTTTCATCGTGAAGCGTTCTTCCTGTTTCGTGGCCTTGGCGTCATAGTCATTGGCGAGGCTCTCGCGGATGCGCTCAACCCTGGCGTCAGCCTCATCCTGGGTCCTTTTCTGCTTCATCGCGAGGTCAGCATTGGCCTTGTCGTGGCGCTCCTTGCGGGTGGCCTCGCTCCTGGCCACTGAGTTCTCGCGCTCTTGCAGCAGCCCCTCGCGGGTGGCCTGCTCCTCCTCCAGAGAGTGGACCTGCTCCTCGCGCCGATCCAGCTCTTTCTCCCGGAGGGAGAGCTCTTCCTCGCGTTTCTTCAGCTCGGTCTCGCGAGGCGTTAGCTGCCCCTCGCGGGCGTCCAGCTGCTCGCGCAGCTCCTTCAAGATGGTCCTCGCGGCCTCGGACTCGTCGGCGAACTTCTCTTCGCGCGCCGCCAGCTCCTGGTGCTTGGCGGTGGTATCCGTCTCCAGCGCCTCCCGGGCAGCGTCCAGCTGGTCCATGACCTCAGCCGCCTCCCGCTTGACGCTGTCGCGGGTCTCCTTCGCGAAGCGCATCGCTTCTTCGCGCGCCGCCCTTGCCGCCGCGTCCTGCCGGCGACACATTTCCACTCGCTCGTGGAGAAGGGCCCAGGCGTCGGCAAGCCTCGCCCGCTCCTTCTCCCTGGCGAGATCTTCCTCGGCGAGCTACGCCGCCAGCTCGTCGAGCGCCTGTCGCGATTGACGGAAGACAACATCGCGGCGAACCGCGCGAGGACGCAGCTCACCCAGCGCCAGGGCCCCTGCGTCGTCGTGGGGCGCAGAGGCCTCGATGCTCGTCGAGGCGCCCAAGGCACCTTGCCCCGAGCTTGTAGCGGCCCCCGTCGCGGCTTGGGGGCTCGTGGGGGCGCCCTCCTCGCCGCCCGCGTCGAGAGCCCTCAGGGGGCTGAGCGTCCTCTCGCCCCCGGCCCCGCCGCTAGGGGGCTCCAGCGGTTCCACCGCCTCTTGCTCTTCAGGGGCGCTCCTCGCCCCTTCAACGGTGGTCGCGCCTGCTGTGGCCTCGGGCGCGTCCGCCCCAAATGCCGGAGCCTCCTCCGTCTCTGGGGGTGGCTCCAGGACGATCTCCTCGTCGACCGCTTCCTCTTCCTCGCGGTACTCGGCCACAGGAGGGGTAGCAGCCCGTGTTGGCGGAGGCGTCGCCAGCTCAATCACCTCCTCCTCGCGGTATTCAACCACGGGGGGAGAAGCTCCCCTAGATGGAGACGTCGTCACCTCCTCGACCACCACCACCTCCGCGCGGTGCTCGCCCGCGGGAGGGACTGTCTCCTGCTGCGACTCCACGGCCGCTTGCTGCGACTTGTTGGTCGCCAGCCTCGGCTCGTCAGCCGCTTGCCGCGGCTCGACGGCCGCCTGCTGCGGCTCGTCGGCCGCAGGCGCTTCCTCGGCGGCGCTGGCGGTCTCCCCAAGCTTGCGGAGACGCCGTTTCCTCGGCGCCGCGGGTACCCTGAAGAAACACGAGCAAAGCTTAGACCCCTCAGGAGGAGTTTCTCGGGGGCAAACGCTGAAAGAAAAGAAAGGACCAAACTTACTCGTCGGCCGCTCTCCACACCCGTTTCTTCCCCCTGGGCGGTTGGAGGGCGCTCGCTCCGGCCCCTTCGGGAGGCGCCGCTGCCTCCTCGGGAGGAGCATCCCTTGGGGCGGCCCCGGCGTCCTTGTCATGGAGGGCCTTGGTGCGGGGCTTGTGACGCCCTCTCCTGCTGCTGCCCTCCTCCGTAGGGCGGTGGGAACGGACCACGCGGAAGGCGTCCTCGTCGCCGCTAGAGGAAATCTCCTGGAGGTCCGCGCCGGGCGGCACGTTCCTTGAACCTGCATCCTCGCCAGAGGGGTTGGCGCCTCGGGAAGCTTCCTCCTCACCCGAGGGGTTGGCGCCTCGGGAAGCCTCGTCCTCGCCGGACTCTTCGTCCTCGTCTGGCTCCAGCGCGTCGCCCGCCTGTTCCTGCTCCGCCGCCCACGGGTTGCGGCGGGACCCGACGAGCCTCGCGGGCCTGATGCCCCACTCATCAAAGAGGGGTAGGAGCCTACGGGCCTCGCGCATGTTCTCATCCCTGTATACGAACAGCGGCAAGGCGTCGTCGTCGCTTGGGGGTGAAATGGACGTCGTGGCAAAGAGGGCCCTCATGATCTGCTTCAGCTCTTCCGGGGAGAGATCATCGGGGCTGAGGCGCATCCTGTCGTCCGGGCCTGAGTAGGTCCACATCGGCGCTGAATGCCATTGAAGGGGAGCGATGCGGCGTGCAACGAAATCATTTGCCACCATCCGGCCGGTGAGCCCGACCTCGCGGAGCACCTGAATACTCTCATATACCGCCATGAGCTTAGGGCCCTCGAAGTCACCACTCGCCCAACGCGCCCACTTCCTCGGCGGCGCCGCGGGTACCTCCAGGTTGCGGTTCGACGACTTGGTGCGAACGAAGAGCCACTTCTCGCGGAACTTCTCCACCTTCTTCGTCACCTCGGTGATGGCATTCTCACCCTGCCACGTGATGGGAATGTATTCCTCACTTCTGGCGGCGGCGATGCGGAAGGAGACGCATCCCAGCCGCTCGTTCGACTTGGTGCTCCGGAGGGAGTAGAAGGTGCGGAAGAGGGCCACCGAGGGGTGGACACCGACGTATGCCTCGCAGAGGTAGGCGAAGATGGCAAGGATGAGGATGGAGTTGGGATGAAGATGAAGGAGTTGGATCTGGTACACTTCCAAGATCGCCAGGAGGAAGTCGGAGAATGGCGGTACCAGGCCGGCGTAGAGAGTATGAAGGAAGATGGGGTAGAAGGTGTCGGTGAGCCTGCTACCGGCCGGCCTCATTTCGGTGGCGCCGTGCTCGTTGGTTCGCGCCGCCGCCAGATGGCGCACCGTCGCTATCGTCGCCGCGGTGACACGCGTCCGCGGCAGTGCTCCCTCGAGGGCAGCGGCGCGCGCCATCGCTGCAGACGTACTCGCCTGCGCTGTGGCCTTGCCCTTCAAGTCGGCAGCTGCTCTCTTGGGGGCCATGGTCGCCGGAGAAGAGGAAGAGTACTCTGGAGTCGGAGCGCTCTGGAGAGGTTGGAGGCGTGGGGAGAAGTGTGCGCAGGAGTTATGTGAGAAGTAATGGGCGCCGTCTGCGCGCCCAGGCTTTATTGACTAGCGCTCGAGTCGTGGCGGGCCCCACCACGTCGCCCGTTGGAGCCGAGGAGGTCGTGGCCGCGGGTGCAACCGCTGCGTGACACGTGTCGCGGCCCTGTCAGGCATCTTTGGCCCCTCGACGCTTCGCCTTCGTCATGGGCCTCGGCGTGCCCGTCGCGGGCCCGGGGGCTACTGTCGGCACAGTGGAAACCAGGGTACCACGGGCCGGCCTGCCAGGGCCCACAAGATTCTTTGGATGATTTTCGCTAAGGACTAGGCTCTCCAAGCCTGGCGAGCTTCGCGAGGATTTCTCCCCTCGCGAAGGGTTTTTCTCCTCGCCAAGGGTTCTTTCCCTTGGCGAGGGATCGCTCCTCGACAAGGCGTCTCCGACGCCGCCCGCAATTCTGCTAAGGACCAAGCTGAAGGGCTTGGCGAGGCTTTTCGCCTCACGAAGCGCTTTCCTCGTGAAGCCATCTCTGCCCCCGCGGCAGAGCGCACATGGGCTCTGCGCCGTGTGCAGAGTGACGCGCGTGCCTACGCGCGATGACGACAACGCCGCAGTTGCCGTTTCCATGTATAAAGCAGTCAACAAAGCGGAGCCAAGCAAAGCGGACAACGAGTATTGCCTCTTTGGTGACAAGGGAACAGTCTGCAGCTACGCTCCAAGGACGACGTCACCGTGGGTCACCTCCCACCTCGGCAAGCGCCAGCCCACTGTCCAGCTGGTCGGTGCCCCTTTTCAGCTTTGGTGACGCCGTTCCCCTGCCGTGGACCACGTCCACGAGCTGTACCTTTATGGTAGACCTCACCTTTACGGTGCACCGCGCCTCCTCCTTCTTCGCCATGTGGTAGCCCTTCCGGCCCAAATGTTTGGGCAGAAGAGGCCCAGGGCGCCTATAAAAGGGGGAGGAGCACGCCCAAGCAAGGGGTTCGATTCCTGGTTGGACTCTTGACTAGGGTTCGGTTTTTGGAGTCTAGGAGCCTACCCAAAAACCCTAGATCTGAAGATCAGCCAGCAGCCATTGTTAGCCACCTCGAGCTCGACAAGCTCTCCTTGTACTGTAAACTCTCCAAGCGGTGCAATACACGAAAGCAGGACGTAGGGGTTTTACCTCTACAAGAGGGCCCTGAACCTGGGTAAGACCTTGTGTCAATCTCTGCAGTGTCGTCCGCAGCGAGCCTGACGAGCACCGTCACCGGAGCACGTTGTGGATTGTTTGACTCCGTGTTCAGCCCCTTACACGATACCTTGGAGACACCCCTAGTTCCTGGGGACAATCTCCGACAACTAGCAGAACAAAACACCATAATTGGCCTTCCGCCGGTGCCTTATCTTTATTATAAAGTTCTCCCACATAACAGGTCTTCATTAATTAAATTATACCATCTAAACATCAGCAGTGTATGAGATAAACCACAAATAACTCCTAAGCATGCACTACGACTCGCAAGGCCAACAAGGTAAACAAACAACAGGTTATTAGGAGGTGGGGGTGTGGCTTATCATGGCTACAAGGTAAACATGTGAATAGGATCAAGACACAAGCATCGATACATAGAGCTAGCAAGGAACAAAAGATAGGAGGAGTAAGAGACAGAAAACAAGCAAAGATAGCAAGTGAGTAGTCCTTGCCTGCAATCCGGTAGAGGTAGCAGGACCTGTCGTTGCTTACATCAACTCACGTCCTATTCCCGAAAAATCAACGAACACTGAAAATGAAGTGATGCATCTTACTACTATGGCAAAAGAACCGGCATGCTTATGAGATGCATGACATGGCAATTATGAGAGGATGCAACTTAAGCAAAATTAAACAGAACCAAGATTCCGACATATAATTATATGAGGTTCGAGTTATTTTTCTAACCATCAAATTTAAATGTTCATCAACAAGGCAAAAACATTTCATGTGTGAGATATTCAAAATTAAATGGAATAGGGACACTAGTTAATACAAATCCCTCAAATTCCATATTTAATAATTGAGCTGATATATGTAAAACACAACTAAAATGCAAACTACATGATGCAAACATGGATGAGCATGTCATATTCATATTCTTTGCATTTTTCTGTTAATTATAGACATATAGTTTACATTAATTGGATTTATGAAATTAAAGATATGGGATAAACAAGATTTGCAAAAAGAATTAAAACAGAAAAAAAAGGTGTGGCCGTGGGGTTCGAACTTGGGCTGGCTGGATGGAGGAACAGAGAACAAGCCACTGGGCTGGCTGCGGACTGGTGATGGAATACGGCTGCACATAGTGGCTGCGGACTGGTGATGGAATACGGCTGCACATAGTTTTGATCTGTATCTGAATATGCATCTCAGGAAAAGAACACAAAAGGGGTTTAATTCGGCAGCAAAGGGAATTGAACTCGGGACTGCCGGGCAAACGAGAAGAGGGAAAGCCACTAGGCTACGGTCGGGTCTGTGCTAGATATCTGGATCCAACAGTACAAGTAGCACGTCGGTGACGTTAACTGGATTTTTTGGACTGTGAGATTCAGTCTTCGGGTTCAGTAGCATGAATGGAGACGGAGAAGATCAGCAGCCCGATGTTGGTTCCCTTGATCGTTCGGGGGATGGAGGGGGCAGGACGTGTGTGTGAACTGGTGCGTGTGGGGGTGCTGGTGTCGTGATGCTTGAAGAAGTGTGTGCGAAGTGCAGGAAGCCCGGCAGCGACCAAAGCATCAGCTTCAGCACAGGAACATGGCGCTCATGGCGGGTGGAGGAAGAGCGGATGCCCATGATGGTCACAAGATGCGATTGAGCCGGAGAACAGAGGGAATCGAGGGAGGGGCTCACGGAGAGGGTGCTGGTGTAGTCGTACGGGCTCAGGGACGACGGCGACGTGCTGTAGACGAGGAAGACGAGGCGGACGCGCGCTCCTCTCGGGCGGACGTAGTCGACGTCGGGGAAGATGATTGGCAGCTCCGGCTTTCGATTCTGTCGGCGATCTTGACGCATAGGAAGCTCTGGTTCGATTCCCAGCCTTCGACATCCTTCTCGGTGACCACGGCGGCAGCTTGTTGGAGCTTCGTCTCCAACCATGGAGACTCTCGATTTTGGGAGGAAGAAGCAGAGGGAGAAGGGGAAGAGAGGGTGGCGGCAGGAGAGGAAGTGGAGGAGAGGCGGCTAGGGTAACCAAGAGGGGAGTGGGTGGTGGTTTATAGGAAGAGGAGAAGGTGCTCCCGGCCGTCCCATCCACGCATGGTCGACGTGGCTCTGGTGGATGTGCTGCCGTACAAGGTTGAGGACGATCTGCAGATGGTGGGCTGGAGGTGGACCGAGGCAAGGTGGGCTTCAGCCTCAAGAGAAAGGAATTCGGCCCCTTTTGAATTTCCAGGATTTTCCCAATATAAGAATTGGAAAAAGGTAGAAAGAAAAAAAAGAGAAAAGAAAAGAGGGAAAAGAAATAGAGAGAAGGTTTTGAAAAATAGGTTTGCCAAAAATTTAAAAGCTTTATTTTGATTTTGAAATAGTTTTACAAATATTCCAAATATTATTTTGGGGTTTGTTTTGAAATTTTCGAAAAGGATGGAGTGATGGATTTATTAAACCCTATGATCAATTTACAAATCAAAAATAGTTTAGCTAAAATAATATTTTGATTTTTCTTTTGCCAAAAATGCAAGGTGATTTATGCATGATGCCATGACGATGCAAAAAGAAAAACAAGCAAGTTCTAATTTGGGGAAAACCCCGGGACATTACAACAGATTCGGCTCGCTAAACATCATCAGCGACAACGCTGGCTGCTTCGGCAGCAGGCCGCTCCCGCGGAACGGCTGCCTCATCAACTTCGGTGACCTTATGGTCTACGTCGCCACCGAGTTTGTCTGCAGGTACCCCGAGCAGGTGCATGTCGCTGCGGATCCTCCTGCGGTCTGTGCAGCTCGTGGTCGGCGTACCGCTCGCCCCGCTAGCTGCATGGACGTCATGATGACCTCTCCGGTTGTTGCGACCAGGGGCGTGGCCGGCGAACCCACCACCAGGACGGCGCGCCCGCCGTTGGAGAAGCCTGAGAACCGCCCGGCGCCCGCCGGTACATCAGGTGTGCCGGTGGTGCCGAGTCCTCTTCAGGATGCGATTGAGAAGCTGGCCACTCTAGTTACTCCCAGCACAGACGCGGCTCTGGCGCAAGCTCAGCTGGAGGAACAGCGTCAGAGCATACTCCAGGAGGCTATTGAGGTAGCCCGAGTCAGGCAAGAGTTCGACATCTCCCTCCGTGATTATAACAAAGCTCATGGTTTTACTCCAGTAGCAAGCCCTACATACCGTCGCTTGAATGAGGTGCGTAACCGAGGTAGAGACCTCAACGCTGAAATTGCTAGGGATGGTAGATCCAAATCTAGTAGAACTGCTAGTCATGTTTCGGCTGATAAGCCTAGATATAGCACACCTGGCAAGAACCTTAGGGCTGCAGAGGCATCCATAGCCGAGTTATCTAGCTTATCCGGTGATGCTCGTCGTAGGCAGCAGGACCGAGTAAATGAATTGGTAGTTGTTGCTAATCGTCAGAATGAGGCCTACTTTAAGCCTAACACTCCAGGTGCAGGTGGATCCCGGTACATTCATTCGGCTAGTGGTGCCGATGGAGTACCATCATCAACCATGAGCTGTACAAGAGAAGTGCAACCACAGTACTTCAACGCTACGTCGAACCGGAAGAAGGGGAAGAGATTCTCCGAGATATTCATCAAGGAGAGTGCAGTCATCACGCATCTTCCAGAGCCATGGTGGCTAAGGCATTCCGATATGGGTTTTACTGGCCCAGTGCTTTGCAGCAGGCAGAGGACATTGTCCGGAAGTGCAAAGGATGTCAGAGGTTTGCCCACAAAATTCACATGCCGGCTTCAGCGCTTAAAACTATTCCCATTACATGGCCATTTGCTGTTTGGTGTCTGGATATGGTGGGACCATTCAAGCCAGCCAGAGGAAACATGACCCACATGCTGGTGATGGTGGACAAGTTCACCAAGTGGATAGAGGTAAAGCCAACAAGGAAGTGTGACGGCCGCACGGCTGTATCTTTCCTGAAAGATATTATTCTGAGATATGGCCATCCGCACAGCATTATAACGGATAACGGCACCAATTTCGCCGAGGGAGCCTTTGCTCGGTTCTGCGAGGAAAAGAGAATCCGGATGGACCTGGCATCGGTTGCACATCCTCAGTCCAATGGACAAGTTGAAAGATCAAATGCACTAGTTTTATCCAGCATAAAACCTCGGTTAATTGAGCCACTGCTGCGCTCTCCGGGGTGTTGGCTGGATGAAATACCGGCAGTATTACGGAGTCTCCGGACTACGCCGAATCGCTCTACTGGCTACACGCCATTCTTTCTGGTCTATGGAGCGGAAGCGGTCCTGCCGACCGACATAGAGCATGACTCGCCAAGATCGCATTATATACAGAATCTGAGGCTAAGGAGGCTCGGGAGAATGATCTCGATCTGCTTGAAGAAGCACGAGAGTTGGCATTGTCCAAGTCAACAATATATCAACAGAATCTCCAACGCTATCATAGCCGGAAAGTAAATCCTCGCAAGTTCCGCGAAGGGGACCTGGTGCTTAGGCTTGTGCAGCGCACCGCCGGGATGCACAAATTATCACCTCCTTGGGAAGAGCCATTTATTGTAAGCAGGGCTCTGCATAATGATGCTTATTATCTTATAGATGCTTAGAAACAGGTGAAAAACAGGATGGACAGATCCGGAGAGGAGACCAAACGACCCTGGAATGTAGCCCTGCTTCGCCCCTTTTACTCTTAAGGACGCAATGTATGTATCTCGGACCCTTGCAATGAAATGTCGGCACCCCGAAAGAGACTCGGGGACTGCCTTGCTTAACAATCTGTGTTTATCTCTGTTTTTATTTCTGTTTCCTCCATGTCGAATGGCTCTAAACCGAATCTCAAAGTTTTAAGTATTGTATGCTATGTCTCGGTAATCTTGCGACTCGACTGTCGAACGCCAAAATGGCAGACAAGAGCAAAGGTTGTAAAGTGTAGTAAACAAGAAAACAAACTCGGGGACTCGGCCCAGGAGCGATCCGGTCTTTATTACTGTTAACCTTGTGTTTTATTCCTTATCCATATGTCGGATGGCTCTAGTTCATATCTCAGAGTTTCGAGTATTGTATGCTATGTTTTGCTATCTCGTGACTCGACTGTCGAACGCCAAAATGGTAGACAAGAGCTGGGATCATGACACCTAGTACACAAGAAAACAAACTCGGGGACTTGGCCCATGGGCGATCCGGCATATGCTGTTTATTGATCCTATGCTTTGTTCTTTACTTCTATGTCGGATGATTTTAAGCCTTATCTCAAAGATTTAAGTATTGTATGCTATGTCTCGGTAATCTTGTGACTCGACTGTCGAACGCCAAAATGGTAGACAAGAGCAAAGGTTGCAAAGTATAGTAAACAAGAAAGTAAACTCGGGGACTCGGTTCAAGATGATCCGGCATTCAGCAAATTCTGTTAAAACTGGCAAAATAGAGTAGCAACTCAAAAGCTTAAAAGTATATATTACATCTGCACCCGGCATCTCGGGGATTTAACTATTTGAGTTTCTCTAAGTTTAAATAGCATCGCTAGAGGTTTACTTATCTGCAGAGGGATCGTCAGTCTCGGCGGCTACCTCGGCTACAGTCTCCATGCCTATGCCGGCGGTGGCATCGGGAGCCGAGTCGGCTTCAATTTCCTCATCGACCTCCTCTTCATCTTCGTCTTCACTATATTCTTCTTCATCGTCGGAATATACTGGACCCTCGACAAAGTCATGAATCGGCACGTATCTGATGAAGGAGTATGCCCTTTCCTGGGGGCGCTGGATGAGTTCCGGATCTGTCGTCCATTTTGACCCGGCGCGCATCGATTGGAGCGCGTCGAGGTTGATCGTTTTGATCATTATCATGTTTATGCATAATTCATAGCTCTAAAACCCCAAAAACTTCACTGCAATTAGTTTCCAGTGCTGCATTTATATGCATTTACAGTGCAAATTGTCCATTTTTCAGTTCAGTGTGCAAAGTGCACATTTTCTTCAGAAAGGAAGATGGCCATGATCAACAAGACCAAATCAAGCAATGTGCACAAGGGTAGCAGCACTGGATCCCATGAGAAGCTGAGGAGCAATTCAAATGAGTTTGAACCTGAGAGAGGGAAAGGAGATCAACTTGGAGAGCAAGGAAGGCATAAAAGGAAAAAGTGCAAAAAGTGGGGAACACCCCATGTGCCCCCCGGCTGAGAGGAAAGGGGGAAGCTTCCACCTCTCCACCAGCCCGAACCACTCCACCCAAAGAGGAAAAAAGGTGTATAAAGCCACCACCACACCACCACAGCACCAATCCATCCGCACCCATCCATCCCACACCATCACCTCCCATTCCACCCTCATCCATCGACAGCCACCACCATCCTTTCTCCCTTTTCGTTCACTTTCCACCAAGAACATCCCAAGAACAGCCAGAACACCAGGAACCCGAGCAAGAAGAACAGCAAGAAAAGCAAGATCAAGATGAACATGGAGATTGGGAGAAAGAAGCGCAAGGCCTTGATGATCTGAAGCACAAGAACAGCTACTCTGCATCCACCCCTGTCTTCATCTCTGCTTCCTCTGCTTTGACAGTGTTTCAGTGAGCTTAGCCAAGAATCTCTCTCCATCCCCCTGTGTAATCTTGTCATGAACTGAGTGGATCATCCATCTGCGAGTGGAGCTTGTGATATTTGGCTTTGGCAGTGACTTGAGTGAGACAACTCTCTGCTTTTACTGAATATTTGCATGATCTACTTGTTGCGTGTCTTGATCTGTGTGTGTAAGGCAAGTCCCTGCATACTTTGTGTTGCAAATCTTTCCCTAGCCTCCATTTGCTTGTTAACTCACTGTGATCTGGCCTGACAACCCAGAAAGCTTTGATCTTCTTGTTGAATCTTTACTTCTCTGTCTAAAATCTGCTAAAACCCCTTGCCTGACAAGACTAGTCTCTGTCAGTGGTGAAATAATTTCTTGTTCCCTGTCTAAATCTTGCTTGGATCCTTGCTAGTCTCTGGATTGACAACCTGGAGGCTACAAGTTAAATTCTGAATTAGTTGTAGTTTATCTTCCTTGCAAAACCTTTACTTTTCTGTCTAAACCCTAAAAACCTGAAAAAATTGAATTTGACCTAGCTTCTGCCAACACTTAGAACCATCATAAACTTGTTGATCCCTGTGGAGACGATAACAAACAGCCCCCTATAATCTTAACACCGATCAAAAAAATGGCGCCGTTGCCGGGGATTGACTTTTGTTTGGAACTTTGTAGTGAAGTAGACTAGATTGTGTGTGAAATTGATGAACTTTATGCATGATCTGCATGTTTGAGATGCATTACATCCTTTGATCCGTAACTAGAATTGTTATTAGGGGATTTAGTTCACTAACCCTTGATAAAGGTTCTTGTTTGTGACTGTGTGTGGAAAAAACATGACCTACTTTTATGCAGTACCTGAAAGTGGTGAATGTAGTATGAAGATTCACCTCTAGCTCCATTTGATCCAGAGCCAGAAAGAACTTTTTTTGCAAGAAGAAGAGCAGCATCAGTGTCCTCCGTAGAAGATCAAGAGGATAGACAGTCAGTTATCAGCATGGGTGACCAAAAGTTGAGAGATTTATGGATTCCCAAGGATCAGTTGGAAAATACAGATGTTGTTATGCCTGCCATCCAGGAAAACAACTGGGAGATCAAGCCAGCACTAATCAACATGGTGCAGCACAATCCATTCAAGGGCAGTACATTGGAAAGCCCTCATGAGCATATTAGATATTTTCTTGAGTATTGCAACACCCTGAAGCACAATGGAGTACCCCCAGAGGCAATAAGGATACAGTTGTTTCCATTTTCTCTGTCTGGCCTTGCAAAAATGTGGTTTCATGCATTGCCGATCCACTGCAGAGACACTTGGGAGCATCTGTTGCAAGCATTCTTTGAAAGATACTATCCTCCCACCAAGGCAGCTGAGTGCAGAGACAAGATTACCAGATTTGTGCAATATGAAGGTGAAAGCTTGTATGATGCTTGGCAGAGATATCAAGGATTGATCAGAATGTGCCCTAACCATGGTCAAAAACAGTGGTTGATCTTGCAGACATTTTACAAGGGTTTAACAGCACAGACCAGAGCCTTTGTTGATTCAGCAGCTGGTGGGGGAATTATGAACAAGACCCTTGATGAAGCCACAACATTGATGGAAAGTATGGCATCCCATAATTTTTCTTGGACCAATGAAAGAACAGTGCATCCTAACCAACAGTCAGCAATTCAGTCAAGTGGCCAGAATGATTCGGAGGCTAAGCTGGACAGCCTGACCAACCAGTTGTCTCAGCTCATGCAAGAGAAAAATAGCAAGGCAATTATGCCTGTGAATCAAGTATTATCTACTTGTGTGATCTCTGGGAATGAAGGTCACTCACCTCAGGAGTGTTCCTTGTTTGAAAATCCTGGAAACCAAGTAGTTGAAGTGAATTATGCCCAGAACCAAGGTGCTTTTTCTCAGAGCTACAACCCTGCTTGGAGAAACCATCCCAACCTGTCCTATAAGAATACAAACCAGCAGAGCTACCCTCAAGGAGCACAGCTGAATTATGCTCAGGCCAATCAGCAAAATTTCAGACCTCAGGGTAATATGCAGTATCAGCAGCCACAGCAGCAACATCAGCAACAACAGCAAGCAAATTACCCAAGTGCATCTAACAGTCAGTCAGAAATCAGTGAAATGATGAGATTACAGAAGGAAATGTTCAGTGGTATGCAAAAAACTATGAAGATGCAGTCAGAACTGTTCTTCAAAACCATGCAGACACTAACAGCTGGTATTTCCAATACTCAAGCAGCTCAGCCAGCCAACAAATTGCCTGCACAAGCTGAGAAAAATCCAAAGCAATGTGGAGCAATTGAGACAGTAGAAGCAGTGACAACTAGAAGTGGAATAGATACATCTCCACTGCTGAAAGCACCACCAAAACTGACTTATGTTGCTCCAGCCAGAAGAACAATAGTGCAGCAACCTCAAGATACAGGAAACACTATATCAGATCATGAAAAGACAGTAGAACCAGCAGTTGAAGTCAAAAAGCCGGAAAATTTAGTGGAAAAGGGAGTGGAAAATCTGCCTACAGCTGACAAATCAGAAGTTACTGTAGCACAACCAGCCCTTGTCATTCAGAAACCTGTTGCACAAAAGGTCCCATTTCCAGAAAGACTTGAGAAAACCAAAGAAGAAAAGCAATATGCAAAATTCTTGGAAACCATGAAAGAAGTTCAAATTACCATACCAATTCTTCATGTAGTGTTGCACATCCCCTTGTATGCCAAATTTTTCAAGGATTTAATCACATAGAAAAGGAGTTTAGAAGATCCTGAAATAGTTGCTCTGACAGAGGAGTGCAGTGCAGTCATTCAGAACAATGCCCAAGAAACTGTGAGATCCTGGGAGTTTCAGTATCCCTTGTGTGGTTGGAAAAAGAACCTTCACAGCACTTTGTGATTTTGGTTCCTCAGTAAGTGTATTACCCCAAGCTGCTAACCAGAGGCTTCAATTAGGTGTGCTGAAGCCTACCTCCATGACATTGCAATTAGCAGACAGGACATTGAGGAATCCAGTAGGAATTCTGGAAGATGTGTCTGTCCAAGTTGGAAACTTTGCCTACCCAGTTGATTTTGTGGTCTTGGAAATGGAGGACAATTTGGACTCAATGATTCTGGGCAGACCATTTTTAGCCACAGCTGGAGCTTTAATTGATGTGAAAGGTGGAAAACTGAAATTACAATTTGGTTCTGAGCAAGCTGAATTCAGCATGAAACATGCTTCTCACCTCCCCCATACCCTGGAACAATGTCATGCAGTTGATATAATTGACAAAAGTGTCATGGAGTCTCTAACAGAACTACAACCTCAAGAGCCTGAAGTGCAAGTATTTGTCACAGCTGACAACACAAAACCCCAGGAGCTATGTGGAATTACCCTCTCTAGTGATGTCCTGGACAGAGTTGAAAGCAAAGAGGCTCAGCAGTCTCATAATTCTATTGTTCAGCTAAAGGAGTTACCTTCCCATCTGAAGTATATATTTTTGGAGGAAGAAAAAATACATCCGGTTATCATTAGTTATGCTCTGGATGGGGAACAGGAACAGAGTCTGTTGATAGTTCTCAGGCTATACAAGAATGTGATTGGTTATTCCATTGATGACATCAAGGGAATAGATGAAAAGGTTTGCTCCCACAGAATTTACCTAGAAGAGGATAGCACACCAACAAGAGAAGGGCAGAGAAGATTAAATCCTGTCATGCAAGAAGTAGTGAAAAAAGAAGTTTTAAAACTCCTTCAGGCAGGAATGATCTACCCCATATCTGACAGTGAGTGGGTGAGCCCAATACATATTGTGCCCAAGAAAGGAGGTTACACAGTTGTTGAAAATAAAGAAGGAATGCTAATAACTACCAGACCTGTCACTGGTTGGAGAATGGTAAATGATTTCAGAAAACTGAATAAGGCAACTAGGAAAGATCATTTTCCTTTGCCATTTATGGATCAGATGTTGGAAAGGCTGGCAGGACAGAAATTTTATTGCTACCTAGATGGCTACTCAGGATTTCTGCAAATTCCCATTCACCCAGCTGACCAAGACAAAACTACCTTCACCTGTCCCTATGGAACATTTGCTTATAAGAGATTACCCTTTGGCCTATGCAATGCACCCGGCACATTTCAGAGGTGTATGATGTCCATTTTCTCTGATCACATTGAGAATATCATGGAAGTATTCATGGATGATTTTACTGTATATGGGGAGGATTTCATCACTTGTCTGAAGAATTTGACAGCAGTGTTACACAGATGTTCAGAGCAAAATTTGATATTGAACTGGGAAAAATGCCATTTTCTTGTTACTGAAGGAATTGTACTTGGACATTTAGTGTCAGCCAGAGGGATTGAAGTGGACAGAGCAAAAGTAGATGTGATTGCTAAATTACCACCTCCTGAAAATGTGAAAGGAATACAGAGTTTCCTAGGCCATGCTGGTTTTTACAGAAGGTTCATCAAGGATTTCTCCTTAATTGCAAAGCCACTCACAAGACTGCTAAATCAAGATGTCAAGTTTGTGTTTGATGAAGCATGTATGCAAGCATTCAACAAGTAAAAAGAAGCTCTCATTACGGCCCCAATTGTGCAGCCACCTGACTGGACTCTGCCATTTGAGCTAATGTGTGACGCTAGCGATTATGCAGTGGGAGCAGTGCTTGGTCAGAGAAAGGAGAAAGCCCTTAATGTTATCCATTATGCCAGTAAGACACTAGATGACGCTCAGATCAACTATACCACCACAGAAAAGGAATTACTTGCAGTAGTCTTTGCATTTGACAAGTTCAGGCCATACCTTGTGGGACACAAGTGCATTGTCTATTCTGACCATGCAGCAATAAGGTACTTGATCAAGAAGAAAGATGCAAAGCCAAGGTTGATTAGATGGATACTTCTGTTGCAAGAGTTTGATATAGAGATAAGGGACAAGGATCTAAAAATTCAGTGGCAGACCATCTGTCCATGATCAATTGCCCTGAAAACAGAGAGATACAAGATGCAATACCAGGTGAACAGCTGATGAAAGTGAGTGCAAGCTCTCCTTGGTATGCTGACATAGTGAATTACCTTGCTTGTGAAATTATGCCAGCTGAGATGACCTATCAGCAGAGAAAGAAATTTTTGCATGATGCAAAGAGCTACTACTGGGATGAGCCATTCTTGTACAGACATTGTGCAGATGGAATTGTCAGAAGATGTGTGCTAGCAGAAGAAATAAATGATGTTATGTTCCAATGCCATGCAGGCATGTATGGAGGTCATGCAGGAGTAGTGAAAACCCAAGCAAAAATATTGCAAGCTGGATTCTACTGGCCAAATCTATTCAAAGATGTACATGAGTATATCAAGCAGTGTGATCCTTGTCAGAGAGCAGGAAAAATATCAAGAAGAAATGAAATGCCACAGAAGGGAATTCTAGAAGTAGAACTGTTTGATGTGTGGGGAGTAGATTTTGTTGGACCCTTGCTATCATCAAAAGGGTACAAGCATATATTGGTAGCAGTGGACTATGTGTCCAAATGGATTGAAGCAATACCCACTATCAATGTTGATTCCAAGTCGGTATGCAAATTATTCAAAACAGTCATATTTCCCAGATTTGGAGTTCCTAGAGTAGTGATCAGTGATGGTGGAGCTCATTTCAACAATGAACAGCTAGAGAAGTTCCTTAGCAAATATGGTGTGAAAAACCACAGAGTGACAACACCTTATCACCCTCAAGGCAATGGACAAGTGGAACTGTCCAACAGAGAAGTAAAACAGATTCTTGAGAAAGTTGTGTCCAAATCCAGAGGGGATTGGTCAATGAAGTTACCAAATGCCTTGTGGGCATACAGGACAGGCTATAAAACACCAATTGGAATGTCACCATTCAGAATTGTGTATGGAAAAGCATGTCACTTACCAGTTGAGTTGGAGCACAGAGCTCAGTGGGCAATAAGGAAGTTGAACATGGATTTAGGAAAAGCTGGAGAAGCAAGAAAACTCCAGATGTGTGAATTAGAGGAGTTGAGAAATGATGCTTATGAGAGTGCCAAGATTTATAAGGAAAAGGCCAAGAAATGGCATGATAAGCACATACTCAGAAAAGATTTCAGTGTTGGACAGACAGTTTTGGTGTATGACTCCAAGCTGCATTTGTTCTCTGGAAAGTTCAAGTCAAGATGGTTTGGTCCTTGTGTCATCAAGAGAGACCTTGGTCATGGTGCTTTTGAAGTGCAGAGCTCAACAGGGGTACTTTCAAGGTGAATGGACAGAGGCTAAAACATTACAGAGCAGGAGATCAGTTGGACACTATAGAAAAGGAAGAAACAGATGACGATGATGGAGCTGAGGATGAACCCAATGCATCCTCTGGAGTTGAAAACCAGTGAAGAAGCTACAGTCAAGCTAATGACTATAAACAAGAGCATCTCATCAGGCGGCAACCTGATACCTTTTTGTGTCTTTCACATTTTTATTTCCTTTATTAGCTATGCTTGTCTTTTGTGTTTTGCTTTGTGCCTTTGTTTTTCAGATTTTGAATAAAGGAGAATGGGGAAGTCTTGGCTATGTTATCATGAAGCAAGAAGCAGAGGAGAACACCAGGTGGAATTATTCCAATCACTTACGCCATTTTTACAGCATGAATGTCATTGTTATGCCATGTCTATGAATTATGATCAATTTGGCAAATTTTAAGCTGTTTCAGTAAAAGTTTCATTTTGTGTTGCTCTTTTTTGACCAAGTAGCATTTCATTTTATCAATTTGGCAAATTATTCCACTCTTGCATTTTATCTGTCTATTATTCTTGAAAAGGCTTATGCTTAGAAGCATTTATCAAATTTAGAATTTATTCATTTCTCTGTTCAAAGCTTTTGGAATACTAGACAATGCAAATGACACAGAAATGGAATGTGATGATCCACTTTAGAGCCATGTACTAATTGCATCCCTGCATGGTTGCATTTTTGCATTAGCAATCATGATCTCGGGATTGTGATTTGTGAAGCACTAATAGTGAAACTAACTAAAAATTGCTGTAACAGCTAACAATTTTTGCATTAGCTACTGTGATCTCGGGATTGTAGTATGTGAAGCACTAACTGAAAACCTATAACTGAATCTGGAGAAATTTTGGCATTAGCAGTTATAATCTCGGGATTGTAACCTGTGAAGCACTAACTATGCTAAATTGACAATAAAAGGACTAACTAACTCATTTTATGCATTCACACTAGCCTACTATGTTCCTGGGAACTGTAGCAGGTGAACCACTAACTTTGCATGCAGATGACATCTACCTCTGCATTATGGCTATTTTCTGGATCATTTCTTCTCAATTTCCCTGTCATCTGTCTTATCTTGTTAATCCAGAGCAGTTGAACCTAGAAATGATTAAAATCTACTATTTGAAACTTATTTCTGAACTAGCACTTGCCCTAATAATAGACAGAATTGCAATGAATCCGATTTGAATGAACTGCAAAATTTTCAGAACATAGTACTATTCATCTTCACCCTATTGTCACCAGCACCTCATTTTACTTTACTTAGGGACAAGCAAAGGTTTGGGTCTGGGGGTTTGATCATTATCATTTTTATACATAATTCATAGCTCTAAAACCCCAAAAGCTTCACTACAATTAGTTTCCAGTGCTGCATTTATATGCATTTACAGTGCAAATTGTCCATTTTTCAGTTCAGTGTGCAAAGTGCACATTTTCTCCAGAAAGGAAGATGGCCATGATCAACAAGACCAAATCAAGCAATGCGCACAAGGGTAGCAGCACTGGATCCCATGAGAAGCTGAGGATCAATTCAAAGGAGTTTGAACTTGAGAGAGGGAAAGGAGATCAACTTGGAGAGCAAGGAAGGCATAAAGGGAAAAAGTGCAAAATGTGGGGAACACCCCATGTGCCCCACGGCTGAGAGGAAAGGGGGAAGCTTCCACCTCTCCACCAGCCCGAACCACTCCACCCAAAGAGGAAAAAAGGTGTATAAAGCCACCACCACACCACCACAGCACCAATCCATCCGCACCCATCCATCCCACACCATCACATCCCACTCCACCCTCATCCATCGACAGCCACCACCATCCTTTCTCCCTTTTCGTTCACTTTCCACCAAGAACATCCCAAGAACAGCCAGAACACCAGGAACCCGAGCAAGAAGAACAACAAGAAAAGCAAGATCAAGATGAACATGGAGATTGGAAGAAAGAAGCGCAAGGCCTTGGTGATCTGAAGCACAAGAACAACTACTTTGCATCCACCCCTATCTTCATCTCTGCTTCCTCTGCTTCGACAGTGTTTCAGTGAGCTTAGCCAAGAATCTCTCTCCATCCCCCTGTGTAATCTTGTCATGAACTGAGTGGATCATCCATCTGCGAGTGGAGCTTGTGATATTTGGCTTTGGCAGTGACTTGAGTGACACAACTCTCTGCTTTTACCGAATATTTGCATGATCTACTTGTTGCGTGTCTTGATCTGTGTGTGTAAGGCAAGTCCCTGCATACTTTGTGTTGCAAATCTTTCCCTAGCCTCCATTTGCTTGTTAACTCACTTTGATCTGGCTTGACAACCCAGAAAGCTTTGATCTTTGTGTTGAATCTTTACTTCTCTGTCTAAAATCTGCTAAAACCCCTTGCCTGACAAGACTAGTCTCTGTCAGTGGTGAAATAATTTCTTGTTCCCAGTCTAAATCTTGCTTGGATCCTTGCTAGTCTCTGGAATGACAACCTGGAGGCTACAAGTTAAATTCTGAATTAGTTTTAGTTTATCTTCCTTGCAAAACCTTTACTTTTCTGTCTAAACCCTAAAAACCTGAAAAAATTGAATTTGACCTAGCTTCTGCCAACACTTAGAACCATCATAAACTTGTTGATCTCTGTGGAGACGATAACAAACACCCCCCTATAATCTTAACACCGATCACGTTTCATACCAGGAGAGGACGTAGACCAGAGCCTCGTCTACACCAACTCGGGCGGCAGATGCCCTCCACTCCTTGGGCCATTTCTCGTAGCCCTGCAAGCATCGGGACAGCTCATCAACCGAGGCCGGGGTCTCTTCCTTTGGCCAGAGATCCCGGTACATGCGGATAGCGGCGCCGAGGAGACCAACTCCGATAGCTTTCAGGGGCGACATACGAGCGTTCAAGGACACCAGGTGGTCATCGATGTTCCACTCTTCCGAGATTGGGCCAGACTCGGTTCTCCTCTGTCGGCCTTGCGAGTAAGGTTACTCGCGGCAGGCTGCGAGTGGGGGAAGTGCCCTGAGAAAAGAATGGCTACCGCCGGAGTAAGTTACGTGACGGCATATATTGGATATCGGGTGAAGACAGAAAAGTAAAAGAGGCTTACTGTCCATTTCCTTGTTGATCCTAGCGAGCTCCACCAACCATTTCTCGGTCTGGCCCTTGAGGGTCTCAAGTTCTTGCTGGGCCGAGGTAGCTCGGAGCTCGGCTTGCTCGTGGGTTTCCTTGAGCTTCTGGGTCTCATCTGCCCGGAGCCGTTTCTCCTTGGCGACAGATTTCTCAAGCTCGAAATGGTGACTCTGCACCTTTTCAAGCTCGGCCTGCAGCCGGGATACTTCGTCCTGCTCCTTCTTGAGCTCAACCTTGGCCTCCGTTCCGACTATTTATGTCGGCAAAAGAAAAAGAGTTAGAAATGAGATCAAGGCATAACTGTTATGTCGGCAGGAGAAAAAGATACCTCGGCTGTTCAGCTCGGCTTGCAACTGCTTGTGCTTGTCGGAGAGCTTCCTGTGCGCCAACAGGAGTTTGTGGTGCATCCGAGTCCGGGCTGTCGTGCAAGACTGAAAAGAGGAAGTGTTAGTATTTTTTGTGAAGATTCAGGCCGAGTAATCTTTACTCGACCGAGTTTCAACTACTCGACCCCGAATCTCGGGGACTGGGGATAGTGGATATCTATTTTGAAAAGGCTAACCGAGGAATCTTTACTCGGCGATGTTTACCTCGGCAGCTCTATCGGCTTCAAGGATGGCAGCCTTCGCAGCGAACATCTTCTGGGCGAGAAGACTCGGACCCGCTGGGTGTCCCGAGGTCACCTCGCCCATGTCGGCAGCATTCCAATCCATGTTGTATTGCTCCAGCGAGCCCAGGCTTTTCCCGCTCAGAGTTCGCAGCGGAGCAAACCCCCAGCTGGTTGCAGTGGTCTGGATGCCGGTGCAAGTCGTGGTGGTCTGGAGGACAGTGCTGGTCGAGGTTGTACTTTGTTTTTGTGGCACGACCAGCTGTCTGTCCGGGTTAGGCGATATCACCTTGGCCGGCGCTTTCCCGGCCGCAAGGGGCGCGGCCTTCTTCGGCTGCTGTTGCTGCTTCTGCTGCGGCTGTGTCGGTGGCGGTGGTGGCCGTTGCTTCGGCTGCGGCTGTTGCTGGTGATGTGTCGGCAAAAAGTATCATACCCTTCGGTGGTTGGTCTCTTGCGTGGCTTCTTCGCCAGCTTTTCCTTTGTTTCTTCTTCAGGAGGCCTGAGGCTTCTGAGGGCCCGGCCTCCGTGGATCCGGTTGAGGCGCACTTCCGGAGTTGACCTCGACTTCCCACGGCAAGTGGCGCCACGTCGAGCACCTGGTCGTCCGGGTCAGCTGGTGTCAAGGGCACCGAGTATGAGAATGCAGTTGAGCAAGGGTCAAGTACCTCTAGAATCTGACAATCGTCATCGTCGTCAGGCCAGTCTCGGACGGATTCGGAAGCACGAGTCTTACCCATAGCAGGACCAGCGCCGGCATCGAGAATCGGCATGTAGTCCTCGTCATTCGGGTCTTCTATGTCGGCAACATCACGATCCTTCCCCCACATGGTGGATGGATCCGGTCCATCCTCGGTCTGCTGCCGTGAAAATCTCTACATGACAGACACAAAGAGTTTGATTAATACAAAGGACAAAATAGTGCGCCGACATAAAGGGTTACGTCGGCAGGAAATTTATGTCGGCTGAGGTACCAGGTTACTTACGGCGGGCGGAAGGTTAATTCGGCTATGGGGTTCTTTTCCCCATTCCCACTCATCCGTCATCTGCGTCCGGGCTATGGCCTTGACGCGCCTCCGGATATGGGCCTTGTCCAGTTCATGTGTGCTTGTCCGGGTTGGATCAAGTGGGCCACTCATGTGGCATATCTTGTGAACCCGGCGTTGGAGATGGGAAACCCGACAACTAATGAATGTCGCCAGCAGGTCATCGGCCGACATTCCCTCTTCTTTAAGTTGTTCGATGACCCGGTGGATGTCGTTCACTTCCCGAACCTTATCCTTCGGGTTGTACCCCCAGTTGTGTTGCGCAGTGGGGGGATCGAGGACGAATGCCGGAAAATTTATCAGGTCGACGTCGGTCGAGTTCTTCACATAGAAGAAGGACCGGAGCCATTTTCGGCATGACTCTAGACCCTGGATGCGAGGAAAAATGGAGGTACGCCGAGGTATGACGGTGGCGGCCCCGCACTGGGTCATGACTCTGGTCGCGTCGGGATTTTCTGGGTCCGGAATAACCTGTTTCCGGAACTGGAAGTACTTGGACCAGAGATGGATGGAGGGCCAGAGGCCGAGATAACCCTCCGAGAAGGAGACAAAAGTAGAGAGTGTGGTGATGGCGTTAGCCGGAAGATGGTGAGGCTGGAGACGGAATTTGTCGAGGAAGTTGTGCATGAAATCACTGACGGGAAGACCGAACCCGCGCTCGAAGTGGGCCACAAAGACAACATACTCACCGGCTTGAAGATCCGGCACAAGTTCGGGGCCGGGTAACCTGCATGTCATGCCGGCCGGGATGCGGCACGTCCGGATCAACCAGTCTATCTCGGCCTGGGTGACGTCGGAACCCTCCCAAGCGGCTCTGGTGGATCCCTCCATTACCAGCTCCTCGGTAGGTTCAATGGCGGTGTCCTGGGAAGACATTTGGGCGGCGGAGCTTGGCGGCGACCACCGGTTGCCCGTGGCGACGCGACGGTGTGCTGCAAAGTGTACACCGGCGATGAGCGATGCGTCACCAAGATGGAGAAAGAAAAAAGAAGAAAGCACTACGGCGGGGAGGTCACCGGCGACGCGTGATGCGTCGCGGCGGTGGAGAAAGCAGAGAGCAAGAAACAAAAGGAGGAAAAGGAAAGGGGAAAACTTACCGCGGTGGCGGAGCTTGACGTGCTGTGCGGCGGCGGCGTGCTGCGCGCGGTGCGGCGGTGGCGTTCAGCTACGGCGGCGGCGACATCGTGCGCGGAGCAGTGCGGCGGCGGCAGGCTCTGCGCTGGAGGAGAAAGAGACAGAGAGGAGGAGATTTGAATGCGAGAAGGGGAAAATTACCTCCTCTCCCCTATTTAATGGCGGGGGGAGATCGTGCGCCCTGGATTTACTACGCATGATCTCCGTAACCGACGGGGGAAACTGCCCACGATCTATCCCACGATCTGGCCCACGATCGGCCACACGATCGGCCACAGGAGGGCACCGCCCGATATGGCACAGCAGATCATGCGGGGACACGAGGCGCCGCGCGGGCGACGCAGTCAAAGCACTTGAGTGCCTGTGTGGTGTAACAACTGGCGGGACCGGCATGACACGTGTGACACGCGTGCTATGGTCACGTCCATCCGCGCACGAAAACCGAAGCGTCTCGCAGAGATGCTCTGCCACGTGTGTTGACTCGAGACTCAGAGGAGATGAGGAATGCTTCCGTATGTCGGAGCGATACCGGCATAAAGTTGGATATCAGGTTTGGATGGAAGTCAATTTCCGACATGTAAGCTGAGCCGACATAAGATATGTCAGTGATCATGTAGGTACTTGTTGTTGGGTTAAGCTGCCGTGGCCCTTCATCCGAGGCTGCAAAACCGAGCCAGCTTCGGGGACTAATGTCGGGGGGCGACCCCCGGATAGGGTCAAGATAATGAATTAAGTGAAGTCCCGGAGTTGACCGGGTTAGTTGTGACCGGGTCAGTGTTGACCGGGTCAGAGTTAACCGACATAATGTGGACCGGCATGGTCGAGGTAGACGTGCTGGCGTAAACTGAGATATCTGAACCGGGATACAATAACCGGCATATCTCTACCGACATACAAAGTTATGTCAGTTTACCGTCACAAGTTCCTTGTATGTGCAGGGGAAAGCAGACCGAGACAAGGGTATCTGGCATGGCTATGCCGGATCATGAAGAGGCACCTTATCACGGGTGACGGTCAAGGCAAGTGTCCAATCCCTCCAATCACGGAGCATGGGCAAGTGCCATGCTGCAGGTACGATGGGATATGTCTCCACCATACCGCTGACCAGGGCGGTACAGGGGAGCAGTGCGCAGGAGTGGACGGCATGTCCTGTCCAGGGCAGAGGCGACATGGCGACCAGGGCTGACGCCAGCCAGGGATGGCCACAGTGGTTACCGCCATACTGTAACTTGGGCACCATTATATAAGGTGCCCGAGGCCTTCGTAGCAAGGGGAGGGAAACCTGAGAGATCTGAGAGGGAGACCGGCTAAGAGCTTGAGAGAGGAGCTGCTAGAGGCAGGAAAGGTAGAAAGAGCTCATATCATTGCACTGCCCGGCATACAGCTCGAGGAGCACCCTTGTAACCCGGGTTGTGACTGTAACTAATACATTCAGACAAGCAGGAGTAGGGATTTTGCCTCCTCACGAGGGCCCTGAACCTGGGTAAACCGTGTGTGTTTGTGTGTGTAATTCTACACACCATCCCTCCCCGGTGCCAACAGCGTCCATTCGGCCCCAACATAAGCCATCCTATGGCATCTGTCAGTTCACCACGACGACACTAATGAATATTCAAAGTCATGTAGTACATAAACATATGTGGTAGCAGAATCCTAGAAAAAGGAGAGCCTGGAATAAGCATTCGTTTATTGGAAGGACAAATATATTACAAATAGTTAAATGTAAACACCATATAAAGCAGTATAATTTCCTTCAAATGTAGAAATTGTTTCAAAACAATGGTCAACATAGCTTCCCTCAAACATACAATACAGTATACATGATTCCACCATGTGGCCCCATCAATGCAACAAAATCTTCATTAGTTGGCGTGCAATTAATCACAACTCACAAGTTGACATTTGGTACATTGGGATAACTCATCTTTAGAAAATGCAATATATTATGTGCGTGACACTGAATATCTATCTACACACATTGATCTTCTTTCAAGTAAACTTTACAAAAGAACGATTATGCTCTAATTCTCATATAAACGAACATAAACCATCTATCCAAAACTTAATCCCATATGTGAAGCTCAATCAATATGAACAATAGGTCGGTCCACTTTTGATAAAGTTTGGTAAACAAACGACCATGTATCTATTTCACATATGAACTTAAAGCGACCAAGGCAAAAAAACACTATTCCTTAAGTGTTATTACAAGAAAGTAAAATGATAATTTTTATTACAAGAAAAATGAAAAGGCAAATACCTCAAATGCATAGAAAACTTAAGATAGCCGTAGTTTCAAGTGATATTTTCGATCTATATTTTACTACATTATCATACTGTTTACGATCTCTACGTTCAATATTTCCAAAATAAGAATGACATAATACGTTCAAATAATGAAAAATACACATATTTTTCCTGGGCCACTCAAGGTCATTTTATAATAAACAATAAAAATAATTAGAAAAATATTGTTTGCCTAGGAATTATTAACCAAAACATATGCCCGCGCATGGCGCGGGCCACTGTTCTAGTTGGGTAAAAGAAAAAAAGAAAAAACGCGAATGGTTGCACCGAAGTTATCTTCTTCTTAGTTTTTTTTTTTTTTTTTTTTGAAGGCTCTTCTTCTTAGTTGAGGAAACGACGAAACAAGAAAAAACGGGTCACGCTGCAACCTCGCTCGAACCCGGGCGCAGCGACGAAATCCGATCTCGTGTGGCCACGAGCAGCACACACCGTCACCGCTTCCTCTTCCTCGCTTCCTTCTCTACAGCCATTCCTCCCCTGCAAGATGCACACCACCACCTCCTCCTCCTAAACCCCAGCCACGCCATCCATGGCGGCCGCCGCCGCCCTGTCCCTCCATCTCCGCCTCTGTCCGCCCTCCCATGCCCATCTCAGGCCTCCACGCCACGCCTCATTCCTCTTACCTCCTTGTCCGTCCACCCCTCTGCCTCCCCGCCACCCCCACCTCGCCCACGGCCGGCTACCTTCACCGTGGCGCTCCTCCGTGAGAGCGCGAGCAGGTGCCGTCGAGGCGCCGAGCCTCGCGCGCCCCGGCGGCGCAGTGGAGACCGACCGTCTCCCAGCCGACGTGCGTAACCGCGCCATGGACGCCGTCGACCACTTCGGCGGCCGCGTCACCATCGGTGACGTCTCCTCCCGCGCCGGCCTGCAGGTTGACCAGGCCGAGCGCGCGCTCCAGGCTCTCGCGGCGGACACCGGCGGCTTCCTGGAGGTAGGTGCTCCTCTCTTAGTGCCCCCCTTACTTACTTGGTGGCTAGCCATTGGGTCCGCGACGATCTGAGTGTGAAATTGTTGCGAATGTGTAGGTTTCGGGGGAAGGAGAGGTGCTGTACGTCTTCCCCAAGGACTACAGGGCGAAGCTCGCTGGCAAGTCATTCAGAATGCGGATCGAGCCACTGGTCGTCAAATCTAAGGTGTTCCATAGAGGCAGTCAACGGACTTTCTTAATCCATGTGAGCCGGTGCTGATTTTTGGTTATATCTTGCCTCTTTGCAGGAAGTGGGTGCGTATTTGGTGCGTGTGTCTTTTGGGACAGCACTAGTTGCCTCCATTGTGATTGTATACACTACCATCATTGCCATTCTCTCAAGCTCGAGGTATGTATGCTATTGCAAGATAGAGTGTACTGATTATTATATGCTCTACCTTCCAAAGCGATTCAGGCACAATGTCGTATTCTTTGTCTAGCATTCAAATCCCTGCAAATGATTTACTGTAAACCACTCCATATCGAAACCGTGAAGTGACTTCAATCAATGTGGTCACTGTAGATTGGTGGGGCTTCACTCTCTTTGGCTAGAAAGTGATCCCTCACCAGTTCCGTTGAAAAAATAGGATATCCAGTAGTTAGTAGATGCCATTCTACCCAGTTTGGAAGATTTTGTCTGTGCTAACAAATTATTATCGTTTTGTTTCCGTGCTTAGGAACTTTAGCAACTTAGTCATTTATCCTCCGTTTCCCTTCCAGTGATAGCACTTCCTCTTCTAATAGCAGTGATGAAGATAATCGTGGCAGACGGCGCAGATCCTATGGATCTACCATGTTTCTCCCAACAGATCTATTTTGGTAAGTCTCCTATAGTTTTTTAGTTGGGGATATGATGAAACATATAACTTTCTCTTTGAAATAAATCAATTGTGTAGACATCATTTATGATGCAATTCCCTATGTCATCCGCAGGTACTTGGATGCAGGTTCCTCCAGGAGGCGGCGGGTGGAAAAAGAAAATGGGATGAACTTTATAGAATCTGTAATTTAATAGGGTTTGCCTTGATTGTCATTCTACTGTGTAATGCTGGCAGGCGTAGGTGCGTTGAAACTGTATAGTCTAACTCAATACTGTGCAGGTATTTTCGTTTGTATTTGGGGATGGCGATCCTAATGACGGCCTTGAAGAGAGAAGGTGGAAGATGGTAAGGGCTTTCTCATAGAGCACATAGCTGCTTCAATCAGACCTTATCATGACTGTACAAATTCTATGTGTGTCCTTTGATAAATTCGCAGATTGGGCAGTATATTTCATCAAATGGTGGAGTTGTTACGGCGGAAGAACTGGCACCATATCTTGATGTATCAGCACCTTCAGAGCAGTCTAAGGCATAATTTCTGTTCCAAAGCGCTATTAAGTATTGTTTGTTTCTGCTAGACCTGATTGAGTTTTCCATTTGTTCTTTGAATAGTTAATAATGTATAGTTACACAGTCCCTCTGATTTATAGTACAAGTCCTTTATGTCATTGAGACATTCCTCAAGGTGACACATGAACAGCAATTTCTATGTATATAAGAATAATTATACATTATGAAAGTATTTTTCATGACGGGATCTGGCAATATTGATGTTTTTGATGCTAGTAACCGTTTCTTTATCGATGTTGAAACCTAGAAATGTTTGTCTGGTTGCAGATTCTAAAAGGACCTGCATTTATAGCAATAGTGAATAATTGATTATCAAGATAATACTAGTGTGAGAAAAATTCATAATAAGTTATGGATTGAGTTCAGTCTCATCATACCCATTCTACCTTTGGGTGCAGGATGATGAATCATTTGTTCTTCCAGTTCTTATACGCTTCCAGGGACATCCAGAAGTTGACGACCAGGTCCACATTTTCCTTCTCATATATTGTAGTTAGAGAACCACCATTAACCATATGGCCCTATATTGCTCTTCTCAATTCTGACGCCATCAACCTCATTACTTACTGAACATGACATGCTCGGCATAAGTTCCAGTGAACTTAAACAGAACTTGCTTGAATTGATCAACTTTGAAATCTCAAAACATGTTTAAAAGTAATCATTTCATCTGTAGGGAGACATTCTTTATAGATTCCCATCGCTGCAACGCACTGCTTCATCAAAAGGGGGTGGGATCAGGGAATATGTTGGTACAAAATGGTCTACAATGTTCAGTGGCGTAGAAAAGTTTATGGAAGAGAAACCATGGGAATTCAGGTTGGTATTCAGTTTTAGTCATTTGAAGCTTTATTCTTCAAATTAACTTCTAGTTGCTATTTCACCCTAAAATTGTATAATTAGGATATTTGGATGGCAAAGTGTTCCTTGGATTGATATGTCTCACATTACACAATGAACTGCAAGTCTGCAACTGAGTCCTCAGTCCAGAGATAAATAATTCTTTGTGTTTTTGTTTGATGCATTAGAGGGTATTTTTCATCGGCTCTAAATTTGCTATCTTAAAATCTGAACTATGTCCTTTGTCCTTGCTGATTGTTTTCATATGCAACCTGGTTATTTTACAGTAAATCAAATGCATCAGAGAGGGCGATGGTTGCTGGTTTGGGTGGACTTAATCTTTTTGGTGTCATAATTCTGGGGAACTTATTGAAGTAAGAATTTTAATTTTTCCTTTGAGGTATCATTTCGTTGTATTGAAATATCGCCTACTAAATTAATATTCATTGTGAAGGCAAATGGCAATCACACCTGGTGGGCTTATCTCATTTGCTGCGCAGCTATTTCCCCTGCTTCAGGTATAGCTGTGCTTACCCTTCCTGTTTATTTCTTTATATAAATGGGTTGGTACAATACTTCCAATTCTCATTTTGCAACGAATATGGCTGAAAGAAATCATGAATCCTTCCCCTGTTCTGAAGGAAATTTCGGACTTCTGTATGCCATTGCTGTTGTATATATGAATCACGTGTTCAACATATGATGAAAGTTATTAATGACGTAGTGATACCACATGATTGTTTGTAGATATATGCTGGCTCCTTTTTTGCAATACCATTATTTAGATGGTTGCTGCTACGCAAGACCAACAATGACATTGTAAGGAGGAACATGGCCAGAGAAGAAAGAGCCCAGGAACTCGTTTCGCCAGAACCTTCTCTTAGAAGAAAGGTAAGAACAATGCAAGGTGTATAGCTTTTTGTCCGACTTAACTGAAAATTTAAGTCCAGCAAACTTGAGCTAAACAAACTTTGTATTGTTGCCTTTTACACACACATAGACACGTTTGGAGGAAATGCTGGTATAGTTCAGAGCATTTTTGCTTTAAACCTGTTAGTCTGAAATTTAAATGAGGTCAATTGTTTACTCCTAGTTCCCATGATCATAAGATTCTAAAAATAGCGCCGCTTTTGATGGGCTTAACCTACAACAGCAAGTGGAATTATTATACAACTTGATCAACTCTTGTCAACAGCTACAGGATGCATTAATGAGTGGCTATTGTATTGTTGGTATAAAGTGAAAATATTTTACAAGCTTGATAATTGCTACCTTTGTTCCTAAATATAAGATGTTTTAGATTTTTAGCCTTTTTTCAGATTCGGATGTATCTAGACGCATTTTAGTTTGTAGGTTCGCTTATTTTAGTCCGTATCTAGTCTATAGCGAAATAGCTAAAACATCTTATAATTCGGAAGGGAGGGAGTAGTATTGTGAATGTATCCTTGTCGCATGAGTTGGTTGTCATCTTTTCATCAACTTGCTTTTTGATTCCTCCTTCGCATGCCTTCATCGATTTCTTACAACTTAACTCATCTTTTTCCTTTCTAGTATTATTGAGTGGCATAAATTTAGCTTGTTCTTTCTGGCTTTTCAGTTGCTAAGTAAACGCAACATTGCTGGCTATTGTATTGTTGTATACAATGAGAATATATTACAAGCTTGATAGTTAGTTTGCGCATATATCCTTGTCGCATGCTTCAGTGTTAGTTATTGTAATAATCTGAGTTGGTTGTCATCTTTTCACCAACTTGCTTTCTGATGATTCCTTGTCGCAGGCCTTTATCATTTTTTTACAATTTTTTTATTTCTGGTATTATTCAGTGGCATAATTTAGCTGGTTCTTTCTGGCTTTTCAGTTGCTCAGTGCACGTGACATGGCTCAGCGGAAGGTGATTACACCAGAGGAGATTGTCTACACAACCGAAAAGGATCTACTGGATCAGGAATATGAAGTGAAGGAGTGGGAAAGGAGATTTAAGGAGCTTGAGTCAGATTGATGTTAATGATGGATATACTTGACATTCATATTATGCATGGATGGTTCTATGGTCCGGCTTGCTGATCATTCTTGGGTGGAGGATAGATCTGACTGAACCATTCAACCAAGTGGGCAGAATGCCTAGATGAGAGACTGCATGGGTCTGAGCCCTGCTGATATTGTGTGAAATTTTTGCAGAAGCGGTTGGTTTAATTCCAAGGATCAAGTTACCGCTGCTGATGTACATATCTTTAACATTAGTCTGCAAAATTGTATAGATAGTTATAGCTCAACGCACAGGATCAAGAAATCGAAATTAAGAACTTGACACGGGAACCAGAGATGATATTACTCCTAGTGGAGGGCTAGTAGGAGATGTAAAGGATAACTAGATGATTCCTTGCGCGGTGCCGCAGGAATGTCCATCCATACATGTATCTAATTACTCCCTCCGTATCAAAATATAAGATGTTTTAGTATTTGGCTTTTTATTTGTATCTAGACATGTTTTAGTGCAAGGTTCAAATATTGCACTAAAACATGTAGATACGGATGGAAAGCTGCAGCGTCCCGACCCCAGAATTATACTGAGATGTTATGTAACCCACAGTCTATGCTACATAATCGAAGGTTACTGGGGTTACCACTCCCAGGTCAAAACTTTTGACAGGCGTGCTCAGAATGGATCATCGGCAACGCAACACCTCGATCATGCCATAAACACTGGCATAGCTATCAATGCATAATAGAGAGATCAAGACTGCGGAACATCTGGCACATCATAAACTCTACGACAAAAGAGATCATAGTTTAAAGAGATCATAGTTTAACTCATATAATGAAAAAGATAACAAATAACACATCAGAGGTCACAGACCCAACATTATATCATGCGGAAGCGAATTTAGTTGTCTAACAACAAGATCCAAATTATGGACTAAGAGGCCTACAATAACAATCCCAGCCAGCCTGTTCCAAGACGTCCCAAGCTGCCACCTGGGAACCAGACTACTCGTCGATGTCAACAAAGAACCCACCTTCCTGTTCAGTGACGTCCTCCTCTGAAACAAATAATAATCAACAAAGCAAGGCTGAGTACAACGTATTCGCAAGGTTACTAGGGCGATATAGGCCCAATGATGATTGACTTCAAACTGTATAGTAGTTGTTTTGCATAAAGATAGTTTTTCTTTTTAAAGACAATGACTCATGGCATCGACTACTCAGAAAGTTTTTCACAAGGGGATAAGATAGTAAACTTTCGTTCGTTAGTTCACATTGAACTAACAGTAACCAGAATCCACCACTCATCTCCACCAAGGCACTCACTCGAATCAACCTCGAGTAAATGAACCTTTTAACACATATTGCCAAATTTTAATTAGGTTCAGGTTTTCTATGAGCTAATCCGCCATTCCCAAGATTTGTTCATAACCGTGGACACGGCTTTTCGAAAAGATTAAACCCTGCAGGGGTGTACTGTTTTTACCACCGGTACCGTCTGACCCCTTGCCTGTACAATTAGCTCTCTTCCGGGGAAAGCCGGCAGGGCGGGCGCGGTTAAACCTTTACCTTGCATGAGACTATCTAAGGGTCATCGTGACGACAGGACAAGTTCAGTGCCTATTTCAACACCCTGCCCCTATCGCCACATCCTAAACACCACCGTCCTCATCGCGCCTTCATCCAACTTGCAACTCACACGCAAATGGAAAGCGCAAACTAGAGGACCCTTCGATACGCCCGCACAATTTATTCGTTTAGTAAGGGGCCCATACCCCCACCGATGGAAGCACACTCGGTTCTTGGTTCTAGCTAAAAGCACTCTCAGCCTAGGCGACAAGAATGAGGCAAAACACCATCAACCCCGATGGCAACTCATCCAAGTCATTAAGCATTTTAATTAAGTACCACAAGTTTCCACCTTGTCCGAACATTCCATTAACTTCACAATTATGGAAATAATCACCAGACGACTAAGCATTCGACTAAGCATGGCTAAGCATAGCTAAGTATATATACAACAGGTATAACTTTAACTCAGGCCAACACCTCAAGCCTATGGATAAATAGGAGGGAAAACATGTAATGGTGTAGGGAACATGCAATTAATAGGATACTCTATACATCGACCAAAAGTTGACATTGGAATTGAATGCAATATTATGGTGGAGAAAATACTTGTGTAAAACAATAGGATGAGATATGCACAGAAGGTTAGGTTATCTCTTGCCTTGCTGACAGGGCTGAAAGCACGGATCGTCGAGGTATGTTGGGGGAACCTCGACTCCTGAATCTACCGATACACAAACAATAACAGGAGAACAAATAAATAACAGGAAATACAAAAGGTGCAATGCACAATCATGATGACATGTCAAGTTCATGCACTGATATCATCATTTAAGTTAGCTAACAATTTAAATGGAGTGCCAAAATAATTTGTGCAATTATTTGGAAACAACCCCATGTTTAACTTAATGACCATATTGCTTATGAACTATTACAATACTAAAATGTGGTTTAAATATGCATGAAAATGACATTATTAGATAAGTATTGTTCTCGTGATAATTTTGGTACCTTGTTTGCAATTTTCCGATTAACGATGAATAAATGGTGAATTAAACGGTTATTCAAATTTAATTCTTTTAACCATTTCGAGAATGACATCAAAGGAAAAGTTGTTGTCATGCTGTGAAATTATCATAACTAGATAGCCTTTGATTTGCTGAGCATTTTGGTATATCATTTACAAAATTTGAATCAATATTTATTTAGTTATGATTTTCCCAAGTATTAATTTCTTGAGTCGGTACTACCGGAAAACGGACCGGTAGTACCGGACAAGTCGGTACTTCCGGGGCTACTTCCGAGCCACTTCCAGAATAAGACAGGAGATATCCAGTACCGAAAAGACCTACGGTCGGTACTTTCGGTGAACTGCCCGGTAGTACCGGTCAAGTCGGTACTTCCGGGGCAACTTCCGAGCTACTCCCGGAAATTAACAGAAGGTATCCAGCACCGAAACAACCTACGGTCGGTACTTCCGGTGAACTACCCGGTAGTAATGGTCAAGTCGGTACTTTCAGGGCAACTTCCGAGCTACTTCCAGAAATTAACAAAAGTATCCAGTACCGAATCAACCTACGGTCGGTACTTCCGGCTGACAGCCCGGTAGTACCGACGAAGCGTTTTGACTAGGCCGAGGCCACGACCGGCGCGCGCGCGGTGACCACCGACGGTGTCGAGCACGCACTCGACGGACGCCAGCACACGGGGACGAGCTAAAGGGCAAGCTCGATGCGCCGTTCTACGGGTAACAAAGTGCGGGCGGCGCCGCTACCCAATGGTCGCCGGAGCGACGCGAACACGGCGACCGGCGGCGGCCAGCGGCGAGCTACAATGGCATTACGAACTAGGGAAGGAGCAGGAGGACAAAGAGGTCCATGAGTAGCGCAAGCTCACCCTGAGTGCGGTGGTGGAGACGGCGAGGTCGGAGAGGGATGGAGACGGCGGCAATCGAGCTCGACACGCGGCGGCCGGAGCGGAGGAAGACGGTGGCGAACTCGCAGCAGAGGGCTTCCCGGTTCGATTCCTTCTGCGGGGAGGTAGACGACGACGAGGCGGAGCTTTTGCCCTGCTTCGGTCTGCTCTGTGGTGCTCCTAGCGGCGGCGACTGCGCGAGGGACGGCGGCGGTTCCATGGCGGCCACTGTGGTAGAGCTAGGGTTTCGGGAAATAGAAAAACGGGGAGGGAACGAGTGAGTGAGGGGGCAGGTGGGCGTCGGTAACGTCCTTAACCTCCAGGGGAGCACGGCAGCGTGGCGCAGGGGGAGCACGGCGGCATGGTGGCAACAACGCGCCACTGTGGTGACTGGGACGATGGCGATTTTGCAAAACCCCCCTACACTGCTTTTCCCTTTTTTTTGATTTTTTTCTTCTTTTAAAGGCAGCAACCAAACCCATTTAATTGGGGTACTTAAACCTTTTCAAAAATTATGAAAATTTTCAGGGAGGCTCCCCATACCATAGTGAAGATCCCCATATTTTTATTTTGAATTATTTGAAAAGTTTAGCATGGTTTCAAAAATAGGAATTGATTTTCCCAATTTTGATTTCCTCATTTCATAAAACCAATTGGCAAGAATTTGGTTTTGACTAAAATTTATAATTGCACTCTTGGAACTTCCTGGACAATTTGGAAGCTCAAGAATAACTTGTTTTGTCAATTTGAGCAATGCATTTGGTTTGGAGATTTGGGAAGGGTTTGTTTCCCTTTTAAATGTTTTCCAATTGTTGCTTCATTAAACTTAGCAATTTCGAATGTATGCCATGATGCAAGTGCAATGCAAAAGTAAAAATTTGGTTCAAATTTTACAGTACCAAGTTGGGGCTGTTACAAATCTACCCCGCTTACAGGAATCTCGTCCCGAGATTCTAAGCTTGAGTGAAGAAGGCGGGATATTCCTGACGAAGACTAGTTTCACGTTCCTAGGTTGCTTCTTCTTCAGAATGGTTAGACCACTGGATCTTGAGGAACTGGATGGTCTGGTTACGAGTCTTCCTTTCCGCTTGATCCAAGATGCGGACAGGATGCTCACGATAAGTCAGATCCTCCTGGATGTCCAACACTTCATGATTAACCCCATGAATAGGATCTCTGAAGCAACGACGGAGTTGAGAGACATGGAACACATCATGCACATCCGGGAATTTCTCTGGGAGCTCCAACTGGTAGGAGAGATCACCTCTCTTAGCCAGGATAGTGAAAGGACCAACAAAGCGAGGTGCCAGTTTTCCCTTGATCCCGAAACGACGAATGCCTCGGAGGGGAGAGATTCGAAGATAGGCTTTGTCACCGATTTCATAGTGAACCTCCTGATGATGTTTATCATAATAGCTCTTCTGCCTAGACTGGGCAATCTTCAGATTCTCCCGAATGATTCGAACTTTCTCTTCGGCCTCGTTGATCACATCAGGACCGAAGAGTGGCCTTTCTCCGGTTTTAGACTAATTTAGCGGAGTTCGACATTTTCGTCCATAGAGAACCTCAAATGGAGCCATCTGCAGACTAGCTTGATAGCTATTGTTGTAGGAGAACTCAGCGAGGGGGAGATACTTTTCCCAAACTTTACTGAAGGAGATAACACATGCCCGAAGCATGTCCTCCAGAACTTGGTTTACCCTTTCAGTCTGACCATCAGTCTGAGGGTGATAAGCCGTACTGAAGTTGAGACGAGTTCCCATAGCAGTTTGGAAGTTTTGCCAGAATCTGGACACGAATAGACTTCCACGGTCTGAGATAATCCTTAGTGGAACCCTATTCAAAGGAACAATCCGGGCCATATACAGATCAACCAGTTTACTGGAGTTGATATCCTCGCGAACAGGGAGGAAATGGGCGACCTTGGATAGACGATCAATAACTACCCAAATGGCATTCTTACCTTTGGGTGACCTCGGGAAACCGGTAATGAAGTCCATACCCACTTCATCCCATTTCCACTCGGGAATAGCTATGGGCCTTTGATGTTCAGCCTTCACTTGGCGACAGACGTCGTATTCAGCAACGTACTCGACAATCTCTCGCTTCATGCAAGACCACCAAAATTGGCGGCGAAGATCTTGGTACATCTTGGTACTACCCGGATGAATGGAAATGGGTGATTCATGAGCTTTTGAGAGTATCAACCCTTTGGTATTCCCACTCTTGGGCACCACCAGACGGTCACCAAAGTAGACAACACCGTTGTCATCAACAGAAAAACAATTGGCCTTCCCACTAGCTATTTTATCTTTGATTTCGAGGATGCCAGCATCTTGCTGCTGGGCTGCCTTGATCTCATCCTCAAGAGTGGAGTTGATCTTTAAGTTTGCTAGATATCCGGAGGGAACAATCTCCAGATTCAAATGGGCAAATTCCTCATGAAGAGCAGGTTGAGCCTTTTCAACCATCAGGGTGTTGGAATAATAATTGCGACTCAGCGCATCTGCCACGACGTTGGCCTTGCCGGGCTGATAGTTGAGGGTCACATCATAGTCCTTAATTAACTCCAACCATCTTCTCTGTCAGTGATTCAGATCTGGCTGGGTGAAGAGATACTTCAGACTCTGGTGATTCGAGAAGATCTCGCAACGGTTGCCCAACAGATAGGGCCTCCATTGCTTCAAAGCATGAACCACGACAACAAGCTCTAGATCATGAGTTGGATAGTTGTGCTCATGTGGTTTAAGTTGGCGAGAAGCATATGCTACTACATGGCCTTCTTGCATCAGCACACAGCCTATGCCTTGTAATGAGGCGTCATAGTAGACGACAAAGTCTTTGTCTGTGTCCGGAAGGACAAGCATAGGAGTAGTTGTGAGTTTGACTTTTAGGGTTTGGAAGCTCTCTTCAGCTTTGTCCGTCCATACGAACTTCTTATCCTTCTTGAGAAGGTCTGTCAAAGCTTTGGCTATCTTGGAGAAGCCTTCGATGAATCGGCGGTAATAACCCGCCAACCCAAGGAAGCTACGGATGTCTTTGACCGACTTTGGAGTCGCCCAATCCAGAATTGACTGAATCTTGTCAGGTATTACAGCTACTCCAGCAGCTGACTGTGGCACCCCCCTCTGACACATATCGCCAGAGAGGCGGTCTGTAACAGCCCCAGATTAGTACCCTAAAATATGGGCCAATTTTTCGCTTTTTGTGTTGCATTGCATCATGGCATACATATTTAAAATTGCTAATATAGAAATAAAGCAACATTTGTAAAACAAAGGAAGCAAAACCCTTCCTCAAATTTCCAAAACTAAATGCTTTGCCCAAAATGGCCAAACCCACTTATTCTTGAATTTCCAAATTGTCCCGGAAGTTCTAAGAATATATTTTTTATAAATGCCAATCGAATAAATAAAGTATGAGAATTTAAATTGGCTTAATTCAATTCCTATTTTGGAACCAAGTTAAACCTTCCAAAAATTCAAACTAAAATCATGGGGAGCTTCAATATTATTGTGAGAGCCTCCATGCATATTTTCACTATTTTTGGAATTGTTTAAATGCCCCAAATACATCTATTTTGGAATTTATCAAAAATGACCCAAATGCAACCATATGAATAAATTTGCATCTAAACAATTTATTTTGGAACAACAAATTTTGTGGAGCTTACTCATGACATAGAGAGCCCACCTGAAATTTTCCAGAATTTCTAAATTTGCTTAAGTGGCTTGTTTAAATAGCTAAAACCTGCTGTTTTTAAAATCAGGAAAAAGGAAAAGGCAAAAAGAATAAAAATCTGACAAGGGGGCCACCCCTGTCAGCCTCTCCCTTCTCTCCTCTTCCTCAATGTGCGGGGGGCGACACTGGCGCCATGCCGCCCCGCACCATGCCGCCGCCCCACCTGCTCCCTGCTGGTCAAGGAGGACCCGGCCCGGCCTCCCTCTCGACCTGCTCCACCTGCTCCCCATTTCCCCCCCTTAATTTCCGGATCGAGGTCACCGTTTCTCTTCCCCGAGCTCTCCCTCCGTCGCCGTTCGTTTCTGCTCGTCGCCGTCGATTCGCCGCCGCTGGAGCTTCCCCGGACCCGCCGACGCCGTCAACCGCTCCGCCACCACCCGTTCTTCCTCTACACCGGCGGAATCGGGCCGGGAGCCCCGGACCCGACGGCAGCGTCCTCGACATCGCCCTCCTCGGCCGAGCGCCGCCGGCCGTTTCCCGGCGAGTTCGGCCTCCCCCTCGTCACCCCGACCGCGACTCGTGCTTGGGTGAGTTCCCCCCCTCCGATTTGGCCTACTCCCTCTTCCCCTTTCCCTCTCCCACCGGCGACCCGACGCCGGCCACCACCGCCGTCCCGCAAGCCACGCACGCGTGACCGGCTTAGCGCCCGGCCTGCCCCCCCCCCCCCCCCCCCGGCCTGACCGGCTCAGTGGCCGGGGCCTCTCGGGTCCCTTCCCGGCCATATGGGCCGGCCCAGTGGCCGGGGCTCCTCGGTGTGTGGCCCGGCCATAATGGCCGGCCTGCACCCGGCCTGGCCGGCCTGCCAGGGGTTTTTGTCCCCCCCCCTTTTTAATTTAAACTGAAAATTAAAATAATTGATATGTATTTGAATAATGGTTCAAGAATAGCAAATTAAATATGAATTTGTTCAGAAAAACATTTCCTATCATTTGGGAACATTGCCATGCCATTAGGAATAAATACCTTCTTCTTCTTTTACGAATTCCTAAAATGGGTTATCTAAATTCCAAATTAGGAAAAATCATAACTTATTAAATACTTATCCAAAAATTATGAATAAAATACCAAAGTGATCAACATGTCAAATGCTATCAAACCATGTACTTATCAAGTCATGATCACAACTTCTTAATTGATGTTGTTCTTAATTTGATCAAAGGAATTAAACTCATTTAATTATTTAATTTGTTATTTATTCATCGGTATCCCGAAAATTACAAATGAGGTACCAAATTGATCGGAAGGACCAACCCTAACCAATCTTGTCGTGATCATGCATATTGAGCCACTTCTATAATAAATTAATAATTTATAAGATTGTGGTCACTAAGATAAATATGGGGTTGCTTCCAAATAATTGCACCAATTATTTGGAACTCCATTTAAATTGTTAGATCAATTAAATGTTGATAACCTTGCATCAATTTGACATGTCATCATATGATTGCGCATTGCACCTTGTGATCGTGTGATTTATGTGTTCTTTGTATTTCTCTTTTGGGTATCGATAGATTCCGGAGCCGAGGGTCTCTCTAATTACCCCGACGAGCAATACTTCACGCCCGGGCAGCAAGGCAAGAGATAACCTAACCTTCTTGGCATTTAGCATCCTATGTTTATAAACTTATTTTATCCACCATATTAATTGCATGCGATTCAAATGTCTCTTTTGGTATTATTAGAATCCTATGATTGCATGTTTTTTCCCCCGAGCCAATCACATGTATCCCTACCTATGAACCATAGTGTTGATGTGTTGGCCGGATACAAGTATAGTGGTTGGTTATATAGTAGCTATGCTTAGCCATGCTTATATAAATGCTTTATGTCCGTTGTTAAATTCCATAATTATTGATGTTGGTGGAATGATTCGGGCATGGTGGATAATGGTGATGCTTAATTAAAATGCTAAGACGGCTTGGGTGAGTTGCCATCGGGGATGGTGTTTTGCCTCACTCTAGCCCCTAGGTGCGAGTTCTTGTCTCTAGACTCAAGATCGAGCGTGCTGCCATTGGTGGGTGTATGGGCGCCTCACTAACTGAATAACTTGTGCGGGCGTATCCAAGGGTCCTCTAGTTTGCTATTTCAATTTGCTGTGTGTGTGAGCGGAAAAAGGATGATGAGGATGGTGGTGTTAGGAAGTGGCGATGGGGCAGGGGCTGAGGCTGGGTAAACTTGCCCTGTGGCCACTGATGACTCTTGGATAGTCTCACGCGAGGTAAAGGTTTAACCGCGCCTGCTTGCCGGCCTTCCCCGGAAGAGGGCCAACTAGGTGAGCCGGACGGTACCAATGGATAAGGAGCTGGGATTCCCTCGGAACCTGGCGACTTCAAATAGTACACCCCTGCAGGGTTAATCTTTTTGAAAAGCCGTGTCCGCGGTTATGGACGACTTGGGAACGGATATACGAGACCATAGATAACTTTTAACTTAATTGATATGGCAGCTAAAGGGTGCATAACAAACATGAGATAAAGGTTCATTTCCTCGAGGGTGAGTCGAGGGAGTGCCTTTGTGTGAGATGAGTGGTGATGGTTGCAAGTAGGTTCAATGAGAACCGAAGGTGAAATGTTTACTCTCTTATCCCCTTTATGAAAAGTATTCTGAGTAGACGTCGCCTTGTGTCATTTATGTCTTTTATTGAAAACTGGCTTTATGCAAAAGAACTACATTATACAGCTTTAGAGCCTCCGTCAGTCATTGGGCCTATATCGCCCTACTAAACTTGCGAGTACATCGTACTCAGTCTCTCTTTGCTGCCTCTATGTATTTGTATTTCAGAGGAGGACGACACCGAGCAACTAGGTGGGTTCTTCGTTGACGTCGACTACTAGTCTGGGGTTCCCAGGTGGCAGCTTGGGACCGTGGAACAAGCTGGCTTGGGTGATGTTTATCTGTAGGCCTCTTAGGCCATAATTTGCTTCTTGTTGTATTAGACAACGCTACCTCGCTTCCGCTTGTTGAATTGTTGGATCTGTGATCCTTTTTCTTGTAATATTTGTATTCTTCTCGTTATATGAGTTGCTATATGTTTTGTGTCGTAGAGTCATGCTTTGTGCCAGTTCTATTCCACAAGTCTCGATCTTTGTATTATACATTGATGGTTGTGTCGAATACATAGCCTCTCTGTATAATTCCGGGGTCGGGGCGCTACACGGTCGCCCCGTGCGCCGGCCCAAGATATCCGGACGCACGTTACGACAATGCAACATAGCGGAAGTATCATTACACAATCAGGCCCAAAGGGCTTACAAATGGTTTTACATGGCCATCAAGGCATGAACAATTATCATGGCCAAGTATGGCACGGGACAGAGTTTAACTGGCAGCGGAAGACACAGGTACGGCAAAAGCTTGGTGCGACTCCATTCCACAGGCATCTGGCTGGGCTACAGATCCTAGCACGCTCTTGCTCCATCTTTTTGTTATGGTAGAAGATGAGTCCTCTCAACGTCTGGCCACATGAAAAGCCAGTTTGAGTACAATGATGTACTCGCAAGAAAATAACCACAAGACATGAGCAGTCAAGCCATCAGGCAACAAGTAACCAGCAATAATAATAATCTAAACATGGCAAGTGTCTACTCATGACATTCCAAGTGGATAGCAACAAGGTAGCACAACAAACCATGGCATAAGCAAACAACGGGAGTACCACCAGTACAGAGTCCAAGCCAGGTGGGGTTGGATCGTATACTGGAGATCACACAAAGAGCTTACCTGTGACGAATAATGGGTGTACCCATTGTTCATAAGTATTATAACTTCACCTGTCATTACAACTACGCCCAGCGGCCTTACCACATCAGTCAAACAGCTAGGCCCACTGGCCTATGTTTCCACTTTGGGTATGCACGGTTGATGTTGGCTCAGGCCTAACTCTAGGCTCCCAACGATCACACCGTCACCCCTGAACAATGGTAACCATCCACATCTCAAGTAACATTCCCTGCATCAGCTTACTGTTCATTTAGTGAAATCAGGTTGTTCATCTTTCTCTCAAACAAATTAAGTTTAACCTCCGGACTCGACAAAGGACAATAGTGTGACCGACACTGAACTGTTCCATAACCTAGGAACAAGGCTAGCTGCTAGATGACATACTCTCGAGAGGTTGCAGTTACCACCCATCTAGATGCACCTTACTCAGCCGGCACTTTAGGACATCATCCTTAAGTCAAACTCAGCAAGATACACTTACATAACCGTTCACGCTACCAAGACACTCCCTGTATAGCTACCGACATAACTCTTTGTCTTATGACGAAGTGAATCCGGCACGTCCCCAACGGATGAGCAACGCCTAGCTCCGGAACCTTCACAAGACTAGCCCCGACCACAACTATGCAGTATCCGACTAGACTTGCCAAGTGGGTAGCATCAAAGGAGGCTTGATAGGTTACATAGGCTACGGCCTTTCCATTTGGGGCGACAGTGGTAGTGCGTTCGATGTTCAGATTAGTGGCACTATGGACTGACTCTATCGAAGTTTGGAGGGGTGTTTCATTTAATCCAGTTTCTTTCAATAGCAAGTCCAAACAACAGGGGATTAGTCCAACCCAACAAGTATAATATCACTTCAACCCGAAACAGAAGCAAACTGCACACAATAGTTCAAACAATGGATAGTTTGCATCGACCGGGTGACTATTGGGCCACCACTAATCGAGCAAACAAATAAATAGATAAAAAAATGCGGGCACAGGCAAAATAGAAAAATGCGTCAACCGGATGACTGCGGCGGAGATGCCTCCGGCCAGCGCCGTCTCGGTCGACAAGAAAAGAAACGTCAACCGGATGACTGCGGCGGAGATGCCTCCGGCCAGCGCCGTCTCGTTCGACAAGAAAAGAAACGTCAACCGGGCGACTGTGGCGGAGATGCCTCCGACCGGTGCCATCCTCAGGTTGATAAAAGAAAATAAAGCAATATAGTCAACCGGGCGACTGTGGCGGAGATGCCGCCGGCCGGTGCCAGCCTCAGGTTGAGTAAAAGAAAATAAAACAATACAGTCAACCGGGCGACTGTGCCGGAGATGCCTCCGGCCAGTGCCAGCCTCAGGTTGAGTAAAGAAAATGAAATAACAACAAAGCCACGATATCTCGTGACGCACAGTTCACAGGGGATCAGCAATCAATTGCATCTATATGACAGGGTAAAAATGCAAACAAACAAACACCGTTTAAGTGTGCATAGCAAGTGGTTAGCTTGCCTTCAACAATCGACGCCATTTGGTTTTGACGGTCACGGGCGTCACGGTTTAGGGTATCGGTTTGCCGGTACCGCGGGACACCTATGCAAGCATACAAGTGTGCTGAGCATATAAACATTTTACAAAAAATACAAAACCTATACCACTGGATAAAGATTTTCAAACTATGAATTTACAAATTTGAATCACCTCGAACGGAGCTACGGATCAAAAGATATGGCCCGGCGAAGAATAGCTATCTGCAGCTCGGTCTGCTGTTCACCTCGGCAACGGATAGCTATCCGATGCGCGCGCGGCGGCTAACTGCCTGCAGCTGAAGGGCTGGGCTGGATCACGCATTTCAGCGAAGTATGCTTTCTCCTGAGGAAAGCGGAAAGCGTAAAATACGCTTTCAGCTGGATCGATTGAAGCTTCCCCTTCCTCCCGCGTATGCTCAGGAGGCGTATAGGAGCGCGACGATGCCGGCGACTGGCGGCCCGGGGAGGACGCTGGCATCGGGGGGGGGGGGGGGGGGGGGCAGCCACGCCGGGCCTGCCGCGCCCGTGGGAGAGGCCCGGGATGCCGGCGACCGCAGGGGTCGTCACCGTGGTCGGCGCAGGTGCCGGCCATGGCGGGCTCCCTGGAGGCGGTGGGGTCGGCGATGGGGAGGGCGAGGGGCCGCGTCGAGGCTGGGAGAGGACCACCGTGCTCCACCGCGCCCGAGGAAGGCTGCGGACGGAGGAGGGAGGCCACGGTCGCGTTGCGCTCATGCTTGCCCGGCTCGGCCAGCACGGCCATAGCGATGGGATGGACGGCGCCGGTGATTGGGAGCCTTGGGACGGATGCCAACGGTGGGGACGGCCACACCAGGGTCCACCGCGGCCGGGGAAAGGAGGAAGCCGGGCTCGGGAGGTACAGAAAAAGTGCGGGTGACTCGAGCTCGCGGAGCCTCGGCCATGGCGGCCGCGCACGAGGCAGAGCATGACGAGCTCCACAAGTCTCTGGCCAGACTACCAGGGAGTGGAGAGGGAGTGAGGAGAGAGCTGGGCAGAGAGGAGAGGGTGGAGTGCAGGGGGGGAACTGAGCTCGGGCTGTGCCCCATTCATGGTTTTTAAGCATGGATGGTGACACGGTTAGGGGGTGAACCATGGTTGGAGTGTCGGTGACTCACCCCAGGGGTTATGCGCTGTGGAGTAAGTGGCCACACAGTAGCCGGAGTTTTAGGCAGGGTTTAGGCTAAGCGAGGTTAGGTCGTGCCAAAACGCGTATGTCCGGGACGTCCAGAGCGCGACGCGAACGACATCGTCGCGTTCCCGCCGACTCGGGACACCAAAAGGAAAACGGGTCGCACCACTGGGTTCGTAACGACGAGAGAAACACAACAAAATAAGAATCACTCAAGAATTCCAAACTTCGTAAAACAAGATTTTCAGAAAACCAAGGGTCCACCAGGTGTTCGATGAAATGACCAAGGACTTGCACATCTCAGAAAAATCCCCAAAATTCACAGTAGGTTAGGAAGGATGTATATAGTATGTCTGTGTATTTTGAGCTCAGTTGGACACAGGGAAGTTGGCCAAATAAATTGGTGTTCAAAAATGCCCTAATGGCATGGGCATGCCAAGTGAACCAAATCAAATGATATTGACATGATATTCTGGATATGTGGTTATATAGGGGAGTTGGTCAATTTGGCAATGCCAAATGATTTTTGTAGCTAGGGGTTGCTTTGGAAATTGCAATTAGGCAAGAAAAGGGCATTACAACGGAAGTACCTCAAATATTGCTCAAATAAGGTTGGTCCAATGGAGTGAAATGTTCAGGAGGTTAAATCATGCTCCTCACCAAAATTGCAGAATTTTTGGATGAGTGGAAAGTGTCCAGATAATTTCTGGATTGAAAATGGCATAATAGAGGAGAGGAATAAATTTGGAAATATTGCATGGGACCATGAAATGTTATTCCATGGGAGTGAGGTATATGTATGAGGGAACCATATGGTAGCTTGGTGGAATTTATTTCAAGATACAATTGTGGCGGTGGCTTTTGGTGGAATCGATGGGAGGGGTTTTGGAGTGTTCAAATGGAATCAATGTTCGACCGGCAAAACAATGGTATGAAGTTATGGTGGAGGTCGAAAAGGATTGAGAATTATCGGGAAATTTCCAAGAGAGCGAGACCAAAGTCCAATCAAAGAGCAACAGGTTTGAAGAAAATATTTTGACAAAATGGAAAAAGTTTTCAGGCGTGAGAAAACGCCACTAAAATTAGGGACGGTTTTTTGGGGTGTTACACTGACACCACATGACCTAGGAAGATGAGTTCCTTTAACCAGAACTCACACTTGGAGAACTTAGCATAGAGACGATGATCACGAAGCTTTGTCAGAACTAGCCGAAGATGCTCAGCATGCTCTTCTTCGATTTTGGAGTAAACAAGGATGTCATCAATGTATATTATGACGAATTTGTCGAGGTACTCATGGAAGATGGAGTTCATAAGCCTCATGAAAGTAGCCGGGGCATTGGTGAGACCAAAGGACATGACGGTTTACTGTTAGTGAAAGCCGTCTTCGGAATATCCTCCTTCCTGATTCTGATCTGATGGTAGCCTGACCTCAGATCCATCTTGGAGAATACGGTTGCACCAGCTAGCTGATCGAAGAGGTCATTTATCTGGGGAATAGGATACTTGTTTTGGATGGTTACCGAATTCAGAGGCCGATAATCGACAACCAGACGAGGAACATTAGAATCCCTCTTCTTGACAAAGATGACAGGACAACCCCAGGGTGAGCTACTAGGCCGAATGAAATCCTTCTCCAACATCTCATCAATTTGTTTCTTCAGCTCAGCCAACTCTTCCGCCGGCATGCGGTAAGGCCTTTTGGAAATCGGAGTAGTCCCCGGAACCAATTCGATGACAAACTCCACACTTCGATCAGGTGGCATGCCAGGCAATTCTTCAGGAAAGACGTCGGGGAAATCACACACCACCCCTACCTCATGCATCTCAGGTGGGGTGACACCTTCCATAAAGTATAAACTGATCTCCGGAGAGAGAGGAGTGGTAGCGGATGGAGTTGCGGATGAAGGGGACCAGTAACTCACTAGCCCGACGGTTGGGTGGATCACTATGACAAACTTGGCAGCACAGTTCAAGTTAGCCTGATATTTGACTAGCCAGTCCATGCCCAGAATGACATCTAGACCATCTGACTTTAGGGCCATCAGCGGGAACGGAAAGGACCAACAGCCTATGGAAATTTGGACCTCCGGAGCAATCCACTTAGTGTGCCAACTAGAGCCTGGTGTTTTAACCACTAGAGGCGAGTCCATGACCACAAACGGTATTTGATGACTATGTGTGAAAGGTATGGATATGAATGAATGCGATGCTCCAGAATAAAACAAGACTGAAGCTGGATTTTCATTAATTCGAAGCGTACCCATGAGAACACCGGGGCACTCTTCAACTCCTTCAGCAGAGACGTGGTTCAGACGACCACGGCTGACAGTCATAGCCTTGGCTGCTGGTGTAGAGGGAGCTGGTGCAGGTGTTGCGGTAGCAGGTGCCTTCTGAGGACACTCCCTTGAGAAGTGACCCGGCTGGCCCCAGCTGTAGCAAGTGGGCCGCGGTGGTGCAGGCAGCTGAGGATGAAACCCACTTCCGGCCGCACCCAAGGTCGAAGTAGCTAGGCGAGGCGGAGGTGGCCTGTATCCCGAGGGCCTGGGCAAGTATGGAGCACGTGGCACCACGCTGAATGGCACGAAGACCCTGCGCTTCTTGACCTCAGAACCCGAGGAACTCTGATGGTCCCCCTGTGCTGGCCTCTTGGAAGCTTCCAGCTCCTTCCTACCTTTCTCCAGAGTGAGAGCCTGGTTGTACAGGTCCTGGTAAGACTGGAACTTGAAGGGCAACAGATCATATCGGAGCCGCGGTGCAAGCCCCTTGCGGAACAACTCCTGTTTGTCCTCATCATTGGTCACGTCCCGCGGGGCGTAGCGAGACAGGTGGTTGAACTCACGCCCATGAGCTTGGACGTCCATACGTCCCTGGTTCAGATCCAGGAACTCCCTCCTCTTTAAGTTCATGATGGGCTTACGAATGTAAGCAGCACGGAAGGCAGTGCGGAATTCAGCCCAGGTGAAGACATGGCCCACAGCAAACATAGCCGCATGGCTTTCCCACCAAGAACCTGCGGCTCCATTTAGAAGGTAGGTCGCAAAGTTCACTTGTTCAGCAGCCGGAACATGCAGTGCGGCGAACTTGCACTCGAGAGCACGCAGCCAGTCGTCCACATCCAGCGGCTCTAGCATCAGAGAAAGTTGGTGGCTGGGAGCGCAAGAACTCAGTGAGGGTGTTGCAGTCATTGTTCCTTCGTGCACCCTGCTGCACCAACTGCTCGAGCAGACGCTCATTGCGCAGGCGGTTCTCTTCAATGGCCATCAGAACCTCCGCCATAGAGGGTGGCGGCGGTGGCTCAGCATCGCTTTGGCTGCCACGACGGGTAGGAGCCATTCTGGAGATTTGAATAAGGACACAGTTAGTATCCATCTCCGAATATTTAGGATTGAGCATTAGCGTCCTCCCTGGTACAGAGACTTGAGATGGCACTAACACATGTAAACAGAACAAGACAACCACGTGTGACATCACGTCAACGCGGCGGAAGCAACAGAAGCAAAAGACTCGAGACATACACTGGACGGTAAACCCAACCCTGAGAACCTTAAACTTTGACACAATTGTTAAAAAAAATAGAGGTAAGATAACTCAGAGATGGAGCGATACCAGGTAAGGAGTAAAAAGAATCCTAAGATGGTTTTCACAACTCATTTTTAGGTTATAAATAATCTTCACGAATACTAGACTCGACATCGACCAATAGAAGGGTTTCCTACAGGCAGTCCTGCTCTGATACCAATTTGTAGCGCCCCGACCCCGGAATTATACAGAGATGCTATGTAACCCACAGGCTATGCTACATAATCGAAGGTTACTAGGGTTACCACTCCCAGGCCAAAATTTTGGCAGACGTGCTCGGAATGGATCATCGGAACCGCAACAGCTCGATCATGCCATAAACACTGGCATAGCTATCAATGCATAATAGAGAGATCAAGACTGCGGAACATCTGGCATATCACAGACTCTATGATACAAGAGATCATAGTTCAACTCATATAATGAGAAAGATAGCAAATAACACATCAGAGGTCACAGACCCAACATTACATAATGCGTAAGAGAATTTAGTTGTCTAACAACAAGATCCAAATTATGGCCTAAGAGGCCTACAATAACAATCCCAGCCAGCCTGTTCCGAGACGTCCCAAGCTGCCACCTGGGAACCCCAGACTACTCGTCGATGTCAACAAAGAAACCACCTTCCTGTTCGGTGACGTCCTCCTCTGAAACAAATAATAATCAACAAAGCAAGGCTGAGTACGACGTACTCGCAAGGTTACTAGGGCGATATAGGCCCAATGATGATTGGCCTCAAAGCTGTATAGTAGTTGTTTTGCATAAAGTTAGTTTTTCTTTTTAAATACAATGACTCATGGCATCCACTACTCAGAAGGTTTTTCACAAGGGGATAAGATAGTAAACTTTCATTCGTTAGTTCACATTGAACCAACAGTAACCAGAATCCACCACTCATCTCCACCAAGGCACTCCCTCGAATCACCCTCGATTAAATGAACCTTTTAACACATGTTGCCAAATTTTAATTAGGTTCAGGTTTTCTATGAGCTAATCCGCCTTTCCCAAGATTTTTCCATAACCGTGGACACGGCTTTTCGAAAAGATTAAACCCTGCAGGGGTGTACTGTTTTTACCACCGGTACCGACCGACCCCTTTCCTGTACAATTAGCTCTCTTTCGGGGAAAGCCGGCAGGGCGGGCGCGGATAAACCTTTACCTTGCATGAGACTATCCAAGGGTCATCGTGACGACAGGACAAGTTCAGTGGCTATTTCAGCACCCTGCCCCCATGATGACTCCCAAGTGCAGGAGATCAATTGTAGTACCTTTCGATTAGAAAAGGTTGTTGAACCCACGAGGAGCTGAATGTATTGGTTAACAAGAATTGGTAAATAAAACAATGAAAGATGCAAGTGTTTTTGAGATTTTTCGTAAAAATGCTGAAGGTAAATGGTAGCAAGTAAAATCTCTCAAAGAGAGAAAGCCCAATCCTCTATGTAGCAAGAGGACAAGCTCAAGTGTGTGTTTCAATGCTTGGAAATAAGGCCTATGGATCATACTTTCACTAGTGGAGACTCTCAACAATAATAATATAATTGAATACATAAATATTTCCTCTTCACTATGCTACCCCGAACTATCCTCCGGTTGGATAACGAACACCAATCCATTACGTAGGGCTATAAAAGCACACCTTAAAATCGCATTGCACATCCAGGGAACCCCAAACTGTCAACTTGAGCGCCCTAGATAGTACTAGACAAACACTACAAATTCATAGAGACATCCAACACAAATAATAACTCATGATAAGTATTCCTGTAATCTATAGCCTAAGAGCCACACACGGTATGCACACTGTCAACTTCGCACCATGGGACAAAGGTGACTCCAGAGATTACATTAATAAAACCACTTGAGTAGCATAATTCATAAGATAATGAAGAGTAACATCTATGGATTCAACTAGGTTACAAAGCTCATGATCACATAAAGATCACACCATGGGAGAGAGAGAGATGAACCACATAGATACCGGCATGAGCCCTCAGCCCCGAGGGAAACTACTCCCTCTTCATCATGGAGACGGTGGAGATGTCGTTGGGGGAGATGGAGACCACCCCGGCAGCGCCCCGCCGGAGTTTCCCCCCTCCAATATGCAGCTCCAGGTCTCTGTTTCGTGGTTTCTGTGTTTCGGCGGTGCTCTCTTCTGGAAATCATCGGGGGACTATTTTTATAGTCGGTTTTAGGTCACGAGGAAGCTTCGGGAAGAAAGATCGACGGCAACGGAGCCACGAGGGGGAAAATAGGGTGCCTCACGCGGCCAGGGAATCTGGCCGTGTGGGACCATCCAATTCCCTCCTCGGACTTCCTTTTTTGCGGATCCTTGGCTCTTACGACTTCTTCCTTCCAAATATTGAGCCCCGTAAATTTTCAGGTCATTTGGACTTCGTTTGGGTCCTCGAAACTCAAAAATATAGAAAATAGGGTTTTCTGCCAGAGCAGGGTTAATTCCAGAAAAATAGGGAAACTGTGAAATATTCCCAAAATCAATAGAAAACAATGATATAACCCTTATATGATGCAAATATGATTGAAATATACGTGATTCAATGCAAAGTTCATGTATGCATTTTATATGCATCAACATCCCCAAGCTTAACCTATACTCGTCCTCGAGTATGAAGGTGATAAAACTAACATGGACTTTGCATTTAAATACTAACAATGGATATCAAAGATGATTAATATTGCTACATAAAGTAAAATGATTCATTCTTCAAAGGAGTAGCAATATGCAAGATAGATTATAAAGTGATATCAAATATTCAATGCAAGGATGTTCAATGATAATTCACAAAGTGTAACATAGAAGAAAGTACTATGGACCAAATGTATGCATAATGAAAAGTAAAAACATCCTAGAATGGTCATATAGTACTCTTATAAAACTGAATATAAAAGTGGACACTTTGGAAAGATATAAATGAGTAGAGATAGAAACATGAACAAGTCTCATCTAACTTCCAAATGCTTCTACTTAAGTTAATGTTTGCAATGTGGTATTGGTGTCAAGCTCTCATTACCCCTTATCATAACATCTTGAATGGTTAAAGTTTAAAGTGAAAGCAAATATGAGTAGTGTGCTTGACAAAGAAATGGTTGAAAGTCTCATGCCCCGTGAATACGAGTAGCTACACCTTGGTGTTACTCAACTTGGGAAACAAAGCAAGTTCAAGTAAAAGCATTGTATAATAGCGTCATTAAGAGGGTCAACTGGGGTACCTCTTGTCCCAGGACATGGAACCATCCCATGTAAAAATGACAAGACAAACAAACATAAGGAACAATCTCAATACCCTTTTTATTTACTATTGGTATAGCTTTTTATTGTGAGGTGTATCACTGAAGGTTCACATAGCATGTAAGTAAATTTCCACCATGAAAGCATGGCTTAGATTGGCGGCCCAGGTATCTCTCTAGCCATTTATACAAAATACTTAAACTCACTTAGTTTCCACATTTATTTGGCACTATGATAGGCATCCATAAACAAAAGTACATGATATCAACTAAATATAATTTAGTGCAATGTTGAAAGCTTGCCATGTGACAGCACAGTTGGGCTAACTAGAAACCAAGACTCTTGTCAAATTCACAACTTCATAATTTTAATCACAATGGTTCATGTTTATTAAGTGCAATAGTAAGGTGTGAGAGCTATTTAACCAACTTTTTCCCATAACAATCAATAACATAAGCATTTTAATTCAGAGGTATAGATAATACAAAGTAACATGATAAACATACTCGGAATAGCATTAAGCTAATAGGTAGATATGGTGGACTCACTGGAAAAACTTTGGCTGAAGGTGTTGGAAAACAAGTTTTTACTTGTTGGGATTTTTGGGCTAGCAAAAGGGAGAAAGCTGACCAACTAAATGCATGCACAAGTTGAAAGAACAAGTTATGCCCGGATGTGGCCTAGAGGGGGGGGGGGTGAATAGGCGATTAAAACCTTTTCTATTTAGGGGCATGATAATTGCGGAATAAAACTAGATGTCTAAATTAACAAGCCAACAACCTAATATACTAGGTTTGCCTAAGTGCACCAACAACTTATGCTAAGCAATATGACAACAAGGTGATAGCAATATATAGACTTCAAGCACGATGGCTATCACAATGTAAATTTGCATAAGTAAAAGCTCGGGTATAGAGATAACCGAGGCACGCGGAGACGAGGATGTGTTCCCGAGTTCCTCCTTGTTAAGGGAGTACGTCTCGTTGGAGGGGTGTGAGCTCGCCACAAAAGGCCTACTCAAGATGCCACAAAGGCCTCACCCTATTCTCCGATGAACCGCACCCAAAGGTTTGGTTCACCTTCCACTATCGGAATCCTTCGGGGCGGATTCCGGAGCCCTTACAACTTTTGGGGCACACACCCACAACTCAATTGGGGGCTCCCAAAGCATGCCGAAGCTTCACAAGCCGAAGTCTTCGCGGCACCACCGTCTAGGGTCCAATGACCCAGGAGTAACAAGCTCCCAACCTTCAATCCCACGAATCAGCGTGGGGAGCACAACTCGATGCAACAAATGCAAAAGGGGAAGATCACACCAAGTGGTCAAATCCTTCACCCCAAAATCCAACCAAAGCAACTAATGCTATGGAGGGATTTAGGAGGAAGAACAGAGGAGAAACACCAAGAACTCCAAAATCTAGATCCAACGAGATTCCCTTACTTAGAGGAGATTTTGTTTGGTGAAGTAGTGGATCTAGATCTCCTCTCTCGTTTCCCTAAATTTGGGCAAGAATCATCGGAGGGAAGTGGAGGAATCGAGCTCTCAAAATGTTGCAACAATGGTGGGGAGAGAGAAAATGGGCTCAGCTCGAAATTTGGGGAAGAAGACCTTTTTATAGGGGCCCCAAAAAGGTGACCGTTGGGGCAGAAAAGTGTGCAGCCCGAGACCCCGGCCTGGGCCGGCCTGCACGCCGGCCGGGAATCACACAGGCGAAGAACTGCAGCGAGGGAGCACAGGCAAGCCGTCCTGGAACCGGCCTGGCCCGGCCTGGCAACTCCCTGAGAAAAGAAAAAAAACACAGAGGAAAGGAAATTGGCCCGTAGAGGAGCCGGCCTCCCTCCCCGGCCTGGGCCGGCCGAGAGCGCGGTGGGCCGGGCAGCCTCCCGAGCCTGCCGGCCTCATCCCGGCCTGGGCCGGTCGGCCAGCACGCGCGTGGGCCGGGAGGACACCCGAAGCCCCCGGCCTAGGGCCGGCCTCGCGCCCGGCTGGGCCGGCCGATCTGTCGTTTTTTTTTCTTTTCTCTTTTCTAAAAATTCTGTTTAAAAAAACGATCGAACCGAAAACGCAATAACTTTCGCATACGAACTCCGTTTTCGATAATCTTGGACTCGTTGGATTCGTCACAACGAGCACAACAAGAATATGCAGAGAAACATCATAGTCCAAGAATATATTACAAAAATAAATGGGGAAAGGTAAAAGCTCCCATTTGCAAATCGGAAATGCAATAACTTTCACCCACGAACTCCGTTTTCGATAATCTTGGACTCGTTGGAATCGTCACAACGAGCACAACAAGATTATGCAGAGAAACATCATGGTCCAAGAAAATATTATAAAATCAAATGGGGAAAGTTAAAAGCTCTATTTTGAAAACCGGAAATGCCAAAACTTTTGCAATTGAAGTCCGAAAGAAGTAAAACGATTTTTGTTGGAATGAGGACGACAAAAGCAACCTTTGAAAATGGCAAACAAGCAATGGAGATTTTGCAAAGAAATGAAAGAGATAAATCTCCCGCACGGATGAACCGGCAAAATCTCCAATACCGAAACCGCAATAGAAGACGCATATGAAAACCGTTTTTGGTGAACTTGGCTTTGTCATGACAAGCACGACAAGCACCAAGACCACACCACGATAAGGGACAAATAAGAACCAATAAAGATGATTGCATGGATGCAAAGGTTTGTGCTCTCTACGGCGATACGATCACGATATTCGGTCGAGAGCCGCTCTTGATAGTACGGTTATCTATCCTATAATCCGGTCTCTCACTAAACAATATGAGACCGGTAAAATAGAAACCCTATCAAGATTATACCTTTGCCTTGCGCATAAATCCACTTGAGGTCGATGAAGATGATCTTCATCTCCTCAAGACGCACCACCTTCCTCGATTGCACTTCGGTGAAGATTCACTTGATGCTCCCCCATACACCAAGATGGGAGACGCTCTCTTCGGCATATCTTCACTTGGCCTTGAGTGATGATCAACCCGCACAAAGCCTTGATCAACACAAACTTTTCTTCCCTTAGCTTTCACTCCAACAAATGGAGATCAATCAACTCAAATGGGCACACCTATGAATATATCTTAATGCAAACATTAGTCCATAGAGATTGTCATTAATTACCAAAACCATGCATGGGAGCAACCATGCACTTTCAATCTCCCCCATTTTGGTAATTGATGACAATCCCTTTTTAAGAGGGTTTATATAACGAATATAGCATCCTTGCAAAACAAACGAGCAAGGATGCAAGTGCATGCATGGCAAATGCAACAAAAGCATAAAAACCAAATTCCCTTAAACCCTCTAAACTTCTCCCCCATTGGCATTGATTGCCGAAATGGGAAGAAAAATTTAGAGAGCCAATATAATATGAGTTCCTCCATAAAGGTGATGACAATCCCTTTTAACAAAAAGGAGGAAATCAAACTATATTGAGGATCAAAAGATTGCAAAAGGATGAAATCATTTTAAACATCTACACAAAGGAGAAAAGCAATCGAGAAGATCCAAAGCGAGAGTTCTAAATAAAAACGGAGAAGCTCCCCAATTTTCATGCACAATTGAGGAGTGCACAAAAATGGCATCCTCGCTCCCCCAAGATCATCTAGAACCCGCAACAAGTGCAAGAGTGCATAATGCAAAAGCAAATCATAGCACTTGCATCAAAGATGTGGTTGAGCCATAAAAAGATACTAATTTTCAAAAATTCAACATAAGATAGGCCCAACCGCGAAAAGAGATCTTTTAAAGAAATATGTTCACAAGCTTAGGGATACCAATTGGAAACTAAAACCAATTGAAAATGCCAAAAGCTAGTGATAGCATTTAGTCAAATGAAAAACAACATGCTCACCATGGTAAACATGAAGTAAAAGATCCTCAACAAATACATGTGTGTGCAAATATACCAATAAACAATGAGACATGCACTCATGAGATAAATTTGGAGCCACCAAAGAATTATAAATAAAAGCAAGGTAGCTCAAAAGAATTAGGATACCAACTAAAGGTGACCTCTCTCATATGTATAGGTTTCTAATTAGACAAACCATTGAAGATATACATCCGCAAAGAAACATATACATACGAAATGGTTAAGGAAAAGGAGAACAAGGTATCCAAAGGGAAGTCATAAATATACAAACGAGATTATTGCATAAAAGCATAGCACATAGCTCAAATTTATCTCATTGTATATAAATGAACTTCAAATATATCAAATGCATCACACATATCACTAAGTGAACAAGAGATAGTGAAGATGCTTTGAGTTAGGCAACAAGTATCACAAGGAAATAATATCAATTGAAGAAAAGGATTTTGCAAATTCATCACACATATCACAAAGATATATTAAGTGAAGAAAATAGGCTAAAACCACAACAATTGCATCTAAAAGCTTTTCATGCCAAGAGGCAACCTACACAAGGTTGGATACTAAAAAGTATGCATGAGATAGATACTTGTTACCGGGATGCATTGATGATGAAGAGAATGAGAATTTGTTTGTCATCAAAGCTTGACTCCGACAATCACATGGTGAGAACACCTTCCTTATGAATGAGACAAGCATCCAATGCATCTCCATTGTACCTAAAACACAATTAGAGTACAAAATGGTTCCCAAACTTATTGGGTTCCATAGTAGTTAGATCAACTACAATATATAGGAAACACTCCATATAAATATGTGCATATAGATATGAAATTGAATTTCATGCACATCTTAGCCGATTTAGGATTCGGTTGAGTATCCCCTATATATTGGATCAAGAAAGATAAGCATGCTAAAATAATATAAATTAGTAACCGAGCATGCAAAGGCTTTCTAGAACCAAAAGAGATACAATTTGGACGAAAACACAAAGTGAACCAAAAAGGTTGTCCAAATTATATCAAAATCCAAATCAACACATGAATTAGGAGAAATCAAATCAACCTATGATTAATTCCAAAACATATCACACATGAAGTGTGATATCAAAAGGAATCAAATCAACACAACAAATGATCGATAAGACACCAATTGAAAATAAGATACCAATCAAAACAAAAAAATACCTACTAGGAGAAAAGATACCAAGAAGAGGATAAAGCTTGACCGAAATCAAGTAAAGTAAGATAAAGCAAAAAGGTATCAAGACTCCCACAATAAATATCAATTGGAACAAATATCTATGGAGGAGATATTAAATTCCAATTAATACCAATTGAAGGTACCAACACAAGATAAAGAATCAAATGCCAATTGAAAGGATCAAATATTGATAGATAGAATAGTGTTCTAAATAAAAATGAGTGCTCCCCCAAGATTAATGCATTATCTTAGATATTTGCATTTGAATACAAAATGCACACACAAGGGATCATCACTCTCCATATTTTATCTAAAACACTAAACACTACCGATTGAAAAATAGGATCCTTGCAAGAGTTAAAGAGGGCAATAAATAAGTCAAATTAAAGCAAGAGCCAATGTGAAGATGATCTACAAAATCCACCACAATTACTAGAATCACTTGTCATGGACAAGGAGTATATGGAGACATTTCTCGGTGGTATATAGGAATGATGTACAAGACCAACTTCACAACAAAAAAGAATATGGCAAAAGATAAGAATCAAAACACCATATTTTGAAAAAGGTTTGTTGGTAGTTTCAATTATTCGAACCAACCGGCAAAGCCATGGTTAAAATAAGATGAAGCAAATGGTTTCTCACATAACATATGGAAATGGATATTAGAGAAAAACCACACCAAGCAAACTCACACAAACAAGAACCAACGGGTAACCACAAAAGAAAATTGGAACTTGTTTGAGCACACATGCCACATAGGAATAAGATAATTTAATATATCAAATCTAGGTGGCAAACCTCAAATGTTCACATTTTTATGGGATTGTAATATGCACATAGCTTATTACTCCCCCATAATGTGATAATTCATTTATTTTTTCAACAAGAGGCAAATAAAACCAACTAGAGAAATTAATGGACATTGTAGAATTTGAATTTCTCATGAATATGACATACCACATAGTAGCTAGATAATATTGAAATATCAATACTAGGTGGTGTGCCTCATGTATACACATTTTTAGGTTCGTGAGGTGCACAAAGCACATCACTCCCTCAAAATGGGATAGTTCATTAATCTCTCAAAAACCCAATTGAAATCAACACAAGATTCAATGAAGCTCAACACACAAATTACACATACATGATATACAACTATCATACACAACCTTGAGTAGCAAGACAAGTAGGATTGAAGCATATCATATACAAGCACATGCTAGGAACAAAACTAACACATGCAAGGGAGCAAGCAACTTTCAATGTATATAAATGATTAAATACAAGTTACCGCAAGGAGGAAGCATTGGATATGAGATAGATATGTGAGAATACAATTGACTTGGCTAGATGAAAAGATAACCATGAAGACCCCTTAATTCTTCAAATGAAAGCCAAGTCACCAATGTCCTCCACTAACACCTATTGATCAAGTTGAAGCTTGTTGGTCCCCAACCAAGTTGGGTCCTAAGAGGTTAGTCACAATAGAATTGGGAACCCAAATGGTGCTTTTCTTGACACCACTTTGAGCTCCCACATACTTGGCAAACACATTGCCACTCCTATCCTTCCTAAGAGAATAAATATCATCAATTATGATAGGGTTGGATGAGGTACCGTTAGTGCATGAAGAAGCAAAATGACCTTTGCCACGACAAAGGTAGCAACACCGACTCTTCTTCTTCTTAATAGGCTCCATAACTTGAGGATCATTGACGTGAGTCTTCTTAGGAGGTGGCCTTTGTTCAACTCGTGGTTGAGCACGAGATTGCACAAGGGGCCGCTTCCCTAGTTGCTTCTCACTAAGAGGCTTCGTCTTCATTGGGCAATCCCTAACATGATGCCCTTCAATCTTGCACTTGAAGCAAGTGATCTTGGCCGGATTCTTGATTTGAACTTGGCCCTTCTTCTTCTTCTCAACCTTGTACTTGGTCTTGTTGTTAGAGTTGAATCCAAGTCCACTCTTGTCATTCGGGGATTGTTGCACACTCAACATGTTGTCAAGTGCACTCTTCCCTTCATGACGCTTAGCTTGGGCCTTGAGCTCTCCTCTTTTCTCTACATGGTTAGTGACAACACAAGTACTAGAGGAGGTAGATGCATCGTTGTTAGAGCAACAAGGCAAAGCAAGTAGTTCATCACAAGATGTACCAACATTTTTAGTGGATGAACTACTAGGACTAGCACAAGGCAATATAGCATTTTTAGTTGAAGTTGTGCTATTATCCACATGAGGCTCACTAGATGTTACCTTTGTCGTGATGGCCTCATGAGCTAACTTTAGACTAGCATAGGATGATAGAAGATCATCATTAGAGCTAGATAGCTTTTTATGACTTTCTTCCAACTCCCTATACTTGCTAGTTAGCAACTCAAGTTGAGCCCTTAGCTCAACATTCTCCTTCAAAGTAGATGCTTCACAAGAAATGGAGTTAGTAGCACAAGCATCATTAACTTTAGGAATAGAAGAAGACATCTTATCAAGCTCATTATTTAATCTAGCATTTTCCATTTTAAACACTTTATATTTTGCATGAGCATGATCACGTTCTTTAATGATTTTAGAAATTATTTCATTATGAGACTCCTCGATAGATTCTAGTTTCTCCTCTAGAGAAGCACGAGTCTCTTGCTCTCCCTCAAGAGCATCTTCTAACGATGCTTTCTCCACAGCATCATCTCTTTCAATCATACCCTTTTCTTCAAGGCTTGCTTCCAAAGCCTCAATAGTTTCCCCACGCTCAATTAGGGTGCTCATGATTTCAAAGAGGTTAGCTTGGGCACTTTTATTGCTAGGAAGGGCTTTAAGAATCATTAGACCTTTATTTTGAAGCATAGCATTAATCTTTTCCATATCATCTTCTTCATCATTATTATCATCATCATTATCATCATTATTATTATCATTGCTAGAAGAAGATTTAGCCATAAGGCAATGAGTGATGGATGAAGAAGAATAATTAGTTTTTGAACTACTCAAGTTCAAATCTTGTTCCACAATTAATTGAGTTTCCTCTAGCATTTTTATCATTGGAACAAGATAAAGCAAGCATATCTGTAGCGGACCTGCACTTAAAATTAGGCAAGATCCCTGTGTATAGTGCAAACCCCTGGATCGATTCATTTGCACACACAGTTTACGATGAAATATCACAACAATGTATCAATTATTACAAACGAAATCCAGACTTAGGAAAATATTCGATTACAACTTTGCATAGCACGAAGCTAGCTGGAAAGAGAAAACAGCGGAAACATTATTATTCATGGAGTCTCCATCATCTTCATGTAGCCACAGGCGAAACATGTTGGTTGCAGACTCGAAACCATTAACGAAACCTCACTCTTCGTCAGAAAAACCTGATAAAATATATCAACAAGGTGGGTCAGAACCATAAAAATGGAACTGGCAAGTGACACTTTGTGGACTCATATTGGAACAACTCTAGTAACCTATATGCATATTTGGCTTGGTGGAGTTTGAAGGCTATTTTGCCGAAAGCCAACTTTTTCCTAACTCTTTATAAAACTTGTCTTCTACACGAGACTTTCATGGCATGAAAGCCACTGTCTCAACTACCCTTGTTCACCCATCAAAATTTTAACTTAGAGAAATTAGAATGATGAGATCCTCCGTTGACGTCCTTGTCCAGCTTGCTCAGAATTGTCCGTAACCGGGGACACGGCTAAGTACTTAGTTTGACACTCTGCAGAGTTTGTGCACGTTCACCATAAGACCTCATCAACCCATTCTGACCTTGACCCTTCTTGAAGTGAAAAGGAAAGGAGGAGATGAAGACGAGACCTTTCCGAAGTGTTTTCCCGACCACTGCCGTCCTGACGCGCTCCACCTACAAACCTCTACCACCACCTGTCAGGGCGGGCCGGTTCCACACTACATACTTAGTCAAGCCAGAGCCCATATGACTTATGGCTGCACGGTAAGCTAACTAAACTTGGAGTAACGTCGGTCTCTTTGTCCCTGGGTGGCCATCCACAAGTGCACATACTCGAGTACAACCATAGACATGGCCCCGAGTAGCCACTCAACTCCAACCGCCGTCAACAAAGCAAATCCACCCAGGAGTTTCTTTAACTTAGTAGAATTTACTTTTATCAAAACAAAACCAAGCATAGCATTTCTATAAATCTACTAAGTGCTCATAGGTGTATCTAAACCATCTAGTAAACAGGAGTAAACTACACTAAACAGTTTTAGCATAGCCATACTAATAACCTATCATGCAAATTTTCTAAGTAAAAGCTACAACATGCATATATCAAAATAATAGGAATTTCATGAGTGTGCCACTTGCCTTGGCAGCAAGAAGAGCAGGAGCAGCAGTTGCAATCATCTTCGGGTCCCTCCGAACAAACTAACAAAATAAACAAGCCACACATAAACAAACAAACAAAACAATAATAACAATACAATAAATATGCAATGCATGAAATGCATTTAAGGTCACAAGGAAAATATCATACTAACTTTTCTGGTCTATGAAAACATGCATGAAGTCAAAATGCAATTAAAACAATTTTTAGTATAATAACAACATAAAACAATTCCCAAAAAGGGAATAAGCACAAATTAAATACTACTGTTAAACAAAATAATTACAGAAAATATGAGGTTGGTCCTACTGGACAGAGGGCTTCAAAACTAAACTAACCCAATTGGATTTACTCAAAAAGCTATTTTTAAACTAAAGTTATGACAAATTTACTCAAATTTCACATTTGAAATTCAAATAAATTTAAACTTGTCAAAACAGAAAACTATAACGCCAGAAAGATTCTACTGGTTCTAAGGATTTCAAATATATAAAAATATTTGAATTTGGTCCAAAGTATAAAAAGATATGATGAATCTAAGGTGTAGGGGTTTTTCTGCAAAACAGACAGATCGAAATAAAACAGGAAAATCCTTCTCCACACTGGCGCTGACTGGATCTGACATGGCAGCTTCTGATTGGCCGGGGGTGCTGACTGGGCTGCCACGGGTGCGTACCGGTTCGTTTAAATAAAATTAAAACATGACCGTCAGATCTAGATCTGACGGTCCAGATCTATTTGACCATCACCTAGCGGCGCTAGGTCACCGGAGCGGCCGGCCGACGGCGGCGACGGTTCGGCATGCCGTGTTCCGGCGAGATGAGAAGGACTGGGAGGGGGCTTCCGTTACCAAAAGATGCAGTAGGACGAGGAGATGTTGGCGGCGAGGCGAAGGTCTCCGGCGTGTCCTGCTCCTCCTGGAATCGCTCGTCGGAGTCGAAGACGGCGGTGGTTGGCTTCGGGTGTGGACGCACGTCGATCTGGGGCACCAAAAATTACCGGAGCATGTCAGGGTGATGCGCAAGATGAAAATAAGGAGGAAGAGAGTGGAGAGAGGGCTCGGGGTTGCCGAGGGTCACCGGAATCAAAGGTTGACGGCGGCGGCAGAGGCGACGTGTTGAGCTCGATTTCGAGCAGCCTGTGGGCGCTCGGGTTAGGGTTTGTGGGGGAGAAGAGAGAGGGCGGCGAGGGGCTCTTATAGGGGTGCTCGGTCGCGTCGATCTTGGCCTTAATGGCCCGCCATGATGAGCGAGATCACCGGCGTCGAGTTTCCAAACACGGTCGCGTGATTTGGGGACGGAGGAGACGACGGTGACGTGGCCGTCGGTGCCGACATGTGGGACCCGGATGTCAGCGGAGGAAGGAGAAAAGAAAAAGAAAAGAAGCGCGGGCTGATGCTGGGCTGCAGGTGCGGGGATGTTGTTGGGCCTCTACTGGGCTGGCTCGGCTGAGCTGGTTCGGCCAGCTTGGCTTTTTTTTTTTTGAAACCTTTTTCTTTTTCAGAAAAACAAACAAATCATAACTTTTGAAATACACAACCAAATGGTTTCAAACTAGTTTGTAAAATTTTGTAAAAATATCCTTTATAATAATATACCATTTGGGAACATTTTTACACAAATTTTAACCATAATGCTCTTGGGCAAAAAGGTAATATTTGTTATTCCCCTTGCTTATAAACAAATAACGAAAATAACTTTGATTCTTTTTTTTTTGAAAACAAGCAAACCAAGAATGCAAAATGCAACAATGCAAGGAAAAGATGCATGCCATGCATGAATTTTTATTTTATGAAAATTGGGATGTTACAATATCATCATTAGATTTATCTAAACAATTTTTGGATGATATGCAAGGACTATCAACACTAGCATGTATGACATTTATAGTGCGATGTGTATTTTGGTCCAAAGATGAGGCATTGCAACAAGATAGCGACAAAAGATCATCAAAGAAGAGCTCACTATCAATATTGCAAAAACTATCACTACTCACCATCACATTGGTTTGTGGCTTACCACATTTTGGTGAAGTAGACGAAGACGAGAGCTCGTCACGGCCGGAGGTGGAGGGAGAACAATCATCCTCAATAGAGTTGGACACTCCATATTTATCTTGTAGCTTGGTCCAAAGCTCATGAACATCCTGGAGAGGCATGATTGAGTCGAAAACTACAACACTTAAAAATTTACAAAACTCATTAGATGCTAGAGCATCTAGATATAAGTTTTTCTGATCCTCTAAAGTCGTACTTTCGTAGTCCTTTGGAGGAGAAAAACCTATATCTAAGATACGCTCAATATTGGGGTCCAAGACCCGTAAGTGACTAAGCATATGAGTTTTCCAAACATTAAAATTTGTGCCATTAAATCTAAATAAGGAATTGTGCACTAAATCCCTAGACGACATCTTTACTCTCTAGGCGGTAAAGCCAAACAAGAGAGACGAGGCTCTGATACCAATTGAAAGAACAAGTTATGCCCGGATGTCGCCTAGAGGGGGGGGGGGGGAATAGGCGATTAAAACTTTTTCTATTTAGGGGCTTGATAATTGCGGAATAAAACTAGATGTTTAAATTAACAAGCCAACAACCTACTATACTAGGTTTGTCTAAGTGCACCAACAACTTATGCTAAGCAATATGACAACAAGGTGATAGCACTATATAGACTTCAAGCACGATGGCTATCACAATGTAAATTTGCATAAGTAAAAGCTCGGGTATAGAGATAACTGAGGCACGAGGAGACGAGGATGTGTTCCCGAGTTCCTCCTTGTTAAGGGAATACGTCTCGTTGGAGGGGTGTGAGCTCGCCACAAAAGGCCTACTCAAGATGCCACAAAGGCCTCACCCTATTCTCCGATGAACCGCACCCAAAGGTTTGGTTCACCTTCCACTATCGGAATCCTTCGGGGCGGATTCCGGAGCCCTTACAACTTTTGGGGCACACACCCACAACTCAATTGGGGGCTCCCAAAGCATGCCGAAGCTTCACAAGCCGAAGTCTTCGCGGCACCACCGTCTAGGGTCCAATGACCCAAGAGTAACAAGCTCCCAACCTTCAATCCCACGAATCACCGTGGGGAGCACAACTCGATGCAACAAATGCAAAAGGGGAAGATCACACCAAGTGGTCAAATCCTTCACCCCAAAATCCAACCAAAGCAACTAATGCTATGGAGGGATTTAGGAGGAAGAACGGAGGAGAAACACCAAGAACTCCAAAATCTAGATCCAACGAGATTCCCTCACTTAGAGGAGATTTTGTTTGGTGGAGTAGTGGCTCTAGATATCCTCTCTTGTTTCCCTAAATTTGGGCAAGAATCATCGGAGGGAAGTGGAGGAATCGCGCTCTCAAAATGTTGCAACAATGGTGGGGAGAGAGAAAATGGACTCAGCTCGAAATTTGGGAAGAAGACCTTTTTATAGGGGCCCCAAAAAGGTGACCGTTGGGGCAGAAAAGTGTGCAGCCCGAGACCCCGGCCTGGGGCCGGCCTGCACGCCGGCCAGGCCGGCCGGGAATCACACAGGCCAAGAACTGCAGCGAGGCTGGCCTGGCCTGGCCTGGCCCGGCCTGGCAACTCCCCAAGAAAAGAAAAAAAAACACAGAGGAAAGGAAACTGGCCCACAGAGGAGCCGGCCTCCCTCCCCGGCCTGGGCCGGCCGAGAGCGCAGTGGGCCGGGCAGCCTCCCGAGTCTACCGGCCTCATCCCGGCCTGGGCCGGTCGGCCAGCACGCGCGTGGGCCGGGAGGCCACCCGAAGCCCCCGGCCGGGCCGGCCGATCTGTTGTTTTCTTTTCTTTTCTCTTTTCTAAAATTTCTGTTTAAAAAAACGATCGAACCGAAAACACAATAACTTTTGCATACGAACTCCGTTTTCGATAATCTTGGACTCGTTGGATTCGTCACAACGAGCACAATAAGAATATGCAGAGAAACATCATAGTCCAATAATATATTATAAAAATAAATGGGGAAAGGTAAAAGCTCCCATTTGCAAATCGGAAATGCAATAACTTTCACCCACGAACTCCGTTTTCGATAATCTTGGACTCGTTGGAATCGTCACAACGAGCACAACAAGATTATGGAGAGAAACATCATGGTCCAAGAAAATATTATAAAATCAAATGGGGAAATTTAAAAGCTCTATTTTGAAAACCGGAAATGCCAAAACTTTTGCAATTGAAGTCCGAAAGAAGTAAAACCAATTTTGTTGGAAAGAGGACGACAAAAGCAACCTTTGAAAATGGCAAACAAGCAATGGAGATTTTGCAAAGAAATGAAAGAGATAAATCTCCCGCACGGATGAACCGGCAAAATCTCCAATACCGAAACCGCAATAGAAGACGCATATGAAAACCGTTTTTGGTGAACTTGGCTTTGTCATGACAAGCACGACAAGCACCAAGACCACACCACGATAAGGGACAAATAAGAAACAATAAAGATAATTGCATGGATGCAAAGGTTTGTGCTCTCTATGGATGCAAGGGCTGGTGCTGTCCTGACCTCACCAACAGGCGACAAGCTCTACTACGCCATCCAGTTGTGCTTCAAAGATAGCAGCAAGGTGTCCAACAACATTGCTGAATACGAAGGCCTCCTCGCTGGGCTCAGAGCTGCCATTGCCCTCGGCATCAAGCGCATCCTCATCAAGGGCGACTCTCAGCTCCTCGTCAACTTCTCCAACAAGAGCTACACGCCTAAGGACACCTACATGGTAGCCTACCTTGAAGAGGTACGCAAACTCGAGAAGCACTTTAGGGCATGGAGCTCAAGCATATCCCACGAGGGGAAAACCAAGAAGCAGATGAACTCGCCAGGCGAGCGGCAAGAAGGGAAGCCCAGAAGCCTGGAGTGTTCGAGGAGAGACTCGCCAAGTCCTCGGTCAAGCAACCAGCGGTCAACATGAGCATCAATGAGGAGCTCCCACCAGCCCCATCAAGTGGAGCACCAAACTGCGGGCTGCCCTCACGCGATCGCCTGCTGATGACCCTGGTACGCCAAGACACTGGATCGACGAGATCAAGAGCTACTTGCAAGATCGAGTCCTTCCCGAAGAAGATGCAGAGGCTGAGAGGGTTGCTCGCCAGGCCAAGTCCTACTGCCTCCATGACGGAGACCTGTACCGTAAGCGCCCCAATGGGGTTGCGTTGCAGTGCGTCCCTGTCGAGAAAGGCCGCCAGCTCATCAACGACATCCACAGCGGAGAGTGCGGCCACCATTCATCCTCACGCACCCTCGTAGGCAAGGTCTTCCGGAGTGGCTTCTATTGGCCTTCAGTGCTTCAAGATGCAGCCGCAATCGTCCTGTCCTGCGACGCCTGCCAATTCCACGCCAAGCAAATTCACCAGCCCTCGCAAGGACTCCAAACTATCCCGCTCTCCTGGCCGTTCGCGGTCTGGGGGCTGGACCTTCTGGGACCTTTCCTGCGAGCGCTCGGGGGCTACCGCTACCTCTACGTCGCCATCGACAAGTTCACCAAGTGGCGTGAGGTGGAACCCGTGCGCACCATCCCGGCGAAATCAGCGATAAAGTTCATCAGGAGCTTGGTCTGCCGCTTTGGCGTGCCCAACCGCATCATCACCGACAACGGCTCGCAATTCATCAGCAGCGCCTTCAAGTCCGACTGCGGCAGCCTCGGCGCCCAAATCTGCTATGCCTTGGTGGCTCACCCACGAAGCAACGGGCAGGCTGAGCGAGCCAACGCCGAGGTGCTCAAAGGCCTCAAGACGAGAAGCTTCAACCACCTCAAGGCCAGCGGCAAGCACTGGATCGATGAGCTCCCCTCGGTGCTCTGGTCCATCCGCACCATGCCAACGAAGCCCACTGGCGAGACGCCGTTCTCCCTCGTCTATGGCGCTGAAGCTGTTCTCCCCAGCGAGATCACCCACGGCTCTCCACGAGTCTTGGCCTTCAAGGAGGCTGAGCTGGACAAACTCCGCAACGACGACCTGCTGCTGCTCCAGGGGCTCCGCCGCAATGCGGCCCTGAGAGCGGCAAGGTACCAGCAAAACCTCCGTCGCTACCACAGCCGCCACATCCGCCCGCGCACTCTCGAAGCAGGAGACCTTGTCCTGAGGAGAATCCTCTCCAGGGCAGGCCTCCACAAGCTCTCGCCAATGTGGGAAGGACCCTACAGGGTCGTGCACATCACCAGGCCTGGCTCCGCGCGGCTCGAGACGGAGGATGGCATTCCTGTCACCAACCGCTGGAACATCCAGCACCTGCGCAAGTTCTACCCCTGATCGTTCTCGACGAGCAATTTTTCGCGTCAAGGGAGAGCTTCGCGCCATCATCCTCCACGAGGAAAATATTCGAGCTCCCCTCTCTACTATACGTTGCCGTGGGCCGTTCGAGAAGACTCTCAAGCCACCACGCCTCGGCAAGGTGACTTCTTCAAGAACCATGCCTTGGCGAGGTGGATCCCCATGCCCAGATATGGTGGACCACAGGCTCTACGAAGCCACCCCCACATAGGGGCCCCCTCTGAGCTCTCTCTACATGCGTCGCCTCGGGCCGCGAGAGTCTCAGCCACTCCATGTGGAACCCCATGCCCAGACATGGCGGATTTTGTACTTCTGGCCATGCCAGTGTAGTGAACCCTTGTTTCAGGTCACTTTGAACCTTTGCGCTTCGCGCCAGCATATGTCGTTGCTTCGGCAAGCAGTTATATTATTGCATTTCATCCTTGCTCGTATGATCCCTCCTGTGCATCTCGTGAGCGGGGGCTGAGCATGGTGCCTGTGCCTCGGGAGCATCCCAGCAGCGCCTCAAACCCAAGGGATCCGAGCTCTGAACTCACGGGTCAGCTCTCATGTATGTCTACTCCCAAGGAGCTCTGAACTCATGGGCCAGCTCCCGTGCACGTCAACTCACCAAGGACCTTGGTGCCTGTTCTCCTCGCAAGACACACATGAAGGAACCTATGAGCGAGCATGAGTTATCTAGCTATGTATTGCTTGTGGGTATGACTATCTGTCCAAGCGCAGGAAAGCAGGTTAAAAACAAGCCTCAGGCAACCTCGGGAGGGAAAACGGCTCATCAGGGAACCAACACCCTCTCCAAGGCAAAAACGCCTCGCGAAGCTAAGTCCAAACACTTGGTTAAATTTCCTTTTGCTGGTTTTTGTCCCTCGAGCCTCTTTTCTCTCTCCTATGCCTCATGGGCTGCTTGCGCGTTAAAGGGGAGCCCCGAGCACCGCGCCTCGGGAGCTCTTACTTCTCGAGGCCTCACGCACCCCCCTCGAGCCCTGACTCTCACATACCGAAGCGGTGGTGGTGTAGCGCTAAGAGAGGGTCCTAAGACGTAGAGCGAAAAAGACATGAAGGGAAAGATAAAAGCCTCCCGAGGGACATTCACAAGCGCATTCAAGTAAAACTTAAACAAGTCGTTACAAGGCTTTACAAGCAAAATACTAAGATAATGTGTGCCCCATGCACATCCAGCCGCAGGAAAGAGCTCAGGCCTCCGGGCCTCCTGAGGTGCCCCCGTCGTCCGCAGCAGCTCTTTCCTCCTCCTCTGCGGCGTCCTCCTCGCCATCGTCCTCGTCCTCCTCTACCTCGACCTGGTCGAACTTCTTGGCATACGCCTCTGCGGCCTTCCGCATCCTGTCGCTCACCGCGATGCGGCAGCTGAGGTCGACGGGCGCCGTCACAGCCTCGAGGTCGAGGGCAGGCTGAAGCTTCGCGAGGTTGGCGAAGATGCAGGCAACTGGCGAGGACGAGGAGATCGCGACTCTCCTCCAGGACGCGTTCGTCGAGGCTCTTCGCGGTCTCTTCAAGCTTCGTGAGGAATCGCTCGAAGAAGAACGCGTACCCGGCCTCGTCGTCGTTCCCCTCTGCGGTGAAGGAGGGGACCTCGGTCCCCAGGCGGACCATAACAGCACGCGCGTGGGACACCAGGTCTTGGAGCATGCGCTGGCGCTGGCGTGACATGGTTCGGGCAATCTGCGCGTTGCGCTGTGCCTCCTCCGCGGCGTCTGCAACCGGCCCCACATGCTGGTGGAGCTCGCTCAGGTCCTTCTCCAGGGCGGCGGCTTTCTCTTCCGCGCGAGCCTGAGCGTCCCTGGCACTCTGAAGGCAAAGGCCATCTGCTTCTCCCCCTTCTCGAGCCCCTTGATGCAGTTGTGGAGCTCATTGCGCTTCGTCGTGAAGCGCTCCTCTTGCTTCTTGGCCTTCTCGTCAAAACTCTTGGAGAGATCTTGGCGGATGAGCTTGACCCTATCGTCGGCCTCCTCCTGCATTTTCTTCTTCTTTGCCGCGAGGCTGGCATTGGCCTTCTCGAGGCGCTCCGCATAGGTGGCCTCGTCCTGGGCCACCTGACTCTCGCGAGCCCGCAATTCCTCCTCGCAGGTGGCCTGGTCCCTCTCGAGCTGCTGGACCTGCTCCTCGCGCCGGCGCAGTTCCTCCTCGCGGGGGGAGAGCTCTCCCTCGCGTCGCGCCAGCTCCGCTTCGCGCTGTGTCAGCTGCTCTCCGCGAGCGTCCAGATTCTCGCGGAGCTCCTTCAAGCTGTCCTCTACGACTTTGGAGTCCATGATGAATTATTGCTCTGCGGCCCAGATCTCCTGTTGCTTGGAGGCGGTTTCCGCCTCGAGCGCCTCCCGTGCGGCGTCCAGATGCTCCATGGTCTCCGCCGCCTCCCGCTTCACGCTGTCGCGGGTCTCCTTGGTGAAGCGCATCGCCTCTTCGCGCGCCGCCCGGGCCGCCGCATCCTGCCGGCGGCAGCTCTCCACCCTCTCGCGGAGGAGGGCCCAGGCTTCGTCAAGCTCTACCCGCTCCTGCACCATGGCGAGTTCTTCTTCGACGTACTGCGTCTCCAGCTTGTCGAGCGTCTGCCGCGCCTGACTGAAGAAGGAGCTGCGGTGAGCTGTGTGACGGCGCGGCTCCCGCAGTGCCAAGGTCTCCGCATCGCCGAGGGGTGCAGAGGCCTCGACGCTTGGCGAGGTACCCGAGGAACCTTGCCTCGGGCTCACGGCAGCTCCTGATGCGACCTGGGGGCTCGTGTGGCAGCTTCCTTCGCCGCCCGCGTTAGGAGCCCTCTGGGGGATGGGCGGCCTCTCGTCCCCGGCTCCGGCGTCCGTGGGCTCCGGAGGCGTTTCCTCCTCCTGCCCTCCGAGGGCAGATTCAGCCCCTCTTGTGGTAGCCGCGCCTGTCGCGGCCTCGGGCTCGTCAGCCCCTCTTGTGGAGGCCTCTCCCTCCGGAGGCGGCTCCACGGTGGCCTCTTGGGCCTCCGCCTCGTCTGGCCTCTCCGAGGCTCGTGCGACCTCGGTCGCTGCCTCGTCCTCCGCTGCCTCCTACTGTATGGGAGGAGTGGCGGCCCGTGCTGGCGACGACGCCACCTCTTCAACCTCCCCCTCCGCGCGGTGTTCATCCGCGGGAGGAGTAACCACACGCCGCGGCTCGTCAACCGCAGGCGTCGCCACGGTGGCGCCGACAGTCTCCCCAAGCTTGCGGAGCCGTCGCCTCTTCGGCGCCGCGAGGTTGCTAAAAAGAAAGACAAACAGAAGATCCTTCAGGAGGGTATTCGAAAGCAAAATCCTAAAGGAAAGAAGAAGGACCAGGGCTTACTCGTCAGCCATCTTCCACACCCTCTTCTTCGCCTTCGGCGGCTGGGGGCTGTTTGCTCTGGCTCCTTCTCGAGGCGCTCCTGCCTCCTCACGAGGAGCGCCCCTCGCGGCCATGGTGTCCCTGTCGTGGGCGAACTTGGAGAGGGGCTCGCGGCGCCCTCCCTTGCCGCCGCTCTCCTCCTCCTCCTCCACGGTGCATCGGGAGGGAGCTCCGCGAGAGGGATCCTCGTCGCTGCTGGAGGAAATCACCTGGAGGTCCCCTTCAGGCGGTACGCTCCTTGAGGAGCTAGCGAGGTCTCCCGAGGGGTCAGCGCTTCCCGAGGCCTCGCCCTCGCCAGAGTCCTCCGCCTCGTCTGGTTCCGATGAGTCGTCCATCTGCTCCAGCTCCACCGCCCACGGGTTGCTGCGGGGCCCGCGGTGTCCCTCGGGCACGATGCCCCACTCATCGAATATGGGCAGGCTCCTGCGGTGCTCGAGCACCTTCTCCTCCCCAAAGGTGAAGAGCGGTCGGGCCTCGTCGGCGGCTGGGGCTGGGATGGCCGCCGTAGTGAAGAGGGTCCCCATGACCTTGTCCAATACCTCCGGAGTGAAGCTGTCCGTGCACAGGCGCATCCCATCCTCCGGGCATGTGTACGTCCACATCGGCTCTGAATGCCACTGGAGGGGGGCGATGCGGCGCCTCGTGAAGTCCTTCGCCACCATCTGGCCGGTGAGTTCGGCGTCGCGGAGCCCCCGCAGGCACTCGTACACCGCGTCAAGCTTCGGGCCCTCGAAGCCCTCGCTCGCCTAGCGCGCCCACTTCTGCGGGGGCGCCACGGGTATATCCAGGAGATGGTTCGTCACCTTGGTGTCGACGAAGAACCACCGCTGGCGGAAGTCCTCCACCTTCTTCGTCACCTTGGTGATGGCATTCTCGCCGCTCCACGCGATGGGGATGTAGTTCTTGCTCCTGGCGTCGGCGATGTGGAAGGAGATGCTTCCGGTCCGCTCATTCTGCGCGGAGGACCGGAGTGCGTAGAAGCTGCGGAAGAGCTCCACAGAAGGACGGACACCGACGTAGGCCTCGCAGAGGTAGGCGAAGATGGAGAGGATAAGGATGGAATTGGGATGAAGATGGAGGAGTTGGATCTGGTATGTCTCCAAAACCCCCATGAGGAAGTCGGACAGAGGAGGAACGAGACCGGCGGAGAGAGTGTGAAGGAAGATGGGGTAGTACCCCTCGCGAAGCTTGCTGCTGCCGGCTGGCTTCAGGCTTGTGGCGCCGTGCTCGTTGGTCTTCGCGGCCGCCAGGTGGCGCACCTTGTCAATCCCCGCCGAGTTGATGCGGGACCCCGCAGCGCCTCCTTGGGTTCAACACTCCACGACGCCGCTGCGGGCTTGCCAGCCTGCATTGGAGCCTTGTCCTTCTTGGTAGCGGCCGCTCTCTTGGGCGCCATGGTGGCAGGAGAGAAGAAACTCTTGGAGGTGAAGCGCTCTGGGAAGAAGGAGGCGTTTGGGGGAAGTGTGCGGCAGGAGTAATGGGCGAAGTGATGGGCGCCATCATCGCGCGCAGGCTTTATTGACCAGTTGCCAAGGGCATGGCGGGCCCCACCGGGTCGCCCGTTGGAGCCGAGGAGATCGTGGCTTCGGGCGCAACTGCTGCGCCCCATGTGTCACGGCCCAGACAGGCATCGTTGGGCCCCCGACGCTTCGCCTGCATCCGTGGACTCCGGTGTGCCCATCGTGGGCCCGGGGGCTACTGTCGGCACAGTGGAAACCAGGGTACCACGGGCCGTCCTGCCAGGGCCCACGACACTCTTCAGAAGATTTCGCTAAGGACCAGGCTCTCCAAGCCTGGCGAGCCTCGCGAGGGTTTTCCCCTCACGAGGGACCTCTCCTCGAGAGGGCATCTCGGATGATACCGTCGATTCTGCCAAGGATCAAGCCAAAAGGCTCGGCGAGGCCTCCAGCCAAGAAGCAAGCTCTGTCTCCGCGACAGAGCGCACATGGGCTCTGCGCCCTCCGCAGAGTTACGGGCGCGCCTACGCGCGGTGACGACAGCGCCGCAGTTGCCACTCTCGTGTATAAAGCAGTAAACAATGCTGCACCAAGCAAAGGAGCTACAAGAATTGCCATTTCGGTGATAAGGAGACCATCTGCCGCTACACTCCAAGGGTGATGTCACCGTGGGGCGCATCCCGAGCCCCAGCAGCGCCAGCCCACCGTCCTGGCTGGACGGTGGCTTTTCCAGCTTTGGTGACGCCGCTCCCTGCCATGGACCGCGTCCATGGACTCTCCCTTTATCGCGCACCAGGCCTCCTCCTTCGTCGCCATGTGGTAACCCTTCCCGCCAAGATATTTGGGGGAAGAGGTCCAGGACGCCTATAAAAGGAGGGGGAGCACGTTCAGGCAAAGGGTTGGTCTTTGGTTAAAAGGTTGGTCTTTGGAGGAGAGAGAGAGGGTTCCGGAGTTGGTTGGAGTGCTGTTCTAGCGATAGTCATTGTTAGCCACCTCGAGCTCCCAAAGCTCTCCTTGTACTGTAATCTCTACAAGCAGTGCAATACAACCAAGGCAGGACGTAGGGGTTTTACCTCTCCAAGAGGGCCCTGAACCTGGGTAACATCGTGTGTTAATCTCTGCAGTGCCGTCCCACAGCGATCTTGACGAGGACCGTCGCCGAGGCACATTGAGGGTTGTTTGATTCCGTGTTCAGCCCCTTACTTGATTCCTTACCTAGTGAGAAACACCCAGTTCCTGGGACAGTTCTCCGACACCCTGCACTGCTTTTCCCTTTGTTTTGATTTTTTTCTTCTGTTAAAGGCAGCAACCAAACCCATTTAATTGGGGGTACTTAAAACTTTTAAAAAATTATGAAATTTTTCAGGAAGGCTCCCCATACCATAGTGAAGATCCCCATATTTTTATTTTGAATTATTTGAAAAGTTTAACATGGTTTACAAAATAGGAATTGATTTTCCCAATTTTGATTTCCTCATTTCATACAACCACTTGGCAAGAATTTGGTTTCGACTAAAAGTTATAATTGCACTCTTGGAACTTCCTGGAGAATTTGGAAGCTCAAGAATAACTTGTTTTGTCAATTTGAGCATTGCATTTGGTTTGGAGATTTGGGAAGGGTTCCCTTTTAAATGTTTTCCAATTGTTGCTTCATTAAACTTAGCAATTTAGAATGTATGCCATGATGCAAGTGCAATGCAAAAGTGAAAATTTGGTTCAAATTTTACAGTACCAAGTTGGGGCTGTTACAAAAGCCAAATGCTAAAACATTTTATATTTTGATACGGAGGGAGTACCTTGCTAAATAGAAATTCCATGAATTGCCAACTGAAAGTAGTGTTTGAGGTAAATCTGCAAACCTGTAACCAGGACATGAGGTCAATTACAACTTGTATTCTTATTTTTGTGTGGGAACATATCCTTTATTTGTAGATGCCGACATGGTATTTTTATTTAATAACTAATTAATTCAGCGCAAAGAAATTGATAATTATTCTTGAAAATATGTAAAATTATATATATAGAATCATTGCTTTATTTCAGCATGAAGAGCCGCATGCCAAGTCAAAAACTCAAAATTGATTTGTTGGCATCAAGCTATCAGCAGAACAATTTGTAAACAATAAAATAAAAAACAGAAGAACAAATCCATCTCCTGCACACACCGAAGTCCAAACTCACGATGCCAAGGAAGTTGTATTCACTAGAGTAGGGGGATATCATCATTAGAATATTACCGATGAGTGCTGCATTTCTTCCAAAAATATCTGTTCGATGAGCGCCTACATGTGAATCTGAAACATATGTACCTTTGCTAAAGAAAAGGGCCACAAAGGATCTGAATCTTTAAAATCAGGTTAGTGATGTGAGGACAACTGAAAAGAGGTACTCCCTCCGTTTTCTAATATAAGATGTGTTAGGAAGCTAATTTAGCTTCCTAAAACGTCTTATATTAATGGACAGAGGTAGTACCTTCAAAGGATGAAACGATGAAATCTGCTGACGGGATGATGGCTTGGAGAGGGACTCACACTCGGTGGACCAGTATGCAAGCAAGACCTGAATCTCATACATGTCATCCAGAAACACTTCCTACTAAAATTTCCCGGCCGCCAGAAACCTTACTTAAGCATGCAGCCTGAAGCATACAATAATTTGCTGAAACCATCTTCTCTATAGACACACAATATCTGTAGAAATTCACGTTAAAATCAGTAAACTCATTTGTGATGGGATAAAACACCATACCGGATGAAACGAACAATCCAAGGAGCAGGGACCAGAGACTGGGGGCATCGCTGAGTGTCCATCCACGAACTTTACGACGTGATTGTCGCCGACATGGCGCCTCGGTAAATATGAAAGAGTGAAATGCATCTATAGTCCTCGAAGTCATCGATGATGTTCAAACCAGTTCCAGGAACTCAGGATTTGCACCAATATGGTCCTGAAAGTTGCTCTGCATGTCCACCTTGATGTAGGGGGTTGGCCCGATCTTCACGGATTTGAGGGGAAAAGAGGATGAACACGAAGAACACGGAGGTGGAATCGAAGAACACGAGGGGAAAAGGGCAAACTCGTGGGGGATAACTCGCGAAGCCTACGAGGGAGAATCACCCGGCAACAAACCCCCAACGGGGCAGCCTCCGGATCCCAAAACCCAAGTCAACAACACGCTTAATGAAACCGATTTCTCTTACCGGCCGGTCCATCGATCCAATAGAATCACCGCAGTAAAAGATTGGTTTGCACTACTAGAGACACCTCAGTGAAAGAGTATCTACAACAAGAGATTCATCATCCTCCTCGGAGGAACCCATCACGGGAAGGAGCAACGCTCAACTCTCTAGTTCATTCATCTCTGGTCTAGAATGAAAGGGGGGAAAACTATTTATAGTTTAGTACAAAACGAGGGGGTCCGGCCTAGGCCGGCCTGGAGGCCGGCTTGCGCTGGTGGGGATCCGGCCTAGGCTGGCCTAGAGGCCGGCGTCGTCTGGTGGGGGACCGGCCTAGGCCGGCCTGGAGGCCGGCGGCGTCTGGAGGGAGACCGGCCTGGGGGCCGGCGGCGTCTGGAGGGGGACCGGCCTGGGGGCCGGCCTGGGCCGGCCTGGAGGCCGGCTGCATCTGGAGGGGGTCCGGCCTGGAGGCCAGCTGGCTCCGCCTTAAGCTTTTGCCTTGACGCTTCTTCCTCCTCATCCACACATATCCCTTAGTTGATTGGAGTCCATGGAGTTCCTTGCCACCCTTTGAAATCCTTGGGGGCTTGTCGTACGTTGGACTGCTTGACATGGTGTTGTCGTTGGGTTGGGCTACATCATCTCCCCCTCCTTCGAAAAGCGTTATCCTCGATGCTAGCACGTCCTCATCATGTGAAGGAGATAGATGGCTTGACGTTGACGTAGTAATCACCATGTAGGTTTTGTTGACACCAAATGTATGGCCCCTCTTCAATGTTCTTTCGCCTTTCATTGAACCTAGAGAGCTCACAAAGAAGACGAAACAACACTCAAAGACTAGCCAATTCTTGAAGTTCATGACATGGGCACTTAAGTAGAAGGAAGTCACCTTAGCAAGACGCCAACATTCCGTTGATGCGCAATCTTGTGCCATGAAGTTGTGGGTGGCGATCCACTCATTTGTACCTACATACATCAAAGACCAAGCAAAACATGTGTGTGCATGATATAGGGCCACATCATTGACGACATGTCCAAATTTGATCATAACACCATTAGCACAACACAAATATATGGAATGGAATACAAATGCAAGGTCATTGTGCAAGCAACTCGGCCGAACATTGTCAAGATGTGGGAACACAAAATCTCTAAGAAAAGTGGAGAAGGCTATGATACCTATCTCATTGTGAACCAGAAATTTGTGAACCACACAAGGTGCGAGAGGCTCTTATCATCGCCATCATGGGTGCAAACAAAGCAAAGAGAAGAGCAAGTTTTCATCGATTTTGTTGCAACACCAAGAAGACAACATCCAAAGGCCCATGACAAGACATGCTCAAAATATCATTATGGTGGCCAACACACATGAGGAAAGAGAAATTGCTCATCAAGTTTGCGGCGACACATAAATCATCTATATGAAAGATCATGGAAACATGTATGTCACAAAGGGAACCAAAATCACTCACATGTTTGCACGCAAACCAAAGAAAAGAGCAATTGTTCAATTTGTTCGATGCAACACATGGAAAAGGCAATAGATGTGGAAAGGGGCCACAACTCTCATGAAAAATGCTCTCAAGAGCTCTTTTTGTCAACTCATGCTCAATTGAGGTTAACATGATGAAGCAGGAGCCATTACACACGAAATTCCATAAAAAGAAATTGTGTGCATGGTACATGAATGCATCATCCATTATGATGGATCTCTCCATTTGCACATCACCAAACGCACTACAATCAATTTGAATATATGAAGTATGCGGATGGGCAACATGCAAAACGAAGAAAGAAACAAACTCAACACTCAAACAAGGCAAATCTCCAAAATGTGAGAATGCTATGGGGACAAACTCATTGTCAAGAATTTCATCATCATTGCAAGCAACATATATGAAAGAGAAATTGATCGTCAAATTGCATGCAACAATGGTAGAAAATTGGAAAGATTCATAGCAAGGCATGGATATGGAAATATCATCACAAATAGATAATTCCGCATGATCAACATTGGTTTGAAACAAGGTATCACATGGGAATACGTAAGAATCATAGGTGACATCAAAAGGATCATCCATAGCATGCAAGTAATCACAAGTCATCATGTCCACTAGTGGGTTCATGGCATCATCAACACCCATATGCGTACCTTTGTAGTCCCGCTCATGTGAAGTAGGTGTTGTGGTAGAAGTAGCGGCGTCCATGTGGCCGACTTGTCCATCTTCATGGAAGCATGGGGTGGCATCGTCTTCATCCTCCATGTACATCCTCTCCATCATAGGCACCATCATGTCGAGTTTTGGCGTCGCAACATCCATGGGACCTAGTACAACATGAGAAAACACACTAGAGATAGAGGGTAAGTTGTTATAAATCAAAATGGCCTCACTTGACCTATCAACTACCTCTCCCAACGCAAGGTGTGTATCACTCATTCCCTCAAAGTGGAAGCACTCAATCTCGCATATGGTGGAGGCACTCAACTCACTATCACTCTCGCTCAAGTGGGCTAGGTGGCTCTCATGCTCACATGGGATTGGTACCATTTTATCATTCAAGCACATAGGGATAGGCTCGGTAGTCTCAAATCCATTCGCCGCCTTGGTTGAAGGGACACTCCCATGCTCAACCTCTTCACTTGGCTTGCCGTCACAAGTGTTAGCCTCTTCAATGCTCGCCTCCTTGGTCGAAGGGATAATCCCATGCTCGACCGTCTTCTCGCCATCTTCATGGTCACCATCTTGTAGTGGTGTGGACAATAAGCTCGGTGAAGAGTCATGTGAGGGCTTGAAGAACTTGGATAAGCCGGCGATGAAGTCCTCGCGGATGGTCTTGAGCTCAGCTTGCTCGATCTCAAAGTTGGCATTGTCAGTGTCAAGCTTGGTCTTCAACTTGTCGAGGTCGGCTTTGAGTTTGAGAAGCATGTCCCGGTCCTTCTTGGAGTGTGATCTACTCTTGGACGCCCTTTTGGTTGTGGCACGCGGAAGAGACTCCGTATGATGTGTACTTGCCGCCAACTTGTGTGTGTAAGTAGTTTCTTGATGGCGTGGCCTTGAGTAGCGTGAGTCCTCATAGTGGCGTCGATGATGATCATGAGTAGACGTACGCCGATGAAGATCCTTGGTGGTCCTTGAGGAAGACTCGTGTGCATAGGCACTTTGCGTTAGCCGCCGTCTTGAGGGCAAAGTAGCTTGACATCGAGGAGGATGGTGTGCCTCCTTATCCTCTAGGCGAAGATGCCTTGTGCTCCGTCTCTTTGAGCTTGAAGTAGGTGCTTGACGGCGGTGGCGCTCTTGAGTTCGTGGCCTTGAGGATCGTCTAGGTGGGTACTCATCGTCGGTGTCGTCATCCACATGATGTGTAGCGCCTCGCTGGAGATCCTTGATGTTGCTTGGTGGAGGGTTATGTGCACGAGCACTTTGCATTTGGGTGTAGTAGTTGATGTGCGGCTCCACCAAGTCATTGGAGTTGTAGTCATACTAGTGGTCCGCCATGGTGTTGATGCTTGTGGACTCAAACTCGATGAAGCTCTCCATGTGGTGGACGGTTGCGGCATCATAGTCGTGGTAGTGGTGGTGCTCTGCCGTTTAGTCCATGCTCATGGAAGAGTTGTCGATGTCATGGTCCATCATGTCATCCATGCTTGGGGCACCGTAGTCGTTGTCGCTCATCATGTTCTCATCATCATGGCCTCCATAGGATGCTCCGCTCTCACTAGGCATGGTCAATCACAAGACAAGTGTATATATATGTGGAGCGGGAGGAACTAAGAAACCAACCTCACCTAGTAGATACTATTGGAACTAGTGGACCATGCCAAGAGAAACCGATACACAAGAATGTGGGTGACTTGAATTTCGAAGATCCAAACACAACTCCAAAACACACACGGCTTATGAGTGGATAGGTATGAATTGTGGAAAGCAAATGGAACAACCGGAAACCAAGATATTGTAAAGGCAAGTAGAGAACCACGATGACCACAAAGCAAATACAAGTCGATCTTAAAGGATATGAGTGAAGCTCATAGAAACACACGCTTTGAAGAGTGGGACTCATGCAACCAAAAATGAGCTAGTGATGGACCTAGCGAAGACTAAAGCTCAAGTCGCACGGGTACAAGAGAAACCAACTCGATTGCAAATTATTGGTGGGCTACAAGATTTGCACAAAGATACCACCTAATAAAATTTTCATCGAGCTTGCGCGTCTACTATAAGAGATATGGCATTGAGGCTCTTTCTTTTCTTCTTGCTTGTTTTTTATTCTTTTTCTATTTCTATTTTGCCTCTCACTTTGCTTGCCAACAACAACTATACCAACTAGCGCATACAAGTTTGCTCGGAACACTACGAGGTATCAAGTGTGCAAAGCCCAAGCAATCGTAGATGAGATAGTCTCAATAGGTAAGATAGGCACAAATGGCTTGGCTAACAAGTGCTGCAAGGTGGGAGAAGATTTGGGAAAGTTATACCTTTTGCCGACGATCTTCAACCTTGGAGTGGAATGCCCCTTCCATGATCACGAAATGTGGTGGCACTAGATGATGGATCAACCTCTGTGGTGATGTAGAGATTGTCGATAGCTTCGATTAGAGACGAAAATCACCAAAAACGGAGTCCGGAGTGAAAAGTTATGGCCAAACAAAAAAAATTCGGAATTTTCAGAGAGGTCGGCCTGGGGGCCGGCCTAGGCCGGCTGGGAGGCCGGTTGCCTCAGCTAGGGGGCCGCCCTAGGAGCCGGCCTAGGCCGGCCGGGAGGCCGGCTGGCACTACCTTGCCGTGACGCGAAAATGCGCGATTTGGGCGGAAAAACGGCCCGAAAAACACCAAATCGGAGGGGAAATCAAAAGAATTTGGCCATGGGAACGCAAAGGGAGGTAGATCAACAAGTATAGCAATGGATCCACGGATCAAAACCTACCAAAACTCATAAGAATCTCAGATCGATCCAAAAGCAATTTGGTGCTATTTTTGGTGGAAATTTTTGAAATTAGCAAAATCAAAGAAAAATTTTGTGGATTTGGGGGTGGAAACAAAGGCAAATCCGTGGCAACCCTTACTCTGATACCATATGATGTAGGGAGTTGGCCCGATCTTCACGGATTTGAGGGGAAAAGAGGATGGACAAGAAGAACACGGAGGTGGAATTGAAGAACACGAGGAGAAAAGGGCAAACTCGTGGGGGATAACTCGCGAACCCTACGAGTGAGAATCACCCGGCAACAAACCCCTAACGGAGCAGTCTCCGGATCCCAAAACCCAAGTCAACAACACGCTTAATGAAACTGATTTCTCTTACCGGCCGGTCCACCGATCCAATAGAATCACCACAGTGAAAGATTGGTTTGGACTACTAGAGACACCTCAGTGAAAGAGTAGCTACAACAAGAGATTCATCATCCTCCTCAGAGGAACCCATCATGGGAAGGAGCAACGCTCAACTCTCTAGTTCATTCATCTCTGGTCTAGAATGGAAGGGGGGAAACTATTTATAGTTTAGTACAAAACGAGGGGGTCCGGCCTGGGGGCCGGCCTGGAGGCCTGCTTGCGCTGGTGGGGATCCGGCCTGGGGGCCGGCCTAGGCCGGCCTAGAGGCCGGCGTCGTCTGGTGGGGGACCGGCCTGGGGACCGGCCTGGAGGCCGGCGGCGTCTGGAGGGAGACCGGCCTGGGGGCCGGCCTGGAGGCCGGTGGCGTCTGGAGGGGGACCGGCCTGGGGGCCGGCCTGGGCCGGCCTAGAGGCCGGCTGCGTCTGGAGGGGGTCCGGCCTGGGGGCTGGCTCCGCCTTGAGCTTTTGCCTTGACGCTTCCTCCTCCTCATCCACGCATATCCCTTAGTTGATTGGAGTCCATGGAGTTCCTTGCCACCCTTTGAAGTCCTTGGTGGCTTGTCATACGTTGGAGTGCTTGACATGGTGTTGTCGTTGGGTTGGGCTACATCACACCTACAATCCTAAATACGAATGGCTAGCATATAACATTGACGTGACAATCAAACAAACCCACTGCGGTCCTAGAAGTTATCGGCAATATCTAAAACAGTCCTTGATGCCGCGAGAGTAGAACTAATCTCCAGGTCTTTTGACCTTGTTTTGTAACTCAAACATTCTTTTTAATTAATGAGATAGGCAAAGCTTTTGCCTCGTTTCAAAAAAAAAAAAACAGTCCTGAAACTTAGATGTCCACTTTTAAAAAACATTGCAAAAGATTTATCTGTGATGTAAAGATGTAAATTCAAGTGTACATTAGCTCGACAATTTTTTACAGCTTATGTGCCGGAGTCCCGATTATAAAACCAGCATTCTGCAAAGACTCCTTTTGATCGAAAAAAAAAACAGCTAAAGTGACTTGAATTGGAAAAAGAAAACAGCGATGGGATACCGATTACCAGAGTCCTCCCGATCGGATATATATATAGATACTCCCCGTTAATTAATTAGGGGTCTGCACGTAACTTGAATGCTGGAGCAGGCAGCTCCATGGATGGATGTTTTTGCTTTTGCTTTCATCAGCTTGAGAGGGCTACTTACCATCGTTCGTATATACTTGTACGTCATGCCTAATGTATCTAGTAGGCATGACGTACAAGTACGTTATATTTGGCGAGTTATGAACTATATAAGGAGTATACCATGCAAAATAAACTACATAAGGAGTACGTACGGACCTTACCATGCAAAATATCTTTCCGAAGGGCATGGATTCTGGAAGGGCTCTCATTGAGGAGCCCGTGCTGATTCCTGGGTGAAATATACTCCCTCCGTTCCATATTACTGGACTCCTAAATGGATGTCATTAGATTCATTTTATGTTTAGATACATCCATTTGGAAGTCAAGTACGGAGTAAAAGTGAGCTCACACCAAAGGGAGACGCCGGAGAAGAGGGAGCTGATCGTACTCACCAGAGCCGCAAGAGTTGCCGGCCGGTTGGATCACGGGCACAACTACAGATCTGCTCGCGTAGCCATGTTCTTAAAAGGGGCAGCGCGTGCTCTATTATTCCATCAGTTATTCTAGCATTTATTTCGTGGAGTACAGACTTGGAAGAGACTACCGCGAAGACCCGAGCTTCTATAGCAATTTTGTGCATGGAGAAGATAATGGGGGGTAGACTAAGAAATGGAGATATGAAGGGATTCCATAATGGAGATGAAGACATGAAGACTTAAAGCATGCTTTGTTTCAAAAAAAAGATACTCACTCCGATCCATAAAAATTATCGTCAAAGTTTGTACTAACTTAGTACAAAATGAGCGACACTTTTTATGGATCGGAGGGAGTATATGATTGCAACTTGACACGTGGGAAGTTTTGTTTGAGGTGGCACAATTGCTTGGCATCGTTGCTGATGCGGGAGGGTTGTACATGGAGAAAAAAGAGTTAGTGGGGACATATGAGGTGGCATAGCTGCATGCTAAGAGAAATATGGTAATAGGGATGCTCTTCTGGCGGGATCACCTAGAGTACCCCAGACGGCAGGCAGACGGCCCCTCCTCGACCCCCTCGCGCCGCCACCCCAGGGCGGCGCCAGGGGGATCCAATCCGGCCGCCAGAAACCTCCCTTTCTCCCGATCTGAGCCTGCCGCCGTTGCCGCCGGTCAGCCTTGGCCGCAGTGGCGGCGGCGCCCGGCGCAAATGACGCCAGGGCAGGAGGACGTGGCGACAACTCCTGGGCGCGACTGGGGCGTCCCGGGCAGCGTGGCGCGCACAGCAGCCAGGGCGGCTCCCTGGCTGGGCGACGGCAGCGGCGGCGCCTTGGGCGGCGGCCATGGCTGTGGATCTGGCTTTTCGGCCAGATTCGTCTTGGATCGGCTTCGGCCGGCCGGGGCGCGCGATGAGGCTGGTGTGAGGCGGTTGGTGGTCCTCTACCGGCTTTCCGTCGGTGCCGTTCGTCTTCATGGCGAAGGTGCTTGCGGATCCACACAGCGGCGGGGTAGGGTGGTGCAGATGCCGGTGAAAACCGCGCCGGCTTCGGCTATGGCGGACGATGGCGACGTCTTTGACGTCGTTTCCTTATTGAGGCATCGTCAATGCAATTTGCGTCACCTATCTCGGACTGCTCCGGGGGAAACCCTAGATCTGGGTCTCCCGGATCAGACGATGACGGCCCTTTCAGGGTCGTTCTCCCTCTTGGGGGCGTCGTTTTGGAGCAGCTGCTGGATGGGACGGGCAAGGAGAGGTGGCGTGTTGAGGCATATAACACGTCGTCGACGGCGAGTCTTGGCGGCGCGGCGCAGCGGAGTCTCGGCGCTGGACGTGTGATGATGATGACGCGCAGATTGGATATGCTGGTTGGCGTCATGGCGACGTCGCCGGCTGGTCTTACAAGGCCATGGCGTTGATCTTTGCCTGAAGATGGGTTCGAGGAAGACGGCGGAAGCGACTGCTGTAGCGTGCGCATGCGGTGTGCGTGCAGGGTTTGCTGGACCGGTACTCCGGTTGTAGATGATGCGTGTAGGTGGGAGGTCAAGGCATGCGGCTCTGATCTTCGCCACCCCCATCATAGTTGTAGCGACTTTTTGTTGCCGAGCGGCTGATTTCGGTTTGATCAATGTTGTAACTTGTAAGTCTTGATGAATAATTGCGGATGGCTGTGTGCATCATTTTGATGCAGAGGCCGGGGACCCGCACCCTCTTATCTAAAAAAAAAGGATGCTCTTCTTAGTTATATAGGATGCCCCTTATACCGTGCCATCAGACATTGGCATTCTGGTGTCTAGTCCGTGCGCCACGGCTAAGCGTGGGCCCAGATTTACCTTTTTTGCTGGCACCTTTGTCCCAACTTAGCCGTGGCGCACCGACTGCACGTGCGCCACGGCTAACATATACGTGGCGCAACCACTTTTAGTGCGCCACGGCTAAGCCTCGCTGCACTTTATACTTTTTGGCTGCACCACCACCACCCTCTCCTTTTCTCTTTTTCTCCTCTTTTCCTCTTCTTCCCCAATCATTTCAGATCTGAATCGCCCCTTTCTCCTCCCCACCTCATTTTCTTCTCTCTCTTCACATATTTTTGCCACCTAAATCCACTTATTTGCTTCATAATATATGTGAGGAAACATCTCCCACACCTCATGCTCGATCTTCCTCCTCCGGGCGCTCTCTCTTTCGACATCTCTCGCCTCTTGATGGTGAGTTTATGTGATGGATGAGAAGGTTGTGATATGTGTGGTTGTATGTGATGGACGAGAAGGTTGTGATATGTGTGTGGTTGTTGTTGCGCGTGCGGGCCGGCGGGCGCGCATATGTATGTGATGTATGCGATGAATCTACATGATGAAGAAGGTTGTGATGCGTTGGCGTGTGTTTGAGTATGTGTATGACAAGATCGAAATGATGATTTGCCGATGTTTTCACCGAAACGTAGATTCATTTCCGTTTCGGCGAATTTTCCGGCACTCCTAGGGGCCAAAAATTAGCAAAGGTCATGACGAATGTTTCCGTTAAATATTTTGTTTCTAATATAATTCTTTTGTTTTATAAATACAGCGTAGGCGACAATGGTCAGCATGATGAGTGAAAGTATCGTAGCTAGATATTTGAAATACGCGACGACCGTGATGGTTAAAAACAACGACACCGGGATAAAGTGTCCGTGTCGAACATGCAAGCTCGACACCATGCTCGACCCCTTTTCCGTCACATTGCAGGAGCATCTGCTCAGAAAGTCGAGTAACACTGCTAGAGAGAAGGCTAATGTAACAGCCCCACTTTTGGTACCTGAAAATATGAGTAAATTTTTCACTTTTTGCATCTCATCTTGCATCATGGCATTCCCTATTTTATTTTTGCTTCACATGAAATAATAAGGGAGCAACAATTAAGAAACCAAAGAGGGTCATGTAAATGGTGAACAAACTTTCAATTTGAATTCTCATATTTGTCCAGGAAGTTCCAAGAAATTCAAATATGTTTGTTGCAAGAATTAAAACACTTGCAAATTCAATTAATTAAAATAAAGCCCAAAATGCAAGAGAGCAATTTCAAAATAATTAACACATGAAATGTTTTTCAAATGGGCTGCAAACTTTACCACAGGTTCCAAATAATATATATTGGCTCTGTGAATTTGTCCAGAATTTTTAAAAATGTTTAAGGGCCTTAATTAAATTGCCTAAACCCTAGTGTAAATTCTGGAAAAGGAAAAAAGAATAAATCCCTTACAGGTGGGCCCTACCTGTCATCACCTTTCCCTATGGCGACAGGGGAAGCACTGGCGCCATGGCCGCCTTGCCGCCGTGGCCTCCCCGCGCTCCTCCTCGCTCCCCCTCGCGCCCTGGCCCCCCTGGAGGATAAGGAGCTCCTCCTCGACGTGCTGCTCTCTCTCCCCGTCCTTTTTCCCCCCTGCAGAAACCCTAGCAGCCGAAGCCATGGCCGTGACCTAAGCTGGACGCCACCGCACGCCGCCGTCGACTCAGGCCGCCAGGAGCAGATCGAAGCACACCGGAAGCTCGGCCTACTCCCCTTCTTCCTCCTCGCCCAAGCAATCGAGCCGGGACGCTCGGGATCGACGCGTTCTTCCTCGACTTCTCCGCCTCCGACCGACGACCGCCGCCGCGATTGTCGCCATTGCAGCCCCTCCCCTTCACCGACGAGCACCTATACGCGCTCAGGGTGAGCACACGGTCCTCCTGGACCTATTCTTCTCGCCCCACTCCCTCTGGTTCGCCGTAGCTCCGTAGGCCGAGACAGCACCGCCGCCGTAGCTCGTCGCCGGAGCACTTCCCGGCGACCATTAGGTCCCTAGCGTCGCCACTAGGTTCCCCACACGGTGCTGAGCAGGATGCGCACCCTCTCGGGCTCCCTGGCGCACGCACGGGACGGATCCGTGCTCGGCATGCCGCCGGTCACCGCGTGCTCGCCGCGCCGGTCCTGGCCTCCCGCCCGGTCAAACCTGCCCATGGGCCTCTGGCCGACGTGGCTTGCCACCGTGGCCACTGCCCACCAGTCAGTAGCTGTGGCTAGCCCAGCCCACGGTGAAAAACGGTTCGGCAACAATTCCTGGAATTTAAATAAAAGACAGAAAATTATATTGAACTTTGAAATTGCATAACTTGTGAACCACAACTCAGAAAAATGCAAATAATATACCAAAATGCTCAGGAAGAAAATTTCTATCTGGTAATGCCCTTGGTAAAATTAATTGGCCAAAATAATTTGCTCTTATTTAATGAATACTAAAATGGCAGAATATAAATGGAATTTATAAAATCCATAACTTGATGAATTTTGATCCAAAAATTGCAAATAAGATCTCAAAATGTTCAGGAAAACAACATCTAATTGTTAGTTCTACTTCCATGAAATAATGAATCTTTTCAATTGCTGTTTATTTAAAATTATTAAAATGGCATATTTAATTCCAATTTTGGGAAATTCATAACTTGAGAAATAATCACACAAAAATTGTGAATAAAATATCAAAATGATCAGCAAGGCATTTGCTATCTATCTATGTTAAGTTCACAGCAAGTAACAAATGTTTCCTTTGATGTTAATTTCGAATTGGTTAAAATGATTTAAATTGCATAACCGTTTAAATCACCATTTCTTCATCGTTAATCGGAAAATTGCAAACGAAGTACCAAAATGATCAGTAGGACAATACCTATCTAATAATGTCATTTTCATGCATTTAGGAACCATATTTCAGTACTGGACTTTTTGGATAATAACGCAATTCACTAAGTTAAATATGGAGTTTTGACCCGTTAATTGCGATATTTATTTTAGGGGTTCCATTTAACTTGTGGGACATGCCCAATATGATTTCAGTGCATAAATTGACCATCTCATCATGATTGTGCATTGCACCTTGTATTCGTGTTATTTATTTCGTTTTCCTGTTATTGTTGTGTTTCGTTAGATTCAGGAGTCGAGGTTCCACCACAATACCTCGACGATCCACGCGCCCAGTACTATCAGCAAGGCAAGAACTAACCTAACCTTCTTGGCATTCTAGAATCCTATTGTTTTATAAACTTATTTTCTCCACCAGAATATTGCATGCGATTCAAATGTCACTTTTTGATCAAGTTAGAAAATCCTATGATATGCATTGTCCCCTGAACCATCACATGCTTCCTCTCCTATGAAACCTAGGGTTGATGTGTTGGCCTGAGACAAAGATGTAATTGTTGTATTATATGCTTAGCAATGCTTAGCCATGTTTAGTTGTCCAGTGATTTAATTCCATGATATTGATGTTGATGGAATGATTCGGACATGGTGGCTACGTTTGGTACTTAATTAATTTGTTAGAAGGCTTGGATGAGTTGCCATCGGGGATGGTGTTTTGCCTCATTCTTGTCGCCTAGGCTGAGAGTGCTTTTAGCTAGAACCAAGAAATGAGCGTGCTACCATCGGTGGGGGTATGGGCCCCTTACTAACTAAATAGCTTGTGCGGGCGTATCCAAGGGTCCTCTAGTTTGCGCTTTCCATTTGCGAGTGTGTGGCCGATGATGATGATGACGATGATGTGATGAGGATGGTGGTGATAGGAGTGGCGATGGGGCAGGGTGTTCAAATAGGCACAGAACTTGTCCTGTCGTCACGATGACCCTTGGATAGTCTCATGCGAGGTAAAGGTTTAACCGCGCCCGCCCTGCCGGCTTTCCCCGGAAGAGAGCTAAATGATCAGGCAAGGGGTCGGACGGTACCAATGGATAAAAACAGTACACCCCTGCAGGGTTTAATCTTTTCGAAAAGCCGTGTCCGCGGTTATGGACAAACTCTTGGGAAAGGCGGATTAGCTCATAGAGAACCTGAACCTAAGTAATAAATTGGCAGCTAGAGGTTGCAATCCAACGTGTGCTAAAAGGTTCATTTCCTCGAGGGTGATTCGTGGGAGTGCCTTGGTGGAGATGAGATGCTTCCGGTTACAAATGGTTCGTCGAGAACCAAAGATGAAAGTTTACTCTCTTATCCCTTTTCGGAAAACATTCTGAGTAGACGATGCAATGGGTCCTTATGTCTATTAAAAAGGAAAACTAGCCTTATGCAAAACCAGCTACATTATACAGCATTAGAGCCTCCATCAGCATTGGGCCTATATCACCCTACTAATTCTTGCGAGTACGTCGTACTCAGCCTTGCTTTGTTGATTATTATTTGTTTCAGAGGAGGACGCCACCGAACTGGAAGGTGGGTTCTTTATCGACATCGACGAGTAGTCTGGGGTTCCCAGGTGGCAGCTTGGGACGTTTCGGAATAGGCTGGCTGGGATATGTTATTTGTAGGCCTCTTAGGCCATAATTTGGATCTTGTTGTTAGACAACTATATTTGCTTCCGCATGATGTAATGATGGGTCTGTGACCTCTTATTGGGATATTTGCTATCTTTCTCATATATGAGTTGCACTATGATCTCTTGTGTCGTAGAGTCTGTGATGTGCCAGTTGTTCCGCAGTCTTTGTTGATAGGGTCGTTGCATAGAAAACAAAAATTTTCCTACGCAACAGGCGGAATAAACCACAAGGATCTAGATCTACTAGATGTAGGTAGCGAAGATGAGATCCAATCTCTTACCATTGAAGATCAACAAACGCGTTTTGTCGGTGCAGGGGTTGGCTAGTCGATCCCCGCAACTAGACTCATCTAGTCGCGAGGAGATGTATTTCCTCGAAGTCCAATTCGATGAAGTGCCACAAGGGGTAGCACCTCCGCGGTATCCACACATACGGCTCGATGTAGACGTCCTCTCCTTGATCACGCAAGACAGGAGGACGTGGCTAGATGGATCTCGGCACCACGACGGTTGTGGCGGCGTTGATGGTGGAGTGCTCCATCCGACAGGACTTCGCCAAGCCATGTGAGAGGGAGAGGAGAAGGCGCAGCAGCCCTAGGGCATAGGGGTGGTGCGGCTTGGGAGGTGGTGCGGCAGCGCTACAAGGGAGGGGTGGCGCGGCAGGAGGAGGTGGAGGAACAAGAGGGGGGTGGCGGCTAGGGCACCAAGGGGTGCGCCCCCCCCCTTGCCCTGCGCCCCTTTAAATAGGCAGCCAGGGTTGGGGTGCGGCCCCCCTTTTCCCTAGGGCCGGCCGGCTTGGGTGGCTTAGCCCCCAAGCAAGCCCTAGGGTTTTGGGCGCCTCCCCCCTCTGGGCCCCTTTGGCCGGTTTGGCCCATATGGGCCCTTGTGGTGCGGCTGGCCCAAGTGGCCAGCTGCACCCCTTCGGTCCATGTGGGCCCCATATCTTATGTGGGTCCCACTTCTAGACTCCTCTAGAACTTTCTAGAACCTTCCGGTACCCTACCGAAATATTCCGGAACTTTTCTGATACCTCCGGAAACCACTTTCCTTATATGAATCTTATTCTCCGGACCACTCCGGAACTCCTCGTGATGTCCGGGATCCTATCCGAGACTCCGAATCACCATTCGTTCATACCATCAATTATCTCATCGCTAACCCTAGCTACATCGGAGCGTTAAGTGTGTGACCCTACGGGTTCGAGAACATGCAGACATGATCATATCAGTAATCAACAGCGGGACCGGGATGCCCATATTGACTCCTACATATTCAACGAAGTTCCTTATCGATTGAACCACGATGCCGAAGATTCTTAATCTCGTATACGATTCCCTTTGTCTCACCGATATTTAATTTGCCCGAGATTCGATCGTCGATATCCCCATATCTAGTTTCATCTCGTTACCTGGCAAATTCTCTTTACTCGTCCATAATATAGGATCTCCGTGATTAACACTTAATCACATGGTTGCAACCTTTCTTGATGCTATATTACCGAGAGGGCCCAGAGATATCTTTTCCGTCACAAGGAAGGACAAATCCCACTCTTGATTCATGTCACCAAACAAATACCATCGGAGATACCTGAAAGCCACCTTTATAATCACCCAGTTACGAAGTGACGTTTGATGTCCACAAAGTATTCCTCCGGTAAACGGGAGTGACATAATCTCATGGTCTAAGGAAACTATACTTGGCATACTAAAAGTGTTGGCAATGAAACTTGTGTGACACGATCAATTGCAACTCTTTATTATCGGGTCTTGTCCATCACATCATTACTCCTAATGATATGACTCCTTTATCAAGTGACTGTAACAAGTCCATGGTTAGGAAACTCTAACCATCTCTTGACTAACGAACTAGTCCGGTAGAGGCTTACTAGGGACAACTGGTTGTTTATATTCCACACAAGTATTATGTTTCCGGTTAATACAATTATAGCATGGATAATAAACTATTATCATAAACATGAATATGCTAATAAACCATTTTATTATTGCCTCTAGGGCATATTCCCAACAGTCTCCCACTTGCACTAGAGTCAATAATCTAGTTTACATTTTCTCGATCCAACACTCATGGTGTCTAACACTCATGGAGTCTCAGTGCTGATCATGTTTGCTCGTGGAAGAGGTTCTGTCCGTGTTCTGTACTATACAGTTCTTTATGTTCTTTGCAAAAACGTTAACGTCACCTAATTTGACATTACTTTATCATCTCATGATAAACCTATTATCATCACATGATAATTCTCATCATCACATGATGAATATAATATATTTGGTTAGAGAGTGAGATTTTCGTTTCCCTTTTATGCCTACATGACGTATGATCAGTCAAGAGGACTTTCACATAGCATGTGCACCCGGAACTCACTCAGTCTTGAAATAAAATTTCTCAAACCACAATATTATATTTTTAATCCTTGAATTAATAAAATTTCATAGCATGTGCACCTATATGTTGTAGACTCACAAATCCACAGTGCTATCATGTCACTTCGATATTTTCGATCATGCTTTCGTTGCACTTCTGCTATTATGAGATTTCTAATCTAGTTTGGTTTTATGACTTCAACCAAGTCTACCAATCTCTAGATTCTATTATCTCAACTCCATGAAAAATGACTCCTCACTTAACATGTTCTTCTAACCAAGAACTTGGGTCACATATCGTCAAATACAAACACATGGTTCTTATATGTTTTAGACCTATGAACAATTCATAGCGAATTCTAACATATCCTCCAACCATCATTTTTGTACTGAGTTATCAACTCAATGTTTCACCTATTTTTCACAAGCAGATGAACCTTTCTTCTCTTGTTTTATTTTGAACTCCTTCAAAATCTTACTTAGGTTAAACATCATGACATAATGCTTTTCAAATATATCTATCCTCCATAGATACATCCATCTCCATGGATATTTGACTAACTTCATAAGTTATACGTTGGTTCCTGACTTATTTACAACATTTATGAAATCTCCATTTCACACAAACAAGATGTTGTAAACTCCCACTCAAATATACACCATACATATTAAATTGTGAAACCACTTTGGCTCCCACTTAGAAATATGTTATCCTTATATTTGACCATGATCTAGCTCCCACTCAAACATATGTCTCCACATATTTTGATCATGGAAAATAGTTTCTGCTCTAACTTAACATATGTCGCCACATATCTTAATTAGATCACACTCGTGTATTTTCTCGATATTTTGGACACCTCCAAAATTCTTAATTAACTATTAATATCGAGAACTCTTTATACGAAACGCTAGTACTTTACTAGCTTTAAGTTTTATTTATTCCTTACAAACCCTTTTGAAGAATAAATATGTGAAACAACGCTTTCACAAAATCAAGTAACAATTACTTTGTGATTCAAACTTAACATAGGATGACTCTCAGTCATTTTCGTATTTAAAGTTTCTATTTCTCTTTTTGTAGTTTCGTAGGTTTGTCCTGTTTCTCAAACATGACAAGTGAATCATGAATATTATTTTGTAACTTGACAAAACTTTAATATTCTTGTATCCTACTCCTTTAGACAAGCTAAACCGAAATTCAATGATCACCATCATTAATTCCTTTATGTGTCAAGTTTTAACCAACATAGCACTTTACATATGTGCCACTTGATACATAAACAAGCAAGGTTTTAGCTTTTCCATTTATTCCATCAATTCTTTTATCAATGAAACCTTTTCACAATAAACCACTAAAATACTTTGCACAACCAACAAATTGGTTTGCCCCTTTTAGTCTCATATTGTGGAATCACATTCATAGTCATACTTATGAATATAATACAACATTATTCGCAATAGTCTCTAATTATCTCATAATTAATGAAACCACCTTTTCTCATAACTCATAAGAAAAAATGTTTATGCGAATCATTAAAAAGATCCTCATTTATAAAACAGAGTGTTTATCAAATAAATCTAAATGCTATTATTAAACCCCCGAAATAAATCCTTCTTTGAGACCACACAATATCAAATAGTGTGTGATTACAATATCTTAGGACATATCAAACGCCTTTGAAATATTCTAAACATTGTAATTTGTGATAACACTTCTCACAAGTCCACATACTAAGATATAACTCAAATATTTTGTCTCTTTTGATCAAATCATAAAGACTCAATTTTTCTTGTTAACTTAATATCCTAAACTCCAGAATTTTATTTGATCTCATCAAATATCATAACTCGAACAAATACATATATTTACTCATATCACTTATGATGGAGCGCACAAAATAATGACATCTCACATTTGCTGAAAATACAACCAACACTTGTGTTTATCTTCGGCAACTCATGACACACTTCCAAAGGGTGGCATTTTTAGTCATACTCCTTCAACAAGGCGCATTGATAAAACATCAAAATGTTTATTCAATCTTTAGCACGACTAAAACAATTGTCATTATTAAGTTTTGGATATTTTAGTTTGTCTTTTATTTTATAAATGTTCAACCAATTTATCATCTAGATTATAATAAGAATAATACACTTATAATCGAAACTTGTGATTTCCAAAAAGGATCACTCATGAAAATAGAACAACCATTGTCTTTAACATGAATAACCGTCTCACATAAGCAAGACACACTAATTAAAATCACACTTAATTCGATTACAAAACTTATTCAAATCCTTTAATCAAAACGATAAATGTAGAGACAGATCGTTGCCAGCATCAACTCCTTGATTGCCACCATTCCGCAACGTCTTCCCATATCCTTTATGCAAATCTCAAGCAGCAGGTTCTGTTTTCATAAAACAGAATGAGTATCAAATACTTATCGAAACCGCCACAATTGCAATTTGGACTTAAACACTTATAACTTGTATATCAATATATACTTTCTACATTGCCAACTTCTCTTGCTATGGGTTCCACTTTGACATGACGCAGCCGAGACACAAACTCACAGAAAGTGATCAAATCCCTTCCCATGACCTAGTCTCCGACACAATTCTTGAAGCTGGGGAGAAGCTAGCGTATCACCCCACCTATCGCAAAACCGTCATTCATCTCGTGGTTCCAAACAAGCACTAGACGATGATGTATCTCATGCATTATCCTCAGGTGTTGTTCCAAGCAAGTGTTCTCTTCCATCTTGAGTGAAAGAAAACCGTTCAGACATTCAAACCTTACAATTCTAACTTGTGCTGAAAAACTATTTTTCAGCTCATCAACAATCTCCATTGCAATCAAGTTCTTGAATTGTCTACTTAGGTCAGAATTCATGAAGGTGCACATCATCCACTTGACTTTCAAGTAGGTGGTTCAAAACCACTCCATGTACTCTTCATCGCTTGCAGAAAAATTTGGGTTTATCTCCTATTGTTTCTTCTAGCACGTAGAGCTGAGCATTGGTGTGTAGGACTTCTTTCAGGATGCAGGTACTACTCAACAAAATTTGACCCATCGAGACGCAGTTTTTCAGCAACGAACAGACTACCGTAGTCAACCATGATCTACAAGGATTTTTGCAAAGACATCTGGACTTTAGTTTATGATAATTTTAGTTCATCTTAATGAACTCCCACTAAACTCAACATCTCTCTGGTTGTTTAGTGACACACGATCCAAATCCACTACACCACAACCGATCATCACGTGAGATGATGTAGCTTCAAAGGTGAACATCGCCATGTTGATCATATCATCCATATGACTCGTGTTTAGCCTTTCGGCTCTTGTGTTCCGAGGCCATGTCTGTACATGCTAGGCTCGTCAAGGAAACCGTAGTATTTCCGCGTGTGTAAATCTGGCTTACACCCGTTGTATGTGAACGTAGAATCTATCACACCCGATCATCACGTGGTGTCTCAAAACGACGAACTTTCGCAATGGTGCATACTAGGGAAGAACACTTCTTGATATTAACGTGAGAGATCACCTTATCATGCTACCGTCGCGATCACATCTAAGCATAACAATAAGGTGCATAAAAGGATTAACATCACATGCAATTCATAATTGTGATATGATATGGCCTTTCTTCTTGCGCTTTTGATCTCCATCTCCAAAGCACCGGCATGATCTCCATCTCCGGCATGATCTCCATCATCATGGCGCCATCACCATGGTTGTCCACCAACTATTGCAACTACAACTAATGCTACTCTTAGCAATAAAGTAAAGCAATTACATTGTGATTCAATGACACGCAGGTCACATAAAATAAAAGACAACCATATGGCTCCTGCCGGTTGCCGTACTCATCGACATGCAAGTCGTGAAATATTACAAACATGATCATTGCATACATTATCACAAATCACATATTGGCCATACCACATCACATGACCCCCTGCAAAAACAAGTTAGACGTCCTCTACTTTGTTTATTGCAAGTTTTACGTGGCTTGGGTCAACGAGATAGAACCGTTCTAATCTACGCAAAACCACAACGGTGATATAGTAGTTGCTTATTTACTCATCCTTTTGAAAGGCCTTCCATTGAAAATTGCATCCTCACTAAAGCAAGAGAAACAGACACCCGCCAGCCACTTATGCAAAACAAGTTGCATGTCAGTCGTGGAACCGGTCTCTCGTGCGTGGACGAGTAAGGTTGGTCCGGGCCGCTTCAATCTCACAATACCGCAAAGACGCAAAGTGCACGCGAGAAGGTAGCAACATAAAATATCAACGCCCACAACACTTGTGTTCTAATCGCACCAACATCTACGAATAGATCTAGGCTCTGATACCACTGATGGGGTCGTTGCATAGAAAACAAAAATTTTCCTACGTAACAGGCGGAATAAACCCCAAGGATCTAGATCTACTAGATGGAGGTAGCGAAGATGAGATCCAATCTCTTACCCTTGAAGATCAACAAACGCGTTTTGTCGGTGCAGGGGTTGGCTAGTCGATCCCCGCAACTAGACTCATCTAGTAGCGAGGAGATGTATTTCCTCGAAGTCCAATTCGATGAAGTGCCACAAGGGGTAGCACCTCCGCGGTATCCACACGTACGGCTTGATGTAGACGTCCTCTCCTTGATCCCGCAAGCGAGGAGGACGTGGCTAGATGGATCTCGGCACCACGACGGTTGTGGCGGCGTTGATGGTAGAGTGCTCCAACCGACAGGGCTTCGCCAAGCCATGTGAGAGGGAGAGGAGAAGGCGCAGCAGCCCTAGGGCATAGGGGTGGTGCGGCTTGGGAGGTGGCGCGGCAGCCCTACAAGGGAGGGGTGGCGCGGCAGGAGGAGGTGGAGGAACAAGAGGGGGGTGGCGGCTAGGGCACCAAGGGGTGCGCCCCCCCTTGCCCTGCGCCCCTTTAAATAGGCAGCCAGGGTTGGGGTGTGGCCCCCCTTTGCCCTAGGGCCAGCCGGGTTGGGTGGCTTAGCCCCCAAGCAAGCCCTAGGGTTTGGGGCGCCTCCCCCCTCTGGGCCCCTTTGGCCGGTTTGGCCCATATGGGCCCTTGTGGTGCGGCTGGCCCAAGTGGCCAGCTGCACCCCTTCGGTCCATGTGGGCCCCATATCTTATGTGGGTCCCACTTCTAGACTCCTCTAGAACTTTCTAGAACCTTCCGATACCCTACCGAAATATTCCGGAACTTTTCCGATACCTCCGGAAACCACTTTCCTTATATGAATCTTATTCTCCGGACCACTCCGGAACTCCTCGTGATGTCCGGGATCCTATCCGAGACTCCGAATCACCATTCGTTCATACCATCAATTATCTCATCGCTAACCCTAGCTACATCGGAGCGTTAAGTGTGTGACCCTACGGGTTCGAGAACATGCAGACATGATCATATCAATAATCAACAGCGGGACCGGGATGCCCATATTGACTCCTACATATTCAACGAAGTTCCTTATCGATTGAACCACGATGCCGGAGATTCTTAATCTCGTATACGATTCCCTTTGTCTCACCGATATTTAATTTGCCCGAGATTCGATCATCGATATCCCCATATCTAGTTTCATCTCGTTACCTGGCAAATTCTCTTTACTCGTCCATAATATAGGATCGCCGTGATTAACACTTAATCACATGGTTGCAAACTTTCTTGATGCTATATTACCGAGAGGGCCTAGAGATATCTTTTCCGTCACAAGGAAGGACAAATCCCACTCTTGATTCATGTCACCCAACAAATACCATCGGAGATACCTGAAAGCCACCTTTATAATCACCAAGTTACGAAGTGACGTTTGATGTCCACAAAGTATTCCTCCGGTAAATGGGAGTGACATAATCTCATGGTCTAAGGAAACTATACTTGGCATACTAAAAGTGTTGGCAATGAAACTTGTGTGACACGATCAATTGCAACTCTTTATTATCGGGTCTTGTCCATCACATCATTACTCCTAATGATATGACTCCGTTATCAAGTGACTGTAACAAGTCCATGGTTAGGAAACTCTAACCATCTCTTGACTAACGAACTAGTCCGGTAGAGGCTTACTAGGGACAACTGGTTGTTTATATTCCACACAAGTATTATGTTTCCGGTTAATACAATTATAGCATGGATAATAAACTATTATCATAAACATGAATATGCTAATAAACCATTTTATTATTGCCTCTAGGGCATATTCCCAACATTTGTCTCTTTACTATACGTGAAAGCGATGTCTGAGCTTATGGCATGATCGAGGTGTTGTGTGCCGATGATCCATTCCGAGCACACCTGCCAATGAGTTTTGGCCTGGGATTGGTAAACCCAGTAACCCTCGATTGTGTAGCATGACCGGTTACACAACGTTTCACTGTATAGTTCTGGGGTCGGGGCGCTACAAGTTGGTATCAGAGCCGGACTGCCTGTAGGAAACCCATTCTATTGGTCGATGTCGAGTCTAGTTGAAAATTATTTATAACCTAAAAATGAGTTGTGAAAACCTTCTTAGGATTATTTTTACTTCTTACCCAACTCGCTCTAACTCTGAGTCACCTTACCTCTATTTGTCTTGCAGTTGGCTCAAAGTTTAAGGTTCTCGGGGTTGGGTTCTTACCATCTAGATTAATTCATGAGTCCCAATTCCGTTCCTAACTGTTGAACTGTTCTGTTGTTGCTACAGATGACACGTCCGGGACTTGTTGTTTGTATGACTCGCTGTGAGGGTGTCCGCGGGTTCCCCGCCTTGTTTGCTGTTGCCTTAGCCAGCCAGGGTTGCCCTTGGTACCCCGAGTACGTGGTGTACGAGGATCACATGCAGTACGGACAGGGGCAGTTCTTCTGCGAGGCCCGTGTCCTGACTCCGGATGGAGACGGAGTCCAGCACCAGAGTGTAGTCTGTTCAGGAGGCTGCATTCAACGGCCTCTGCATGTACCGCGGAGACTGTGACTACCTAGCTAATCCTATCTCATATTTCTATCACTTTCCAGCTGCTGAGGACGGTCTGGAGGGCTGCTATGTTGCTAGGTACTCAGACCAAGTGACCGAGCCAGACCACGGCCACCGAGCTCTTATCGAGATGGTTAGCGCGTTGGACATTCGTGCCCGTCAGTGGTACCTATACACGGTGGCTGCTCGTGAGAGTCACCGGAACATGCTGATGACCTTGGAGCCATACGTCCATGCCGGGATACTTCCCCCAGATCTCCTTTCGCCTCTACCGATGGAGCTGCCCGGCTACATGAGCAGCCCGAGAGTGGGTGGCACCATTCCACCACGTGGACCTGCTCGAGACACCGGTGGCGACGTCCACACGCCACCTTATGACCGCCAGCCAGTGAGTGCCCGCCGTTTCCACACTCGCTCTGTGCGTCTCCCGGCGTGTGCCCAGTACTTTTAAGAGACCGGTATCTACGGGTACCTTGTATCGTATCATTGCCTTCCTGCGTGATGAGCAAGATACCCACTATCTGTAGTGGTTGCCTTTCAAGTTCTAGTTGTTGTATCAAACTAAAAGACTTGTATCATCAGTAATTTCCATTCGTGTAACGCAGACTAAGGCATTTGTGAGATCGTATCTGAACCACCTAATGGGTTTTATTCCGAGTGGCTTGTGTTTGTTGAGGACAATTGTTTCCCTGCCATGTTGATGTGATGATACCTGTTCTTCCTCGCTCAATCTTGCTAAATTGTTGCCATTCGTAGTCGCTTAGCCGGGTCTAAGCGCATACTTGATTCCTATCCACTCGGAGAGAGATACTAACTGTGTCCTTGTTCATATCTCCAGAATGGCTCCTCACCGTCGCGCTGGCACCAGGGATGCTGACCCACCGCCGCCACCCACTATGGCGGAGGTTCTGATGACTATTGAAGAGGGCCGCGTGCGCAACGAGAATCTGCTCGCGCAGTTGGTGCAGCAGGGTGCACGGAGGAACACTGAATGCAACAACCTCACTGAATTCCTGCGGTCCCAGCCTCCCACTTTCGCTTATGCTAAGGAGCCCCTGGATGCTGATGACTGGCTTCGTGCTCTCGAGCGCAAGTTCACTGCCTTGCATGTTCCGGTGGCGGAACAAGTGAACTTCGCCACCTACCTGCTGACTGGAGCCGCAGGGTCCTGGTGGGAAAGCCATGTGTCCATGTTTGCGGCTGGCCATATCTTCACTTGGGCTGAATTCCACACTGCCTTCCGTGCGGCTTACATTTCCCAGCTCATCATGGACCTAAAAAGGAGGGAGTTCCTGGAGCTGACCCAGGGACGCATTGACGTCCAAGCTTATGGGCGTGAGTTCGACCACCTCTCTCGTTACACCCCCCGGGACGTGACCAATGATGAAGATAAGCAGTATCTATTCCGGAAGGGACTGACTCTGCGACTCCGTCATGAGCTGCTGCCCTTCAAGTTCCAGTCTTACCAGGAGCTGTACAACCTTGCTCTCACTCTGGAGCAGGGTAGGAAGGAACTGGAGGTTTCCAAGAGGCCTACGCAGGGGGACCACCAGAGCTCCTCTTCTTCTGAGGGCAAGAAGCGCCGGGTATTCGTGCCCTACAGCGCTGTACCTAAGGCACCCTTCGCGCCAAAGCCTACAGGGTTCAGGCCACCTCCGCCTCGCCCAGCTACTTCGACCTTGGGTGCGGCTGGAAGTGGTTTCCGCCCTCACCTGCCTGCACCGCCGAGGCTCACTTGCTACAGTTGTGGCCAGCCCGGTCACTACTCAAGGGACTGCCCTGGGAAGGCACCTGCTACCGCAACACCTGTACCAGCACCCTCTACACCCGCAGCCAAGGCTGTGACTACTAGCCGTGGCCGCCTGAACCACCTCTCTGCCGAAGAAGCTGAAGAGGACCCCGGTGTTCTCATGGGTACGCTTCGAATTAATGATCATCCAGCTTCAGTCTTGTTTGATTCTGGAGCATCGCATTCATTCATGTCCATAGCATATGCACACAACCATCAAATACCGTTCGTGAACATGGACTCCCCTCTAGTGGTTAAAAATCTAGGTTCTAGTTGGCGAACTGACTAGATAGCTCTGGACATCCAGATTACTATAGGCTATTGGTCTTACCCTTTCCAGCTGATAGCCCTAAAGGCAGATGGTATAGATGTCATTTTGGGTATGGACTGGCTAGTCAAATATCAGGCTAATTTGAATTGTGCTGCCAAGTCGGTCACAGTGGTCCACCCAACTGTCGGGCTAGTGAGTTACTGGTCCACTTCATCCGCTGCCACCCCTCTATCCCCGAAGATCAGCCTATGTTTCTTGGAAGGCACCACACCGCCTGAAATGCATGAGGTTGCGGTGGTGTGTGACTTCCCCGATGTCTTTCCGGAGGAGTTACCTGGCATGCCACCTGATCGAAGTGTGGAATTTGTTATTGAATTGGTTTCGGGAACTGCCCCAATTTCCAAAAGGCCCTACCGCATGCCAACGGAAGAGCTAACTGAATTGAAGAAGCAACTTGATGAGCTGCTAGAAAAAGAATTCATCCGACCGAGTAGCTCACCTTGGGGCTGCCCGGTCATCTTCGTCAAGAAGAGGGATACAAATGTTCCTCGTCTGGTTGTTGATTACCACCCTATGAATGCCGTGACCATCAAGAACAAGTACCCTATTCCCCGAATGATTGACCTGTTCGATCAGCTAGCCGGTGCAACCATATTCTCCAAGATGGATCTGAGGTTAGGCTATCATCAGATCAAAATCAGAAAGGAGGATATCCCGAAGACGGCTTTCACGACCCGTTATGGGTTATATGAGTACACCGTCATGTCCTTCGGCCTCAAAAATGCTCCGGCTATCTTCATGAGGCTGATGAACTCCATCTTCCACGAGTATCTCGACAAGTTCGTCATAATATACATTGATGACATCCTTGTCTATTCCAAAACCAAAGAAGAACATGCTGAGCATCTTCGGCTAGTTCTGACCAAGCTTCGTGATCATCGCCTCTATGCCAATTTCTCCAAGTGCGAGTTTTGGCTAAAAGAGCTCATCTTTCTCAGTCATGTAGTGTCAGCTACTGGAATAGCTGTTATACCTGACAAGATTCAGTCAATTCTGGATTGGGCGACTCCCAAGTCGGTCAAAGATATCCGCAGTTTCCTTGGGTTGGCGGGTTATTACCGCCTATTCATCGAGGGCTTTTCCAAAATAGCCAAAGCATTGACTGACCTCCTCAAGAAAAACAAACAGTTTGTGTGGTCGGACAAAGCAGGAAGAGAGTTTCCAAACTCTCAAGGTCAAACTCACGACTACCCCTGTACTCGTCCTTCCAGACACCAGCAAAGACTTTGTCGTCTACTGTGACGCCTCCTTGCAAGGCTTGGGCTGTGTGCTGATGCAAGAAGGCCATGTGGTAGCCTATGCCTCCCGCCAACTCAAACCGAATGAACTCAACTATCCAAGTCTGACGTATCTCTTCACCAAAGTCTGAAGTATCTCTTCAAAGTCTGAAGTATCTCTTCACCCAGCCCGATCTGAATCTCCGACAGAGAAGATGGTTGGAGTTGATCAAATACTATGATGTAACCCTCAATTACCAGCCTGGCAAGGCAAATGTGGTTGCCGATGCGCTGAGTCACAAGTCTTATTGTAACACCCTGATGGTTGAGCGAGCTCAGCCCGCTCTTCATGAAGAATTCGCACGTTTGAATCTGGAGAATGTTCCCTCCGGATATTTGGCTAACCTCGAGATCAAATCAACTCTCGAGGATGATATCAAGGCCACCCAGCAAAATGATGTTGAAATCCTAGAGATCAAAGAGAAGATAGCTAATGGGAAGGCAAACTATTTCTCGATCGATGACAATGGTGTTGTCTATTTCGGTGACCGTTTAGTGGTGCCGAAGAGTGGAAACACAAAAGAGTTGATCCTCTCAAAAGCTCACGAGTCACCCATCTCTATTCATCCGGGTAGCACCAAAATGTACCAAGATCTTTGCCCCCAATTCTGGTGGTCTTGCATGAAGCGCGAGATCGCCGAGTATGTTGCAAAATGCGACGTCTGTCGCCGGGTGAAAGCTGAACATCAAAAGCCAGCGGGTACTCTTCGCCCCATAGCCATTCCCGAGTGGAAATGGGATGAAATTGGTATGGATTTCATTACCGGTTTTCCGAGGTCACCCAAGGGTAACAATGCCATTTGGGTAGTCATTGATCATCTATCCAAGGTCGCCCATTTCCTCCCTGTCCGCGAGGATATCAACTCTGTTAAATTGGCGGAGCTGTATATGGCCCGAATTGTTCCTTTGCATGGGGTTCCCTTGAGGATCATCTCAGACCGTGGTAGTCTGTTTGTGTCCAAATTCTGGCAAAGCTTCCAAGAGGCTCTAGGAACCCGTCTCAACTTCAGTACAGCTTACCATCCTCAGACTGATGGTCAGACTGAAAGGGTGAATGTTGAAGGTGTAATTTGGCTGCTAGGTGTTGTATATGCCAAATTAGTTTTAATGATTGTGGTTAGATTATTACTTGACATATACATTTGAATTTTCTGTTTAGTTCAAATTGCAGCTTTGGTCGCATTTCACTACAGATGTTGTAGCGGCATATCAAGTGTAGCAAGCTATTTGGCCAAGACAAATGTATTGATTATTTTCAGAAAAAGAGACTACGGAGAATAAGTCTTGGACTGATTCACAGATGGACTGAATTAAAATGCCGCTGCATAAGACAACTCCTACCAGGCTTCAGATGCCCGGGGCCAGGTTGAGACCGATGTGGATTGCAAAGGCTATCAAAGCACGTATGGAAAGAGTTTCTCAGTTTGTGTACGTATCAAGCCAGGACAACGAGTCGTACTAGTATTAGCATGCATCAACTGATCAACATAATATTCTATACCTTATAGCATGCACGGCCGGATCAATTAGAGATTAGGAATATTTTATTTGGCTTGCATGCCAAGGAAACGGATCCGTGCCTAAGCCATAGTCCAGGCGTACCTATATATATAGGTATATACGGCCGATTGAAACCCCCCAATCGACATTCATCCAATAATACATCTACTTTTTACGTATCTTTATTTTTCTTATCGTTCTTCTACCACCGAGCCCTAGCGGCCCTAGGGTTTGGCGATCTTTACCGTTTTGCGCTGAAAAGCGGTCGTCTCTCCTCCACGAAAGCGAGGAGATCTTTGTTGCTTTGCTCGGAAAGCAATCGTCCGTCGTCACGAAAGTACGACAGTATCGTGGTGCTGCGCGGCAATTTTGCGTGGCAACACAATTGGCGACTCCGCTGGGGACGAAGGATCGAGCGGTCTCCGGCCCGTTCCTGCTACGTAGAGAGCGTCATCAAGAGGCTGTAGTCTACAACGGTAATATGAATACTGAACTCCCATATGTAGATATTACCAGATCTTTTGATATGCATACTGTGTCGGCTAGTCCTAGTTCTTATTATGTGCAAGAGCCGATGCAAAATAGCTACTTGCAACACGGAAATTCAAATTTGCATGCATTGGCAAGCCCAGCAATTCACATGCTGGTGAACAACATGATGAATTCGTTAGTCCATATGAAACATCCGAACTTAGAAATTTCAATAGCATGCAAAGTAGCGTTTCGCCATTTTATTGATCGGAAATCAGCTCACAATACGTAAGTCCACTTCAAAGCGTGCCGATGGATAGGGAATTTGGCCAGGCCACTACAAGCCATTCGGCCAGTTACTCTCAACCGCTATATGATACACCTCAGGTTACTGTTACTAGTTATTCAGCACCACATGCAACTATTGGTACTCATACTTCGGCTCCACATTTTCACAATGGTTATAGCCGAATATGTAAAAATTCATTAGGAGGTCAGATGTATTTATCTAATATTGTAGCATATGATACTTCTCCTACACAATTGTTGAATTTCAGTAGCAACCAAGTGTCATTGCCGAAAAATACTGATAGATCTGAAGGACGAAGAACAAGGACACACATGATGAACATCGACCTCAAGAACGGGATTGACGTCGGTGCGGACAACACCATCACCGTTAAACTCGACGATCTGTCGGGAGATGATCGGCGCGAGCTTGAACGAAAGATTGAAGAATATATGGCTGAACAACTAAAACTGAGATTGGCTGAACACCAGAAGACAAGGAACCGCGTCGTCAAGAAAATAGTTGCGCCGAGTCCCTCCGATCTGCTCGGCGCTGAGGTAAATAAGCCAACCGAAAAAATTGCTCATCTAGTTGATGCATCCGTAGCTAGTAAGCATGATTCTGATATGTCAACTACGGCAAGCACAATTAGTCAATCAGCAGCTAATAGAGTTGAGAAATCGAAGGAGCAGCTTGAAATTAGTCTTTCTAGTCATGTTCGCTCAGTACTGTTGCCTAGTAGCGACGGAAATTCTGGTAGAAAGCCAACGCTTCCGGCCGAAAGCAGTAGGTTAATTAGTTTTACTAATCAAACTTCCAGCGCGTCGGCTAATGTTGTCCTGCCTCACGTTCCTTTACATGATTATCAAAGTGGCCGAAATTATGTAAGCTGTTCGGCTAATCTTGAAAATAGTCTATCTCCTCATGTTCGCTCATTATTGCTCCAAAGCAACGATGCATATCATGAAAAAGGTCTGATGGCTCCGGATAGTAGCAAATTTAATAATGTTCCTACCTATACATATATATCCGATGCATCGGCTCATGTTGCCCAGCCTCAGGTCCCTTTAGATAACAATCAAGGTGGCTGGAATTTTGTGAGCAGTCCGGCTAATAATTATATGCCTAGCGTAGCTGCTCCTATTATCTCAACTTCGGTGCCACAAAATTGTCACAACAGTAACCGAAGTGCAGCCTTTAATTCTAATTTGCAGCAAACTAGTTATCAGTCGGTAGCATACAATACAACATCTTTGCCGCCTGTCGGTATCGGGGTTCCGTGCAGGTCGGTACACGATTTCTATTCCAGTGGGTCTCCGTTGCAAACGTCACATGCTCAAATTTCTTTGCCGGAGATTCAACCGCATGCTTGTGTTTCATCTACACGACAAACCAATTCTCCACAGCCCAATGGTAGTTTTAAGGATCAGCTTGATAGTATACTTAGAGAATTTGGTTTAGAACCTAAGGGTAGAACACATGCAAATCAAAAACCATACCCTGATTACTTTGACTCGACGCCATATCCTCCTGGTTTTAAAATTCCAGATTTTGTTAAGTTCACAGGGGAAGATGGTAGATCAACTTTTGAGCATGTAGGGCTATTTTTATCACAATGTAGTGAAGCTAGGACATCGGATGTTTATAGAGTTAACTTATTTCCGTTGTCATTGTCTGGTACTGCATTTAATTGGTTTACATCACTCGCTCCCAATTCTCTTTCAACATGGGCACAATTGGAACAAAAATTCCATGAGTATTTTTATCGAGGTGAGACTGAACTTCGGCTTTCAGATTTGACTATGGTTAGACAGAAATATAATGAGCATGTCGATGATTATATTAAGAGGTTTAGAGATGTCAAAAGCCGATGTTTTAGCTTGACCATAACCGAAAAAGATTTAGCCGATCTTGCCTTTTCGGGTTTGCTTGCTCATATTAGAGATAAATTAGAAGGGCAAGAATTTTTAGATATTAATCAAGTGTGGCAGAAGGCTTTGGTGCAAGAAAACCGGGCTAAGGAAATTAAACAACACAACCGGTTTTATGATAAAGAGAAGGAGAACAAGGCGGTTAATCCTTTAGATTATGGTTGTGGTTCGGCTAGTGAAGATGACGTTGAAATATGTGTAGCCGAATGGGTTCAAACGCCAAAGTCAAATCATTTTGCATCTTTTGTTCTAAAGCACACACCTGCTAGAAAAGAGATAATTAAGTATACTTTCGATGTCAGCAAGTGTGATATAATTTTTGACATATTGCTGCAAGAAAAATTAATTAGAGTGAGAGAAGGTCATATTATTTCACCTCAAGGAGAATTGGGAAAAGGAGCTTACTGTAAGTTGCACAATTCGTTTTCTCACTCTACTAATGATTGTGATGTGTTTCGACGACAGGTGCAATCGGCTATTAATGACGGACGATTGGCATTTACAAAGAATACTAACATGAAACTCGATAGTGATTCTTCTCCTATCAATGTGATTGAGTTTGAGAGCAAGAAAGTTCTTATTCGGTCGGATCAAACCGAATCTACTAGAGGTAAAAATATTGTCGTCGATGATAGTGCTGCACCGAGGATGATCAAACCAAAAAGTTCAGAAGTAGAGGTGAGGAAAGTTAACGGAAATAAAATACCAGCTCCAAAACCAAAACCGACAGTTAGCATGTTGTTGGACAAATATACTTCACGCAAGACCAGCAATGTGTTTAATCGGTTTCGAAATGTTAGGCATTCTAGGTCTCCTTATGAACCTGGTGGTTATGAACTATGGAGAACAAATTCATATGATCAGCAGCCGTACTATCCAATGAAGTCGGCTTATTGGTGCGGTGCACCTCCTATATATCCACAGTTTGCTCCGTGGGGTTTTAATCCTTGGGCGCCATGCCCTACAGGTCCAGCATGTTATTTTCAAGCACAATGGGATTCACCGAGGCCTATGTTCAGACCATACTCACATGAGAAAAGGGCTCGGTTCAATGAGAAATCTCAACCACGTGATGCAATTGTCATTCGAGCTAACCGATCACCGGGTCGCAATACAGATGGCAGGAAATATAATGGTGGCTGCAAGCTTACTTGGGTGCCGGTGAAGTGTGTTGGACCTCAGACTGTAAGAATTTCAGATGATTTAAATACTGCTCATGCTCTGAAACTTGGAGAAGGCCAATCAGCTACAAGTATTGATAATGGTACAGAGACAACGTACGCTGAGACTGTATGGAGTGGATCGGTGCACAAAAAAGCAAAGGATAAATGTTTCAGTAATACCGTTGCTGCATCTTCTACTACTACTAGTATGAAATTCGGTTCAACTAGCACACGTACCAATTCAGTCATGAGAAATGGTAGCCCAGGAGCATCAACGAGTTTGTCTCCAAATGGCTTTGGCACAGTAAACAGAGGTGGTCAGAAATTTAAGTGGATGCCGGTAAACCGTGAAAGCCATACAGAGCATATTGTCACAGGTGTTGAATCTGAACATAGCTGCACCAAAGATAATGCAGCAGGAGACATGAGCGTATATGCTACCTTGAAGCCTAATGTGCACACACGTTCAGAGAAGGCAGATGTACGTGCTAGTACTAGTGAGTCAGCTGATGCGTCTACTGATCGACATGCGAGAGGCAACAGAATATTTGAGATCGGTAGTACATGTGATCAGCTGAGAGTTACTTCGGCCAAGGATAGAATATTTATCCCAAGAACAACAGCACGACGCTACAGGCCGAGAGACTCGGGGGGCAGCAAAATTAAATCAGTTGCTCCGGGTGCCAAACCAGGACCTCGTTGGTGCCCGACAGGACTTACACACTCAGAAACGGCGTGTACAGCGACTGCGAGCTTTGGACATAAAGGAAGAAATAGCCAAAAAGAAGAGCGATGAATTGTTCAAACGAGAAAAATCTATATAGCCGAAGATGATATGGAGGGAGAAGCGCATTATGGGGAAGGAGAGTAGAGTCACATATGACACAGTTGCTGATCCCGCAGATGACATAATTGATGATGAGGATTCAGGAAGCAACAAGGAAATATCTACTAATATGGATGTTATTATGGTGTTCGTATTGCCCGCTGAATTTCGTGCACCCAAAGCTTGAGGAAAATTTGTCCGATATGTTACTTGAGCTATCGCCCCAAGAAAATTTGGCCGATGTGTTCTTTAGACATCGTCCTAAGTAATAATATCATTGGTGAAGCGACGAAATCGTTCTGAGGTACATTTATATTGTTTTTGATATATATACTATTGTACCAAAAACAGGGGGGCATGTGTTGAAGGTGTAATTTGGCTGCTAGGTGTTGTATATGCCAAATTAGTTTTAATGATTGTGGTTAGATTATTACTTGACATATACATTTGAATTTTCTGTTTAGTTCAAATTGCAGCTTTGGTCGCATTTCACTACAGATGTTGTAGCGGCATATCAAGTGTAGCAAGCTATTTGGCCAAGACAAATGTATTGATTATTTTCAGAAAAAGAGACTACGGAGAATAAGTCTTGGACTGATTCACAGATGGACTGAATTAAAATGCCGCTGCATAAGACAACTCCTACCAGGCTTCAGATGCCCGGGGCCAGGTTGAGACCGATGTGGATTGCAAAGGCTATCAAAGCACGTATGGAAAGAGTTTCTCAGTTTGTGTACGTATCAAGCCAGGACAAGGAGTCGTACTAGTATTAGCATGCATCAACTGATCAACATAATATTCTATACCTTATAGCATGCACGGCCGGATCAATTAGAGATTAGGAATATTTTATTTGGCTTGCATGCCAAGGAAACGGATCCGTGCCTAAGCCATAGTCCAGGCGTACCTATATATATAGGTATATACGGCCGATTGAAACCCCCCAATCGACATTCATCCAATAATACATCTACTTTTTACGTATCTTTATTTTTCTTATCGTTCTTCTACCACCGAGCCCTAGCAGCCCTAGGGTTTGGCGATCTTTACCGTTTTGCGCTGAAAAGCGGTCGTCTCTCCTCCACGAAAGCGAGGAGATCTTTGTTGCTTTGCTCGGAAAGCAATCGTCCGTCGTCACGAAAGTACGACAGTATCGTGGTGCTGCGCGGCAATTTTGCGTGGCAACACAATTGGCGACTCCGCTGGGGACGAAGGATCGAGCGGTCTCCGGCCCGTTCCTGCTACGTAGAGAGCGTCATCAAGAGGCTGTAGTCTACAACGGTAATATGAATACTGAACTCCCATATGTAGATATTACCAGATCTTTTGATATGCGTACTGTGTCGGCTAGTCCTAGTTCTTATTATGTGCAAGAGCCGATGCAAAATAGCTACTTGCAACACGGAAATTCAAATTTGCATGCATTGGCAAGCCCAGCAATTCACATGCTGGTGAACAACATGATGAATTCCGTTAGTCCATATGAAACATCCGAACTTAGAAATTTCAATAGCATGCAAAGTAGCGTTTCGCCATTTTATTCATCGGAAATCAGCTCACAATACGTAAGTCCACTTCAAAGCGTGCCGATGGATAGGGAATTTGGCCAGGCCACTACAAGCCATTCGGCCAGTTACTCTCAACCGCTATATGATACACCTCAGGTTACTGTTACTAGTTATTCAGCACCACATGCAACTATTGGTACTCATACTTCGGCTCCACATTTTCACAATGGTTATAGCCGAATATGTAAAAATTCATTAGGAGGTCAGATGTATTTATCTAATATTGTAGCATATGATACTTCTCCTACACAATTGTTGAATTTCAGTAGCAACCAAGTGTCATTGCCGAAAAATACTGATAGATCTGAAGGACGAAGAACAAGGACACACATGATGAACATCGACCTCAAGAACGGGATTGACGTCGGTGCGGACAACGCCATCACCGTTAAACTCGACGATCTGTCGGGAGATGATCGGCGCGAGCTTGAACGAAAGATTGAAGAATATATGGCTGAACAACTAAAACTGAGATTGGCTGAACACCAGAAGACAAGGAACCGCGTCGTCAAGAAAATAGTTGCGCCGAGTCCCTCCGATCTGCTCGGCGCTGAGGTAAATAAGCCAACCGAAAAAATTGCTCATCTAGTTGATGCATCCGTAGCTAGTAAGCATGATTCTGATATGTCAACTACGGCAAGCACAATTAGTCAATCAGCAGCTAATAGAGTTGAGAAATCGAAGGAGCAGCTTGAAATTAGTCTTTCTAGTCATGTTCGCTCAGTACTGTTGCCTAGTAGCGACGGAAATTCTGGTAGAAAGCCAACGCTTCCGGCCGAAAGCAGTAGGTTAATTAGTTTTACTAATCAAACTTCCAGCGTGTCGGCTAATGTTGTCCTGCCTCACGTTCCTTTACATGATTATCAAAGTGGCCGAAATTATGTAAGCTGTTCGGCTAATCTTGAAAATAGTCTATCTCCTCATGTTCGCTCATTATTGCTCCAAAGCAACGATGCATATCATGAAAAAGGTCTGATGGCTCCGGATAGTAGCAAATTTAATAATGTTCCTACCTATACATATATATCCGATGCATCGGCTCATGTTGCCCAGCCTCAGGTCCCTTTAGATAACAATCAAGGTGGCTGGAATTTTGTGAGCAGTCCGGCTAATAATTATATGCCTAGCGTAGCTGCTCCTATTATCTCAACTTCGGTGCCACAAAATTGTCACAACAGTAACCGAAGTGCAGCCTTTAATTCTAATTTGCAGCAAACTAGTTATCAGTCGGTAGCATACAATACAACATCTTTGCCGCCTGTCGGTATCGGGGTTCCGTGCAGGTCGGTACACGATTTCTATTCCAGTGGGTCTCCGTTGCAAACGTCACATGCTCAAATTTCTTTGCCGGAGATTCAACCGCATGCTTGTGTTTCATCTACACGACAAACCAATTCTCCACAGCCCAATGGTAGTTTTAAGGATCAGCTTGATAGTATACTTAGAGAATTTGGTTTAGAACCTAAGGGTAGAACACATGCAAATCAAAAACCATACCCTGATTACTTTGACTCGACGCCATATCCTCCTGGTTTTAAAATTCCAGATTTTGTTAAGTTCACAGGGGAAGATGGTAGATCAACTTTTGAGCATGTAGGGCTATTTTTATCACAATGTAGTGAAGCTAGGACATCGGATGTTTATAGAGTTAACTTATTTCCGTTGTCATTGTCTGGTACTGCATTTAATTGGTTTACATCACTCGCTCCCAATTCTCTTTCAACATGGGCACAATTGGAACAAAAATTCCATGAGTATTTTTATCGAGGTGAGACTGAACTTCGGCTTTCAGATTTGACTATGGTTAGACAGAAATATAATGAGCATGTCGATGATTATATTAAGAGGTTTAGAGATGTCAAAAGCCGATGTTTTAGCTTGACCATAACCGAAAAAGATTTAGCCGATCTTGCCTTTTCGGGTTTGCTTGCTCATATTAGAGATAAATTAGAAGGGCAAGAATTTTTAGATATTAATCAAGTGTGGCAGAAGGCTTTGGTGCAAGAAAACCGGGCTAAGGAAATTAAACAACACAACCGGTTTTATGATAAAGAGAAGGAGAACAAGGCGGTTAATCCTTTAGATTATGGTTGTGGTTCGGCTAGTGAAGATGACGTTGAAATATGTGTAGCCGAATGGGTTCAAACGCCAAAGTCAAATCATTTTGCATCTTTTGTTCTAAAGCACACACCTGCTAGAAAAGAGATAATTAAGTATACTTTCGATGTCAGCAAGTGTGATATAATTTTTGACATATTGCTGCAAGAAAAATTAATTAGAGTGAGAGAAGGTCATATTATTTCACCTCAAGGAGAATTGGGAAAAGGAGCTTACTGTAAGTTGCACAATTCGTTTTCTCACTCTACTAATGATTGTGATGTGTTTCGACGACAGGTGCAATCGGCTATTAATGACGGACGATTGGCATTTACAAAGAATACTAACATGAAACTCGATAGTGATTCTTCTCCTATCAATGTGATTGAGTTTGAGAGCAAGAAAGTTCTTATTCGGTCGGATCAAACCGAATCTACTAGAGGTAAAAATGTTGTCGTCGATGATAGTGCTGCACCGAGGATGATCAAACCAAAAGTTCAGAAGTAGAGGTGAGGAAAGTTAACGGAAATAAAATACCAGCTCCAAAACCAAAACCGACAGTTAGCATGTTGTTGGACAAATATACTTCACGCAAGACCAGCAATGTGTTTAATCGGTTTCGAAATGTTAGGCATTCTAGGTCTCCTTATGAACCTGGTGGTTATGAACTATGGAGAACAAATTCATATGATCAGCAGCCGTACTATCCAATGAAGTCGGCTTATTGGTGCGGTGCACCTCCTATATATCCACAGTTTGCTCCGTGGGGTTTTAATCCTTGGGCGCCATGCCCTACAGGTCCAGCATGTTATTTTCAAGCACAATGGGATTCACCGAGGCCTATGTTCAGACCATACTCACATGAGAAAAGGGCTCGGTTCAATGAGAAATCTCAACCACGTGATGCAATTGTCATTCGAGCTAACCGATCACCGGGTCGCAATACAGATGGCAGGAAATATAATGGTGGCTGCAAGCTTACTTGGGTGCCGGCCGGTGAAGTGTGTTGGACCTCAGACTGTAAGAATTTCAGATGATTTAAATACTGCTCATGCTCTGAAACTTGGAGAAGGCCAATCAGCTACAAGTATTGATAATGGTACAGAGACAACGTACGCTGAGACTGTATGGAGTGGATCGGTGCACAAAAAAGCAAAGGATAAATGTTTCAGTAATACCGTTGCTGCATCTTCTACTACTACTAGTATGAAATTCGGTTCAACTAGCACACGTACCAATTCAGTCATGAGAAATGGTAGCCCAGGAGCATCAACGAGTTTGTCTCCAAATGGCTTTGGCACAGTAAACAGAGGTGGTCAGAAATTTAAGTGGATGCCGGTAAACCGTGAAAGCCATACAGAGCATATTGTCACAGGTGTTGAATCTGAACATAGCTGCACCAAAGATAATGCAGCAGGAGACATGAGCGTATATGCTACCTTGAAGCCTAATGTGCACACACGTTCAGAGAAGGCAGATGTACGTGCTAGTACTAGTGAGTCAGCTGATGCGTCTACTGATCGACATGCGAGAGGCAACAGAATATTTGAGATCGGTAGTACATGTGATCAGCTGAGAGTTACTTCGGCCAAGGATAGAATATTTATCCCAAGAACAACAGCACGACGCTACAGGCCGAGAGACTCGGGGGGCAGCAAAATTAAATCAGTTGCTCCGGGTGCCAAACCAGGACCTCGTTGGTGCCCGACAGGACTTACACACACTCAGAAACGGCGTGTACAGCGACTGCGAGCTTTGGACATAAAGGAAGAAATAGCCAAAAAGAAGAGCGATGAATTGTTCAAACGAGAAAAATCTATATAGCCGAAGATGATATGGAGGGAGAAGCGCATTATGGGGAAGGAGAGTAGAGTCACATATGACACAGTTGCTGATCCCGCAGATGACATAATTGATGATGAGGATTCAGGAAGCAACAAGGAAATATCTACTAATATGGATGTTATTATGGTGTTCGTATTGCCCGCTGAATTTCGTGCACCCAAAGCTTGAGGAAAATTTGGCCGATATGTTACTTGAGCTATCGCCCCAAGAAAATTTGGCCGATGTGTTCTTTAGACATCGTCCTAAGTAATAATATCGTTGGTGAAGCGACGAAATCGTTCTGAGGTACATTTATATTGTTTTTGATATATATACTATTGTACCAAAAACAGGGGGGCATGTGTTGAAGGTGTAATTTGGCTGCTAGGTGTTGTATATGCCAAATTAGTTTTAATGATTGTGGTTAGATTATTACTTGACATATACATTTGAATTTTCTGTTTAGTTCAAATTGCAGCTTTGGTCGCATTTCACTACAGATGTTGTAGCGGCATATCAAGTGTAGCAAGCTATTTGGCCAAGACAAATGTATTGATTATTTTCAGAAAAAGAGACTACGGAGAATAAGTCTTGGACAGATTCACAGATGGACTGAATTAAAATGCAGCTGCATAAGACAACTCCTACCAGGCTTCGGATGCCCGGGGCCAGGTTGAGACCGATGTGGATTGCAAAGGCTATCAAAGCACGTATGGAAAGAGTTTCTCAGTTTGTGTACGTATCAAGCCAGGACAAGGAGTCGTACTAGTATTAGCATGCATCAACTGATCAACATAATATTCTATACCTTATAGCATGCACGGCCGGATCAATTAGAGATTAGGAATATTTTATTTGGCTTGCATGCCAAGGAAACGGATCCGTGCCTAAGCCATAGTCCAGGCGTACCTATATATATAGGTATATACGGCCGATTGAAACCCCCCAATCGACATTCATCCAATAATACATCTACTTTTTACGTATCTTTATTTTTCTTATCGTTCTTCTACCACCGAGCCCTAGCAGCCCTAGGGTTTGGCGATCTTTACCGTTTTGCGCTGAAAAGCGGTCGTCTCTCCTCCACGAAAGCGAGGAGATCTTTGTTGCTTTGCTCGGAAAGCAATCGTCCGTCGTCACGAAAGTACGACAGTATCGTGGTGCTGCGCGGCAATTTTGCGTGGCAACAGTGAACCAAGTTCTTGAGGACATGCTTCGGGCATGTGTTATCTCCTTCGGTAAGGGTTGGGAAAAGTATCTTCCCCTCGCCGAGTTCTCCTACAACAACAGTTATCAAGCCAGTTTGCAAATGGCTCCCTTTGAGGTTCTCTATGGACGGAAATGTAGGACTCCTCTAAATTGGTCGGAAACCGGAGAGAGGTCACTCTTTGGTCCTGATGTGATCAATGAGGCTGAAGAAAAGGTCCGTATCATTCGAGAGAATCTGAAGATTGCTCAGTCCAGGAAGAAGAGCTATTATGATAAGCATCATCAGGAGGTTCACTATGAAATTGGTGACAAAGCCTATCTTCGAGTCTCTGCCCTCCGAGGCGTTCGTCGTTTCGGGATCAAGGGAAAATTGGCACCTCGTTTTGTTGGTCCTTTCACTGTCCTAGGTAAGCGAGGTGATCTCTCCTATCAGCTCGAGCTTCCAGAGAATTTCCCGGATGTGCATGATGTGTTCCATGTCTTTCAACTTCGTTGTTGCTTCAAAGATCCTATTCGGGGGGTTAATCATGAAGAGTTGGATATTCAGGAGGATCTGACTTACCGTGAGCATCCTGTCCGCATCTTGGATGAAGCAGAAAGGAAGACCCGCAACAAGAGCATCAAGTTCCTTAAGATCCAGTGGTCTAACCATTCTGAGGAAGAAGCAACCTGGGAACGTGAAACTAGTCTTCGTCAGGAATACCCCGCCTTCTTCACTCAAGCCTAGAATCTCGGGACAAGATTCCTGTAAGGGGGGTAGAGTTGTAACAGCCCCACTTTTGGTACCTGAAAACATGAGTAAAATTTTCACTTTTTGCATCTCATCTTGCATCATGGCATTCCCTATTTTATTTTTGCTTCACATGAAATAATAAGGGAGCAACAATTAAGAAACCAAAGAGGGTGATGTAAATGGTGAACAAACTTTCAATTTGAATTCTCATATTTGTCCAGGAAGTTCCAAGAAATTCAAATATGTTTGTTGCAAGAATTAAAACACTTGCAAATTCAATTAATTAAAATAAAGCCCAAACTGCAAGAGAGCAATTTCAAAATATTTAACACATGAAATATTTTTTAAATGGGCTGCAAATTTTACCACAGGTTCCAAATCATATATATTTGCTCTGTGAATTTTTCCAGAATTTTTAAAAATGTTTAAGGGCCTCAATTAAATTTCCTAAACCCTAGTGTAAATTCTGGAAAAGGAAAAAAGAATAAATCCCTTACAGGTGGGCCCTACCTGTCATAACCTTTCACTATGGCGACAGGGGAAGCACTGGCGCCATGGCCGCCTTGCCGCCGTGGCCTCCCCGCGCTGCTCCTCGCAACCCCTCGCGCCCTGGCCCCCCCTGGAGGATAAGGAGCTCCTCCTCGACGTGCTGCTCTCTCTCCCCCTCCTTTTTCCCCCTGCAGAAACCCTAGCAGTCGAAGCCATGGCCGTGACCTAAGCTGGACGCCGCCGCACGCCGCCGTCGACTCAGGCCGCCAGGAGTAGATCGAAGCGCACCGGAAGCTCGGCCTACTCCCCTTCTTCCTCCTCGCCCAAGCAATCGAGCCGGGACGCTCGGGATCGACGCGTTCTTCCTCGACTTCTCCGCCTTCGACCGACGACCGCCACCGCGATTGTCGCCATTGCAGCCCCTCCCCTTCACCGACGAGCACCTATACGCGCTCAGGGTGAGCACACGGTCCTCCTGGACCTATTCTTCTCGCCCCTCTCCCTCTGGTTCGCCGTAGCTCTGTAGGCGGAGACAGCGCCGCCGCTGTAGCTCGTCGCGGGAGCACTAGGTCCCTAGCGCCGCCACTAGGTTCCCCACACGGTGCTGAGCAGGATGCGCACCTTCTCGGGCTCGCTGGCGCACGCACGGGACGGATCCGTGCTCGGCATGCCGCCGGTCACCGGGTGCTCGCCGCGCCGGTCCTGGCCTCCCGCCCGGTCAAACCTACCCGTGGGCCTCTGGCCGACGTGGCTTGCCACCGTGGCCACTGCCCACTAGTTAGTGGCTGTGGCTAGCCCAGCCCACGGTGAAAAACGGTTCGGCAACAATTCCTGGAATTTAAATAAAAGACACAAAATTGAATTGAACTTTGAAATTGCATAACTTTTGAACCACAACTCAGAAAAATGAAAAATAATATACTAAAATGGTCAGGAAGAAAATGTCTATCTGTTAGTGCCCTTGGTAGAATTAATTGGCCAAAATAATTTGCTCAAAATGGCAGAATATAAATGGAATTTAGAAAATCCATAACTTAATGAATTTTGATCCAAAAATTGCAAATAAGATCTCAAAATGTTCAGGAAAACAACATCTAATTGTTAGTTCTATTTCCATGAAATAATGAATCTTTTAAATTGCTGTTTATTTAAAATTATTAAAATGGCAGATTTAATTCCAATTTTGGGAAATTCATAACCTGAGAAATAATCACTCAAAAATTGTGAATAAAATATCAAAATGATCAGCAAGGCATTTGCTATCGATCTATGTTAAGTTCACAGCAAGTAACAAATTTTTCCTTTGATGTTAATTTCGAATTGGTTAAAATGATTTAAATTGCATAACCGTTTAAATCACCATTTCTTCATCGTTAATCGGAAAATTGCAAACGAAGTACCAAAATGATCAGTAGGACAATACCTATCTAATAATGCCATTTTCATGCATTTAGGAACCATATTTCAGTACTGGACTTTTTGGATAATAACGCAATTCACTAAGTTAAATATGGAGTTTTGACCCGTTAATTGCGATATTTATTTTAGGGGTTCCATTTAACTTGTGGGACATGCCTAATATGATTTTAGTGCATAAATTGACCATCTCATCATGATTGTGCATTGCACCTTGTATTCGTGTTATTTATTTCGTTTTCCTGTTATTGTTGTGTTTCGTTAGATTCAGGAGTCGAGGTTCCACCACAATACCTCGACGATCCACGCGCCCAGTACTATCAGCAAGGCAAGAACTAACCTAACCTTCTTGGCATTCTAGAATCCTATTGTTTTATAAAATTATTTTCTCCACCAGAATATTGCATGCGATTCAAATGTCACTTTTTGATCAAGTTAGAGAATCCTATGATATGCATTGTCCCCTGAACCATCACATGCTTCCCCTCCTATGAAACCTAGGGTTGATGTGTTGGCCTGAGACAAAGATGTAATTGTTGTATTATATGCTTAGCAATGCTTAGCCATGTTTAGTTAAATGCTTAGCTGTCCGGTGATTTAATTCCATGATATTGATGTTGATGGAATGATTCGGACATAGTGGTTACGTTTGGTACTTAATTAATTTGTTAAAAGGCTTGGATAAGTTGCCATCGGGGATGGTGTTTTGCCTCATTCTTGTCGCCTAGGCTGAGAGTGCTTTTAGCTAGAACCAAGAACCGAGCGTGCTACCATCGGTGGGGGTATGGGCCCCTTACTAACTAAATAACTTGTGCGGGCGTATCCAAGGGTCCTCTAGTTTGCGCTTTCCATTTGCGAGTGTGTGGACGATGATGATGATGACGATGATGATGATGTGATGAGGATGGTGGTGATAGGAGTGGCGATGCGGCAGGGTGTTGAAATAGGCACTGAACTTGTCCTGTCGTCACGATGACCCTTGGATAGTCTCATGCGAGGTAAAGGTTTAACCGCGCCCGCCCTGCCGGGTTTCCCCGGAAGAGAGCTAAATGATCAGGCAAGGGGTCGGACGGTACCAATGGATAAAAACAGTACACCCCTGCAGGGTTTAATCTTTTCGAAAAGCCGTGTCCGCGGTTATGGACAAACTCTTGGGAAAGGCGGATTAGCTCATAGAGAACCTGAACCTAAGTAATAAATTGGCAGCTAGAGGTTGCAATCCAACGTGTGCTAAAAGGTTCATTTCCTCGAGGGTGATTCGAGGGAGTGCTCCATCCGACAGGGCTTCGCCAAGCCATGTGAGAGGGAGAGGAGAAGGCGCAGCAGCCCTAGGGCATAGGGGTGGTGCGGCTTGGGAGGTGGTGCGGCAGCGCTACAAGGGAGGGGTGGCGCAACAGGAGGAGGTGGAGGAACAAGAGGGGGGTGGCGGCTAGGGCACCAAGGGGTGCGCCCCCCCTTGCCCTGCGCCCCTTTAAATAGGCAGCCAGGGTTGTGGTGCGGCCCCCCTTTTCCCTAGGGCCGGCCGGCTTGGGTGGCTTAGCCCCCAAGCAAGCCCTAGGGTTTGGGGCGCCTCCCCCCTCTGGGCCCCTTTGGCCGGTTTGGCCCATATGGGCCCTTGTGGTGCGGCTGGCCCAAGTGGCCAGCTGCACCCCTTCGGTCCATGTGGGCCCCATATCTTATGTGGGTCCCACTTCTAGACTCCTCTAGAACTTTCTAGAACCTTTCGGTACCCTACCGAAATATTCCTGAACTTTTCTGATACCTCCGGAAACCACTTTCCTTATATGAATCTTATTCTCCGGACCACTCTGGAACTCCTCGTGATGTCCGGGATCCTATCCGAGACTCCGAATCACCATTCGTTCATACCATCAATTATCTCATCGCTAACCCTAGCTACATCGGAGCGTTAAGTGTGTGACCCTACGGGTTCGAGAACATGCAGACATGATCATATCAGTAATCAACAGCGGGACCGGGATGCCCATATTGACTCCTACATATTCAACGAAGTTCCTTATCGATTGAACCACGATGCCGAAGATTCTTAATCTCGTATACGATTCCCTTTGTCTCACCGATATTTAATTTGCCCGAGATTCGATCGTCGATATCCCCATATCTAGTTTCATCTCGTTACCTGGCAAATTCTCTTTACTCGTCCATAATATAGGATCTCCGTGATTAACACTTAATCACATGGTTGCAACCTTTCTTGATGCTATATTACTGAGAGGGCCCAGAGATATCTTTTCCGTCACAAGGAAGGACAAATCCCACTCTTGATTCATGTCACCAAACAAATACCATCGGAGATACCTGAAAGCCACCTTTATAATCACCCAGTTACGAAGTGACGTTTGATGTCCACAAATATTCCTCCGGTAAACAGGAGTGACATAATCTCATGGTCTAAGGAAACTATACTTGGCATACTAAAAGTGTTGGCAATGAAACTTGTGTGACACGATCAATTGCAACTCTTTATTATCGGGTCTTGTCCATCACATCATTACTCCTAATGATATGACTCCTTTATCAAGTGACTATAACAAGTCCATGGTTAGGAAACTCTAACCATCTCTTGACTAACGAACTAGTCCGGTAGAGGCTTACTAGGGACAACTGGTTGTTTATATTCCACACAAGTATTATGTTTCCGGTTAATACAATTATAGCATGGATAATAAACTATTATCATAAACATGAATATGCTAATAAACAATTTTATTATTGCCTCTAGGGCATATTCCCAACAGTCTCCCACTTGCACTAGAGTCAATAATCTAGTTTACATTTTCTCGATCCAACACTCATGGTGTCTAACACTCATGGCTTTTGTATATGTCAAGTATAGTTTCCTTAGACCATGAGATTGTGTTACTCCCGTTTGCCGGAGGAATACTTTGTGGACATCAAACGTCACTTCGTAACTGGGTGGTTATAAAGATGGCTTTCAGGTATCTCCGATGGTATTTGTTGGGTGACATGAATCAAGACTAGGATTTGTCCCTCCACGTGACGGAGTAGATATCTCTGGGCCCTCTTGGTAGTTTAGCATCCTAACGTTTGCAAACATGTGACTAAGTGGTAGTCACGGGAATCCTATATTATGGAACGAGTAAAGAGAACTTGCCAGGTAATGAGATTGAACTAGGTATGGTGATATCGACGATCAATTCTCAGGCAAGTGATATATCGTGAGACAAAGGGAATCTCTCGGATTTGTGGGTTCCGTCGTACCCGTGTTCTTCCACAAGGTTGAAAGCTAGTCTACCGACGAGATCCTCGCGAGGGCCGGAGCGAGCAAGGCAAGAACACACATGAGGTTTACCCAGGTTCAGGCCACCGTGGAGGTGTAACACCCTACTCCGTCTTGTCTGTCTATATTGCTGGTGGAGTTGATCAGAATGCGAACCCTTTACAAGGAAGGAAGTGGACTGCCTTTTATAGTGACCCATGCCTCTTCCACTAGGCGGGAAGGGCAACCACAATTGTTCAAGAGAAGACAAACAAGGGTACATGGCTTGCTGACGTTGTCTTCCAGAGCGGGTCCCCAAGATGGCACTTTAAACACCAAAGAGGAATGGTCCTCTCGTCCTTGGTCCGTTCTCGCACCGCCATGTATTTAATCACCGCATGGGCAGACCGCCTTGGCGTGGCTCTGTAGCGTACTTTTGGCGTCATCCTGCCTCCTGTGGAGCAGACGTGGAGGGGCCTTCATCGGGGGGCCTCGCGAGGCGCACATGTCGAGGCCCCCTGGTCTTGATCCTGCGAGGGAGCGGTGTCCCTCGTGAGGCGCATGCCAGTGGTGCACGCCTTATCTCACGATGACGTGGTGCGGCTGGTGCCACTGACAGCCGAGATAGGAGACCCTGGTTCCCACAGTCCCGACAGTAGCCCCCGGGCCCGTGCCTCGAACGCATCCATCGTAGGAGTCGAGGAGGCGGAGTCAGGGCGACGAAGATGAGACAACGGAGGTGAAGAGGCAGGGGGCCTAAAAACTCTCAGGCCCCACCGCGCCATGCGTCCAATCCTCCTCGTGCGCGTGCCCACGCAACCCCCATGATCTCCACGTTATGGTACCGCAACCATCCCACCTTTGCCTAGAAAGACGGGAGAACCGTGTCGGTTATTTTCTTCCGCACTTCCGAGTCTCCACCCAAGCGCCTGGTAGTTCTCCTTTCCCTCCCGATCGGATCTGTACTTCAAGAGCTCCGGCAACGGCAATCATGTCTCCCTGGAAGACGGCTCCCAAGAGAGGCCAGAAGCCGATGGCGGAGACGAGCCCCGTGGTGCTGGAGGCCTCCAAGGTCCTCAACGAGGAGGGCCTCGCTAGAGTTCTTCCGCTGGTCGCCGGGCCGTCCAATAAGTACGGCATGACCAGGATCTTCCTGGGTTCGGCCATCGTCATGCGGAGTATGAGCACCGTGCAGCCGGTTTTTCCCACTCCATCATCGCCGGGCTCGTGTCCCCCTTCTCCGACTTCTTCCTGGCCATACTCAGCCATTATGACATCCACCTTCTCCACCTCCAACCGAACTCCATCGCAATCCTTTCCATATTCGCCTTCTTCTATGAAGCTTTCTTGGGCATGATGCCGTCCGTGGCACTCTTTCGCCATTTCTATAGTTTGCGGAGTACGGCGCAGAACGAGATATCTGAGAGCGTCTCCTTCCGAATGGAGACCTCCACAGCGGGGAGTCTGATCCCCATGATGGTGTCGAGGAAGGTGGAGGACTTCCGCCAGCGGTGGGTGCTAGTAGATACCTGCCTCCACGAGCCCTTGTACCAGCTCCCCAATGACGTGCCGGTGAAGACGAAAGAGTGGACCAGGGAGCCCCTCCGTGGCTACTTGATAGGGGCCCTGGCGAAATGCCTCATCTTCTTGAAGGAGGAGGGCCTAACGTGCCAGATGGTGGCGAAGGAGTTCCTCCAATAGCATGTGGCCCCTATGCAATCCCGCAAGCGGGGCCTGTGGGTGCTCGTGGGGGCCGATAGACAGATGCGGCTGCGCGGCCTCCCGGTTGATGAGGCGACGCTGAATCAGGCCTCCTGGGTCCTATTCGGGTCGGAGGAGATTTCCGACCTCCATGGGGAGATTTGCTCGTTGTACGACCGGTCATGGAGGACCCGCGAATCGATCCTCCTTGCCATGCCGGAGTTCAACTGTGAGGGGCTCGTCGAGGGGGCGACTCCGAAGGAGGCCAGAGCAGGTAGCGGCAGCGGTGAATTTGAGGAGGTGGCTCCGGAGGAGACTGGAGCAGGTGAGGACAACGGGGCATGCGGAGAGGAGGCGCAACCATCTGTGGCGGCGCCTGCTAGTCCCGACTTCGGGGGTGGGGGCCATGCGACGTCGGGTCAGCGGAAACGACCGTAGCGCCCATCGTTGGGCGATGAGGACCTCACGGGGTCCTCTCTCGGGACCTTGCTAGAAATGACACTGGTGGAGGCCGCTGCCGTAGAGGAGGATCCCCGTAGTTCCCACGCGGGTGCGCAGGGCGCATCCAGGGCCGCCTCTGCCCGTTTCGCAGGAGTGAGGAAACGTGTCTGGGTGCTGACGAGTAGGTAGACTCTTTCGTCTCCAATAGACTCGCGGCGGCCTTCCTTTCGTTGCTGCTGACGAGCGTTCTTGCTTCCTGCAGGACGCAACCCTCAAAGGTTCCGAAGGTCACGGCAAGGCATACCGCGCCAGAAGCGGCGGCTGCCGGGGGCGCGATGACGGAGGCCGTGACCATGCAACTCGTGCCGATGGGGGGCGGCGTGACAGAGGCCGCGAGAGAAGCAGCCACGGCTGCGGAGGCCGCGGGGCAAGAAGCCGCGGCGGAGGAGGGACCTCTCTTGGCGGCCACGATGCCCACGGTCATGGTGACGGTGGAGGCGCTCCCCGACCCCACGGCAGCGGAGGAGACACCTCCCATGCCACCGTCGGAGGGAGACGCGCCCGCAGCGCGTGAAGCGCCGGGCAATACGCTTGTCGAGCCCGCTGCAGCCGTGGAGACGGTCACGAACTTCGGGGCGGAGCCGATAGCGGGGGAGGTGCTTGTCGTCCGAGCGGCTGTGGGGGCGAACCTCTACAAGCTGGTGGTAGGGGTCCCCGCTCCGACGGGGGAGGCAACGATGCTTGCGCACGCGGAGGCCTCGCTGGGAGACGCCGCTGCAGCTGATGGCGGGGGAAGTCCTCGTGTCCCTCGAGGACAACGCCCTCGGGCGATGCTGCCATCGTTCCTCGCGAGGGGGGTACGGCCTTGCTAGAGGGTTAGCCTCCGGAGGCTGGGCAGGGAATGGAGCGGCTTCCCGGGTCCGCGGAACTGCTGTCCTCGGCTCACCAAGCCATCGACAGGCTTGCCCAGGGCCTCCTGAGGGAGAAGGCCGTGATGGACAGAGAGCGCTTGCTTCTTCCGGGCACGTGGTGCCATGTCCAGGAGGCCCGGGCCGTGACGGCGAGCGAGGGACTGTGCGCGGCGGAGGAGACCAAGAGGCTGGAGGAGCGCCATCGCAACCATGCCCGCTGATTTAGAGGCGAGGCACTCCAGCGCCAGCGAGCAGAACACGGCCCGCGCAGAGGTGCTGGAACAAAAGGAGGGGCGCGATGTAGCTCTGGCGGCGATCGCGCAGGTGCATGAAGAGCGCGACGACGCGGCGGCGGCGATCACGTGGGCGCAGGGAGAATGCGACGATGCTGTGGCGGCGACCGAGCCGGCGCGGGTGGAACGCAACGATGCGACGACGGCGGCCAAGCGGGCGTGGGTGCAGCGCGACGATGCGGTGGCGCGAACCGTGTTGCTGTCGGAATGTCTCGCGGATGTAATGTCCCGGGGTTTTCCCCAAATTAGTTTTTATTTGTTTTTCTTTTTGCATCATCATGACATCAGCATCATGCGCATCGCATGTTTTTGGCAACAAAAACTATTTTTATTATACCCTATTTTATTTTGCTAAATTGTCGCAAAAGTATTTATCGATATAGTCGTCTCCGTTTTTGAAAATTAAATTGCCAAATTAATTTGCAAATGAAAAATAAATTTGAGACGCGAGAGAGTAGCCCAAAACCTGGCCCAAGCCCACCTAACCTCCAAACCCTAGGGTTTCCCCTGGTTTCCCCCTGCCTTTTTCCTTTCCCACCCCCTGCCTTTTTGCAGCCACCCTCCTCCCTTTTCTTCCTTTCGAGAACAGGTCCTCCCACCTCCTCTCTTTTCTTTTCCCCCCTCTTTTTTCTCTCTCTCCCCTCCTCTTTTCTTTTCTTCCATTTCTTTTTCCCCTCCTCTCCCTTTATCTCTCTCTTTCCTCTTCATTCGCTCTCTTTCCCGTGCCCGCAACCTCACCCTCTCCCCCACCCCGTCGACCACCGGCTCCAGCCCCGTCGCCCGCTGCCAGAAGCGCCCTGCCGCGCCTCCGTCTCTGCTCCTCCTCTCCTCGCCGTGGCGCGCCTCCTCTTCCTCCCTCTTCCCCGCGCCTCTCTTCTACTCGAGCGCCGCCCCTAGGCGCTCTGCGCCACCGTGCTCCTCTCTCCTCCCGGCCGGCCGCCGCTGCTCTCTCCTCCTACTTTTCCTCGCGCCCGGACCTCCTCCTCCGCCCTTTCCCATGCTCCTCCGCCCCCGACGCAGCACGCCCCCGACACGCTCCTCTTCTCCTGCTCGTGGCTCATCCTCCTCTCCCTTTCGAGGTCCTCTCCGTCGGCCGCCCGAGCATTGCCTCGACCTCTTGCTACCACCCCTGCTCCGGTTGTTCCGTCACGGTGCTGCTCTCCTTGTGGCCGGGTCGTGACCGTGTTCCGTTGACGTCACCCGACGACAGTGCCCGTGCAGCCCGTTCCTGATGTTCTGTCCGAGTGTGCCTTTGTGCCCGTTGTCACCTCCGAGCCGTGTTCCTTGGTACCTGAGACGACAACCACGGTGATACGACAAGATCTTCCACGACTCCGTGCACGACAACACGACTCCGTGAACCCAACGCCAAGTTCTCCGTTTTGTTGCTCGTTTGTGTTGGCCGCCTTCGGGCGTGTTTGTGAAGCCCGAAGACCGGGACTCGACAAGATCCCCGATGCCCGATCCCCGACGACCCGAGTACGACTACTCCGACGACGTCGACTATGGAACGACTACTTTGACTACTTCGACGACGTCGACTACTTCCGCTCCAAATCCGAGACCCCCGATCCGATGTGTGACCTCAAACCTAGCCCTATATACCATATATGTGTATCTTATAAAATCATGCATGCTTAATTAACATCGCACCTTTATCCATTTAGTCAAAATTAATCAACTAAATTTAATTATGGGTTTTTGTCCGGTGCATTTATATTATGCACCAATCCCATTTAAAATGATTTGCCATGTGTTAGGAATAAAATTGGAACACATTTAATTTGTCATGCTTTCATGATGTAGCCCCACATGTGGACAACATCATGACCGACACGCCTACGGGCCCTATGACAAGATCCAGAGCCAAGGCTATGCAAGATAAGGTGAACTCAGTCCTATCCCTTCGCCAATTCGATCTCTCCATGGATGGTTTGCTGCCTCAAGCAGATGTGCTATGTGTTCTTAGGTACAAGCCTAGCGTCGACCTCTCCACGGGCCAGGGAGTCAAGGGTGAGAGGGACCTAAAGATGGTGATTGAGAAGATGGTGAACAAGTCGCAACCAGAGAAGTCCCAGAAAAATCCGGTACTACCGGCCGCGAAGCTGTACTACCGGACTGGCGGTACTACCGGCCAGCTGCCGGAATTCGCCTCTATTAGAGGTCCGGCAGTGACCCGGAAGTGAACCGGTACTACCGGTCACCCGGTACTACCGGACCCGGGGCGGTACTACCGGCCGACGCGGGTTGAGCCGAACCAGCCTTGTGCCTTATCCACTTACTTCCCTACCTACCCCCTCGTGGATGGACTATAAGTAGCTCCCTTTTCCTCAGATCTAGGGTTAGACTTGATTTTAGACTTGTTGACCATGTGATAAGGGATGGCCCGATCTTCTCAATGAGCGGTGGTAGATGGATGATGATGATGGGTAACTTGCGAGATTCTGACGAACTCTTCGGCTGCTCCCCTGTTTCCAATGCAACAGCTCTTCAACCAAATGGATATTTGTGACGCCTCACACCAATGCAACGTAGCCGCCGGCCAGGAAGCGGTTTCTGCGATCTACTAATTACCAATGGAACAACAAATCACACTCAAACTTTGGTAGCAATAACCTCCAGATCGAAACAAAGTGGAGGGGTTGTATTCCTGATCGCAACAAAGAGGAACACAGTGAAATATGAATGCTTGTAGCAATCCAATCTAGGGTTTTAAGCAAAAACATGGTCTAACCCTAATCTAGCCGCCGACCTTGGCTATTTAAGGGAGCTAACCGACCTAGCCTCAAAACCTAACTTGGTTCGGACTCAAACAGGTACAAACCGACCCAAAAAGTGGGTTCGGCCGAAAAACTGGCACTCAGGCCGGGTCGAAGCCGGGCTGGAGGCTGGCCTAAGATTTGCATGACAGTCCTGCCGGCCTAGGCCGGGTTGGAGGCCGGCCGCTTTGGTAGTGTGCCCGGCCTAGGCCAGGCTAAGCCGGCCTTGTCTTCTGTGGAGGCCGGGTTCTTCGGCTGGTGAGCCGGCCTAGGCCGGCCTGAACCAGCCTCGGGCGTGTTGGAGGCCGGGAGCTTCTGGCACATGGCCGGCCTTGCCGGGCTGAGGCCGGCCCCAAGGCCGGGCTGTCTGAATCCTTCCTCTTCCTTCCTTGCGCAGTCCTCCCGCTCCTCGCTCGCGCCATAGGTGACGTTGTGTCCGTATTCCTGCTGCTCCTCCGGCCCTCCTCCAACGTTTGTGTTATCAACAAACCTGATCATACACAAGTGCATAGACTTAGGTAGTATAAAGTTCTCATTAGCACAAACATCATATTCAATTAAGAGTGAGTTCACCTGTTGTCCAAGTAACTTGGCACGGGCTCTTGTCATTGGTCCAATCCCCACTTCATTGGGCTTGTCTTGAACAGCAACATCCTCAATGGAAGAAAATGGTAAAGGACTAGGGATGTCCTCCTCCTCCATCTCTCCTCTTGTGGAGATGAATTCATCCCTCTTATTGTAGCTACTCTTTCACTTGGTGATTCTAGTAGAAAACGCCAATCTTCCCTCCACGGGTTCTATTGGATCGGTGGACTGGCCGGTAAGAGAAATGGTTTCATTGAGCATGTGGTTGAGTTGGAATTTGGGATCTGGAGGCTTCTCTATTGGGGGTTTGTTGCCGGGTTATTCTTCCTTGTAGGCTTCGTGAGTTACCCATTTGTGAGTTCGTTCTTCGTGTTCTTTGTTTTTACCCTCGTTCCCCTCGTGTCAATCCGTGAAAATCGGGCCACGTCTACATCAATTGGTATCAAGAGCAAGGATTGCCATGGATTTGACCTTGTTTCCACTCCCTATTCCCCAAAAAAAATTTCTTTACTTTTGCCAACTTTTGAAAATTTCCACCAAAAATAGCCCAAATTTGCTTTTGGATCGATCTGAGATTTGAGTGCGTTTGGGCAAGTTTTGATCCATAGATAGTAACACCCTGGATTTTGGCCTTTTTGAAATTTTCCCAAAAAGCCTTATTCCGTTATTTAAAAATGCGTTTGGTTTTAAACCGCAGGAAATTTTTCTGAATCTTGAAACTTTCAAATCTGTTGAAGTCAAGTGGGGTTTTGTGCCCTTTATTTCCCTCCCACTTGGTGCTGGTGTTTATGATTTTGACCTTGGTCAATATTTGATCTGGGAGAATTCTTTTCTCTTTTGGAAATTCACTTTTATTTGGCCTTCCAAAGGAACCCCTATTTCTGTGTCTCCAAATATTCTACAAAAATTAGGGAATGATCCCTAGGCTATATGCAACCCAATTTTGGAAAAATATTTGACACCTTGTTAAGAAAATGTTTGACCTTTTCTCTATGCAAGTTACTGCCTAAAACTTATAGATTTTCAAAAACCAGACAAATGAATTTTTTAGAGGGAGGGGAATACCTAGACACCAGCACAATGCATACCTACACCTCTGGGTAAAATCTTAGCCAAAACAAAAATGTTTTGCTTGCCCAAACTGCACATTCCTTTTTTGACCAGTGCTGTTTTTCAAAGCTTTTGGTCGGACCAACGTTCGTTTTTGCAAAAAGTTTGATCGGCAAAGTTGTAGATCTTGAAATTTGGCGCAGAGTGACGCGAACCACATGCCATTTGGATCCCGGAGCTGTGAGATCGGTGCCAATGCCGATATTGGCATGCCCTGGACATGCCCAGACCGGCATGGGCATGGCCGTGGGGCGCCGCCCAATTTTGGTCGCCGCCGTTTGGCTCTCCCTCACGCCCCAGCTTGCCTTCCCGCGCCCCTCGCCCTCTCTCCACCTCCCCTGCACCACGCGTCGCCGGAGGAGCCCCAGCACGGCGGCCGCAGCACGCGCCAAGCGCTAGCCGACGCGCCGTCCAAACCCTGTGCTCGCCGGGGGCCCTCTCGTCAGCGCCTCCGCCGCCCCACGCGGCTCCACCGACCACCTCCTGTGCCGCGTGCGTCCCCTGTGCCAGCGCTCCCGCGACACACCGTCCACCGTCGCCTCCACGCCATGGCCGACACCTCACCACGCCATAACTCCGGCCGCCGCACGGAAACCCTATAAAACGGCCACCCCAGCACCATTCCGTCGCCGCACCACCACTCCCACTCCACCCAGCACCATCTGCCCCAGCCTCGAGTCCGGAGGAGCCACCCCTCGTCGGAATCGCAACCACCCGAGCCGCACCGCCCCCCAGTCGATTCGCACACCCCAGCCTCCTCCTGGTCGTTTCCCTCCACCCAGAGCCTCCACAGACCTCCACGATGCCGATGCCGAGCTCGCCAGGGTAGTTGGTGGCCGGAATCGACGAGTCCATCATCAACCCGAAGCCACCCCCGCCGAAGAAGACGCCCGGGTGCTGTGCGTGCTCGCCGTGGACCGCGAGTTCGCGGACAGGCTGCGCCACCGCTCCCCGAGACGCCCTGCTTCCTCTTCCACCCCTCTCCCTCGCCCTAGCCACAGCCAACCGTCGCCGGTAAGCTCGCCGGAGCCGGCACCACCCCCTCCGCTCTGTTTCCCGCTTCCGAGAGAAAGAAAACGTTTCCGGTAGGCACTGACTGGTGGGACCCACGGTCAAGTTTTTAATCTTTTCGAATCGTTTTCTGTTTATTTTCTGTTAAAAATAGACAGATTTTTGGTTAGACTTTGGAAGGCAATATCTCCCTCAAAACTGTTCAGAAAAATGTGTAACCAATTTTGCTGGCTTTGTTTTGAAATTATCTCCCCATTGGGACCAGAAAAGGAATTTTGGGAATTTATCTCCTTTGCATTTTATTCGATGACATAAGAGGGGTATTTGACGCTATCTCGTGTTCCTTTGGATAGATTCCGACCTTCCCGACGAAATAGGAGTTGCTCCCGAACCCGAAGGCAAGCCATTAACTCAATCTCAAACTTGGTCGAACCCTAGAGTTTAAATCTGTTGCTCAAGTGGATTGATATTGCACCTCACATGCCATATTGCATTTTGAATTGTTGTATTACTTTATAATTGCTTATATGTGCCTCACTCCCGTCCCCTAGACAATGGCCGGAGGAACCGCCTCAGTCGAAGGAATGGGGGAAAACATTACAACTGTGCGTCTCGCGCTTGCGAGGCTTTGTTTGGATTTTTCCTCTTCGCCGAGGTGAGGAACAGACGAATGTCGTCTTATGATCCTCGGAGTTGGGGGCATTTGCCAAAAGAGTTATTTGCCTTGTCCCTCCGTCAAATATGGTTGGCATAGACCACCCGGACTGCGACGCTTGGGAGCTGACTTTCCATCTGGTTCTTTTTGCCGAGATTGCTGACACCACGTCGAGATAACCCTCGAGTGGAATGGATGCTCTCTCCTTCTTATGAGTGCTTTTGGTTCACTCTTTTACGATGACACCGGCCGGGTTGCCCGCCACCGTCATCCGTTTGAAATATTATGCTACTATTCTGTGAACACTAACCCCCGAGTGACACCGGCCGGGTTGGCCGCCACAGTCACCCGGGTATTCTTATTATTATTATTATTGTGACGTTGTTATCTATGCTTACAAGTATTATGTTATTCTGTGCTACTGTTGTTTTGTGCTTGTGTTGCTTGAATCGTGTTGAAAACTGAAATAAGAATTTGACGAAGAAGATAACCACCTCCCTCGACTAGATTGAGTCACATGGTGCCACTCACCAAACACACCAGCACACCATGCGTCGTTCACGTGGGCGAACCATGGCCGAGTATTCTATCTAGCATCCTTTGACGCCACCCTTTTGGCAAGTCTAGTCGGTTACCTTTGTGGTCGGGGCTAGTCTTGCGAAGGTTCCGGAGCTAGGCGTCGCTCATTCGTTGGGGACATACTGGATTCACTTCGTCATAAGACGTGGTCCCAGGGACGTGTCGGTGGCTACACAGGGAGTGTCCGGGTGGAGTAAACGGTGGTGGAAGTGTGGGTTTGTGCTGTCGCCATGATGGGTTCTAAGTACTTCGGTACCGGCGGTACAAACCTAGACTTCAGCGTATGGGTAAATGTTGCAACCTCTCGAGAGTGTAAATCTAGAATCTAGCCTTGTCCCTAGGTTATGGGACGATGTTTGGGTCGGGTCACACTAAGAGTCAGTCCAGTCGAACATGGGGAAATTATTAAGATGAGACTAGCAAACAAGTGACAACGGAAAGAGTAAGCCAGAGTTGGCTAGAGGCTTGGAAGCCTAGTTGTGGTTATGAGTTGTCAAGTGGGAAATGAAATCTCACTTGGTAACATGAAACACCCCTTCAAAGGTAAGTAGGTAAGTTATGTCCAACCGTTAAGCTTGGACTCCCCCCTTGTAACCCAACTCATGCCATGCTACATTCCGAACTTATGCCATGCCATATAGATAGACCTTGCTTGGTTTTAAGCTAATGACTTGCGAGTACTTCAAGTACTTACCTGGCTTCTCATGTGGCCAGACTCCGTTGCTCCCGACGCCGAGTACCCGATGTACGAGAACTAGGAACCCGTATCCCAGGCAGGACCCCGTGGAATAAGGCCGCTATCGCCACGCTATCTACGTTTCCGCTATGACTTCCGCTAGAGGCTCAATGTTGGATAAATAATGTACATACTGTTGTGTGCGCATGTTGCGCGAGCGCTGGAGCCTCACCCCCGTGGTGTAACCTTATGTATGTCCGAACTCGGATCCCTATGTATGTATTTGGTTATGCCTTTGTTTATCAAGTTGACATATATCCAGTGTTTCTGGGACTGGTATATGGGGTGACTCGATCATCCGGATCGGGGTGCCACATAGATCCATTGCTAGACTTGTTGATCTATCTTCCTTTGCGTTCCCATGACTAAATTCCATCGATTTCCCATCCGATTTGGTGCTTGAAGTTGCGGTTTTCCGGCCAAAATCGTGTGCAAAGTTCGTCCCAGTTTTATATCTGAAAATCCCGCGTTTTCCAGTACTACCGGGCTACTTCCGCCCTACTTCCGGATTTTTGTCTCTGTTAGAGGTCCGGTACTGCCGGGTCGGGAGCGGCACTACCGGGCTTCCGGTACTACCGGGTCTGGGGCGGTACTACCGCATTCCTTTCCGAGCAGAAAAGCTGCTTCACGCTTTTGGTCATAACTTTCACTTCCGGACTCCGTTTTTGGTGTTCTTTTCCTCGTTTCGAAGCTACGGATAAGCTCTACATCACCACGATGGTTGCTCCACTTTCTATTGCCACTAAATTTCGTGAGCAAGGAAGGGAATTTCGTCTACAAGGGTGAAGATCATCGTCAGAAGGTATAAACTCCCCACCCACCTTGCATCACTTGTTAGCCAAGCCTTTTGCGCCTATCAATCCTATTGAAACTTGCTCATCTATGATTGCTTGGGCTTTGCACACTTGATACCTCGTAGTGTTCCGAGCAAACATTGTATGCGCTAGTAGCTATAATTCTTGTTGGCAAGCAAAGTGAGAGGCAAAAGAGAATCAATTGAAAAGAGAATCAAAAAAAGGAGAAAAGAAAGAGCCTCAATGTCATATCTCTTGTAGGTCACGCAAGCTCGATGAAAAATTCATAGGTGTGGTATCTTTGTTTAAATCTTGTTTGCAATCGAGTTGGTTTCTCTTGCACTTGTGCGACTTGAGCTATAGTCTTCGCTAGGTCCATCAATAGCTCCATTTGGGTTGTGCAAGTCCTACCTTTCATAGCATGTGTTTGTATGAGTTTTTCCTCATATCCTTTGAGATTGATGTCGTGGTGGTGCACGGACAGATGCCATGGGTAGGCTTATCTTGGGGCCGATGGACGCTGGAGGTACCGGGGAGGGTTTGCACGTGAAGACGCACACAGAAACTCACACACACACACACACACAATTTTACCCAGGTTCGGGGCTCTCATGAGGAGATAACACCCCTACTCCTACTTGTCTGATCTATATATGGAGGATTACAACCGAGTTACAAGCTGCTCCTTGAGCTGTATGGGAGGAAGTACAAGCTCTAAGCTCCTACTGAGTCTCAGAATGGCTCTCTGGCTCTCCTGCTAGCTCTCAAAGAAATGACTAAGTATTTGTTCAGCGTCTAGGCATGCGTACAAGTGTGTATGGAGCGTCTCCATAAGAGGAGCCCCTGGTGCTCCTTATATAGGGAAACCCAGGACACAGGGTTAGGGCTGACGTTGCTACTGGCGTAGGCAGCACTGTGGCCACGCCTGGGCCTCTGACTGCTTCCGTCACCCCTGCGTGGTATGTCCAATCCACCAACTCCTGTGCACTGCTCCCCCGTACTGCATCGGTCAGCAGCATGGAGGTCTGACTGCCCATACCACGGCCACCGAGTCAAGGAGTAGGCAGTGCGTCCCATCTTGTCAGTGACAGGACGCCTGCCCCATGATTGTAGGGACAAGACATAAGCCTTGACCAGCTCCGAGATAGAGCTTCATTCCTCCCGATCCGGTATAGGCATGTCCGATATTTCCTAACTCGGTTTCTTCTCTCCTGCACATAAGAACAACAAAGAAGATTCCGACATATAGCATGCATGATCCGACATATGGCTATGTCGGTTGGCCTTGACCCGGTTGACTCCGGATAAGCCTGTGTGTATGTCGGTTTACCATTGACTCGGTCAACTCCGAGTCCATGCTTACTTCGCCATATTGACCCTACTCGGGGGCTGCCCCCCGACATTAGTCCCCGAAGCTGGCGCGGTCCTGCAGCCTCGGATGGAGGGCCACGGCAGGTTTACCCGAAAACCACCATTTTTACTGACCGCCGACATCACATATGCCGGCTAAAATTATATGTCGGAAAGCCATTTGCATCCCAACTTGCTATCACACCTTATGTCGGATCGTTCCGACTTTCAGGAGAACCCCACGGCTGCTCCGAGTCATTGGTTCTCCTACGTGGCAGAGCACCTCTGCTTGACGCCTCGGCTCTTGTGCACGGATGGACGTGCCACTGGCACGCACGCCACTTGCGTCACGCCGGTTGTCGGCACTGTGGAAACCAGGTAACCACGGGCCGGCCTGCCAGGGCCCACGAGATTCTTCGGATGATTTTCGCTAAGGACCAGGCTCTCCAGCCTGGCGAGCCTCGCGAGGGATCTTTTTCTCCTCGCCGAGGGTTTCCTCCCTTGGCGAGGGACCGCACCTCGACAAGGCATCTCCGACGCCACCCGCAATTCTGCTAAGGACCAAGCCGAAGGGCTCGGTGAGGCTTTCTGCCTCGCGAGGCTCCTTCCTCGCGAGACCGTCTCTGCCTCCGCGGCAGAGCGCACATGGGCTCTGCACCATGTGCAGAGTGACGCGCGTGCCTACACGCGATGACGACGACGCCGCAGTTGCCGTTTCCATGTATAAAGCGGTCAAGAAAGCGGCCTCAAGCAAAGCGGACAACGAGTATTGCCTCTTTGGTGATAAGGGAACCGTCTGCAGCTACACTCCAAGGACGACGTCACCACGGGTCACGTCCCACCTCATCAAGCGCCAGCCCACCGTCCGGTTGGCCGGTAGCCTTTTTCAGCTTTGGTGACGCCGCTCCCCTACAGTGGACCGCGTCCACGAGCTTTACCTTTATGGTGGACTCCACCTTTATCGTGCACCCTGCTCCTTCCTTCATCGCCATGTGGTAAACCTTCCCGCCCAAATGTTTGGGCAGAAGAGGTCCAAGACGCCTATAAAAGGAGGGGGAGCACGCCCAAGCAAAGGGTTCGATCTTCGGTTGGTGCAGCTCTAGTAGACCCTAACCCTAGATCTGAAGACTAGCAAGTAGCCATTGTTAGCCACCTCGAGCTCTTCAAGCTCCCCTTGTACTGTGAATCTCTCCGAGCAGTGCAATACACCATAGCAGGACGTAGGGGTTTTACCTCCCAAAGAGGGCCCTAAACCTGGGTAAGATCTTGTGTCCATCTCTGCAGTGTCGTCCGCAGCGAGTCCGACGAGCACCGTCGCCGGAGCACGTTGAGGATTGCTTGACTCCGTGTTCAGCCCCTTACACGATACCTTGGAGACACCCCCAGTTCCTGGGACCATTCTCCGACATTTGGCGCGCCAGGTAGGGGGCTGAGGCGCGTCTTCATCCTCGACACAGCTATGGCCGGCTCTCGCGCCGAACGTCTCGCTCGCCGGATGGCTAGCGCCGCCACCGCTCCTGCGGGCCGCCCGCGCGGTCGCCCGCGTGGGGACTCCGCTCCTGAGCGCCGCGTCGACCCCGAGCCCCGCGTCGAGCACCCGGAGGACGACGACCACGACCACGCTGAGGACGACCTCGGCGAAGAGGAGGCTTCCTCTCTGCACCCGTCGCGGGACCGTGCTGCCTCCTCGCTGGGCCGCCCTGCGCCCAGCCCGGCAACTGCGCTTCTCATGGCGCAGGAGCTGCTGCAGTACCGTCCTACGCCGGAGGCCCAGGAGGCCTGGCTCAACCGCCTCACGGAGCTCGTCGGCGCCGCTCGCGTCGCCGCTCCTGCCCCGTCCCGTTCGCTGGTTCCGTCGGGCCGCATGGGGGACGTGGCGCCAGGCGCTCCTCCCGCGCCTCCTCTCCATCCTGCACCTGCTCCAGCTCCACCGGTTGCACCGCAGCCTGCTCCAGCGGGGGCTCCTCCTCGCGACAACCGCGCTGCCTCGCACGCGTCGTCGCCGCACGACTGCCAAATTGTGCAGCGAGCCCCCGAGGACGCCCGCGTGAGCATCGAGCGCCAGCAGGACAAACACAACCGCGCCGTCCAGGACGTCGCCACCGCCGGGCGCCATCTCCGCGCCACCCTCGCCAGCGGTCCGGTCACCTACGGCACGACGGTTGCGTTCACTCGCACCCTCCGTCGCGTCGTCTGGCCCGTCAAGTTCAGGCCGGACTTGCCTCCGCGCTACGACGGCAAGAACAACCCCCTGGAGTTCCTACAGCTCTACACTCTGGCCATCCAGGCCGCCGGGGGTGACGACAAGGTCATGGCGAACTGGTTCCCCATGGCCCTCAAGGACTCCGCGTCCTCATGGCTCACCAACCTCCCCGCCGAGTCCATCAACACTTGGGAGGAGCTCTGCCGGTGCTTCGTCGCCAACTTCAAGGGCACGTACGAGCGTGGCCTCACGTACAACGACCTCCGCGCCGTGCGTCAGAAGCCTGGCGAGACCCTCCGCAAGTACATCCAGCGCTTCAGCCAGGTGCGCAACAAGATCCCCAACGCCACCGACGCGCAGGTCATTTCGGCCTTCCAGGCTGGAGTGACAGACGTGCGGATGCTCGAGAAGCTCGGCATCCACGACAACATCACCACCGTCGTCAAGCTCTTCGACTTGGCGGACAAGTGCGCCAAGGCTGAAGAGGGCCGCTTGTTCGTCAAGAACGAGCCAGGGGATCCCGCCGAGGAATCCAAGAAGAAGAAGAAGTCCACAGAGAAGCGCAAGACCACTGCGGTCCTCGCGGCTGAGCCCGACGCCAAGCAGCCTCGCCAAGCTGCCACTCCAGCCGCAGGACCCGAGAAGAAGGACGACCGCCCTTTCTGCGTCTACCACAACAGGCACTCTCATGCCACCGAGGATTGCTACGACCTCAAGAGGCTCATCGAGGCTCGCGAGGCTCGCGAGGCCCGCGAGCGGGAGCAAGGCCGTGGTGGCCGCGGCGGCGGCCGCAGCGGCCGCGGGGGGCGACGCTGGAACAACAACTACAACAACAACTACCAGCAGAACCCCCAGGCCAACGCTGCCGAGCCCGCGAACGACAACCTGCCTGCCGAGGCTGATGAGGGCTACCAAGTGCCTCGCGGCGTCGCCTGCATCCTCGGCGGGGCTCAGGCCCCTCGCTCCAACCGCCACTTCAAGCAATTCGCTCGCGAGCTCGCAGCAGCCCTCCCCGGGGTCGAGGCCTCTAGGCCCCTCAAGTGGTCTGAGCACCCCATCACCTTTGACTCCACCGACCACCCCAAGTCCACCTCAACCGTTGGCACCATCCCGTTGGTCTGCACTCCCACCATCAACAACATCGCCGTCTCTAAGACGCTCATTGATGGGGGTGCCGGCCTCAGCGTCATCTCTGTCGAGACATTCGAGAAGCTGCAGGTGCCCTACGAGCGGCTCATGCCCACCAGGCCCTTCTCGGGGGTGACGGAGGGCCTCACAACGCCTCTGGGGCAAGTGAGGCTTGCGGTCACTTTCGGCACCCAGACCAACTACCGCACCGAGCTGATCGATTTCGACGTCGCGCACATCGGCCTGCCCTACAACGCCATCCTCGGTTACCCCGCCCTCGCCAAGTTCATGGCGGTCACCCACCACGCCTACAACCTCGTCAAGCTCCCTGGCTCCAGTGGCACCATCGTCATCCGCGGCGTGGTCTCTGACGCCGTGTACGCTGCGCAAGTGGCTTACAAGGCCGCCGCGGTGGCGTCTCCCGCTGACGAGGACGAGGAACCCCTCCCGAGGCCCCCCGCGAAGAAGAAGCAGCTGTTCTCTCAGGAGAAGGCCGCGACAAAGCAAGTGTCTCTGGAGGCAAGCGGCTCGGGGGCTAGCGTCACCATCGGCGCCAACCTGCCTCCCAAATAGGAAAGCGCGCTCGTCGCCTTCCTCAGGGCAAACTCTGACATGTTCGCCTGGACACCGTCAGATATGTCCGGAGTACCGAGGGAGGTGATCGAGCACCACTTAGCCGTGTGTCCAAACGCACGCCCCGTGAAGCAAAAGGCGCGGCGCCAGGCGCCAGAGAAGCAAGATTTCATCGTCAAGGAGGTGGAAAAGCTGAAGAAGGCCAGCATCATCAAGGAAGTGGTCCATCCCACTTGGCTCGCCAACGGTGTGGTCGTCCCCAAGCACACCGGAGGCAGCCGCCTCTGCATCGACTTCACCGACCTCAACAAGGCCTGCCCCAAGGACCCCTACCCCCTCCCGAGGATCGACCAGATCGTGGACTCCACCGCCGGCTGCGCGCTCCTCTGTTTTCTGGATGCCTTCTCTGGTTATCACCAGATCAAGATGGCAAAGGAGGACGAGGAGAAGACAGCATTTCTCACCCCTTGTGGTGTGTTCTGCTACGTCTGCATGCCCTTCGGTCTGAAGAACGCCGGCGCCACGTTCCAGCGCCTCATGAGGATCGCCTTGGGGGCTCAAATGGGGAGGAATGCAGAGGCCTACGTCGATGACATCGTCGTCAAGACCCGCGAGAAGGACACGCTCATCCAGGACCTCGAGGAGACCTTTGCCAACCTGCGCAAGGTCAACATCAAGCTGAACCCCGCCAAGTGCGTCTTCGGGGTCCCTTCAGGCAAGCTCCTCGGATTCCTGGTATCTCACCGCGGCATTGAGGCCAACCCCGACAAGATCAAGGCCATAGAGCAGATGCAGCCTCCTCGTCGCCTCAAGGACATGCAGCGCTTAGCGGGATGTATGGCCAGCCTTGGCCGTTTCATCTCCAAGTTCGGCGAGAGGGCGCTGCCATTTTTCAAGATCATGAAGAGGTCCGGTCCCTTCAAGTGGACCCCTGAAGCAGCAAAGGCCTTTGAGGACCTGAAGAAATACCTGGCGAGCCCACCCATCATGGTTGCCCCACGCCCTCGCGAGCCTCTGAAGCTGTATCTTGCAGCCACTCCTCAGACGGCAAGCGCGGTCTTGGTGGCTGAAAGGGAAGAGCCAGTCCTCGACAAGCAGAACTCCGCCTCGCCAAGCCCAGAACCCCCCGACAAGGAAGCAGCCTCGTCAAGCCTCCAGCCCCAAGAAAACCTCGCCAAGGACTCCACCGAGCCTGGAGAGGAGCCAGCCGCTGCCACACCAACAACTACCCTCGTCGAGCATCCCGTGTACTTCGTCAGCACAGTGCTACGGGACGCCCGCGAGCGCTACCCCATGCAGCAAAAGCTCCTCTTCTCGCTCCTCATCGCCTCCAGGAAGTTGCGTCACTACTTCCAGGGTCACCCCATCAAGGTGGTCACCTCCTACCCCCTGGAGCAGGTCCTGCGCAACCCGAACGCGACAGATCGCGTCGCAGGCTGGGGCATCGAGCTGCAACCTTTCGAGCTGGAATTTGACACCACAAGAGTCATCAAGGGCAGGGCGCTGGCTGATTTCATGGCCGAATGGACGGACACACGCGAAGAAGAAGAACCTCCAGAGGAGGAAGCTACAGCCTCAGGCGGGACGAAACCAGGCCCCTGGACCATGCACTTCGACGGCGCCTTCGCGGCCAGGAGTGCGGGGGCTGGTGCCGTCCTCACCTCACCAACAGGCGACAAGCTCTACTACGCCGTCCAGCTATGCTTCAAGGACAACGACAAGGTCTCCAACAACATTGCTGAATATGAAGGCCTCCTCGCCGGGCTCAGAGCCGCCATCGCCCTCGGCATCAAGCACATCCTCATCAAGGGCGACTCCCAGCTCCTCGTCAACTTCTCCAACAAAAGCTACACGCCTAAGGACACCTACATGGTGGCCTACCTTGAAGAGGTACGCAAGCTGGAGAAGCACTTCAGAGGCATGGAGCTCAAGCACATCCCGCGAGCAGAAAACCAAGAAGCAGATGACCTCGCCAGGCGAGCAGCAAGAAGAGAAGCCCAGAAGCCTGGGGTATTCGAGGAGAGGCTCACCAAGGCCTCAGTCAAGCAGCCAGCGGCCAATATCAGCATCGACGAGGAGCTCCCACCGGCCCCGTCAAGCGGAGCACCAAACTGTGGGTTGCCTTCGGGCGATCGCTTGCTGCTGACTCTGGTACGCCAAGACACGGGCTGGATCGACGAGATCAAGAATTACCTGCAAAACCAAGCCCTCCCCGAAGACGACGCTGAAGCCGAAAGAATTGCTCGCCAGGCCAAGTCCTACTGCCTCCACGACGGAGACCTGTACCGTAAGCGCCCCAATGGGGTTGCGTTGCGGTGCGTCCCTGCCGAGGAAGGCCGCCAGCTCATCAACGACATCCACAGCGGCGAGTGCGGCCACCATTCTTCCTCGCGCACCCTTGCAGGCAAGGTCTTCCGGAGTGGCTTCTACTGGCCCTCGGTGCTTCAAGATGCAGCTGCCATCGTCCAATCCTGCGACGCCTGCCAATTCCACGCCAAGCAAATTCACCAGCCCGCGCAAGGACTCCAGACCATCCCGCTCTCCTGGCCGTTTGCGGTCTGGGGGCTGGATCTGCTGGGGCCCTTCCCGCGAGCGCTCGGGGGCTACCGCTACCTCTACGTCGCCATCGACAAATTCACCAAGTGGCCTGAGGTGGAACCCGTTCGCACCATCCCGGCGAAATCGGCGGTAAAATTCATCAGAAGCCTGGTCTGCCGCTTCGGCGTGCCCAACCGCATCATCACCGACAACGGCTCGCAGTTCATCAGCGGCGCCTTCAAGTCCTACTGCGGCAGCCTCGGCGCCCAAATCTGCTACGCCTCGGTGGCGCACCCACGAAGCAACGGACAGGCTGAAAGAGCCAACGCCGAGGTGCTCAAGGGCCTCAAGACGAGAAGCTTCAATCGCCTCAAGGCCAGCGGCAAGCACTGGATCGACGAGCTCCCCTCGGTGCTCTGGTCCATCCGCACCACGCCAACAAAGCCCACTGGTGAGACGCCGTTCTCCCTCGTCTATGGCGCCGAAGCCGTCCTCCCCAGCGAGATCACTCATGGCTCTCCGCGAGTCTTGGCCTTCAAGGAGGCTGAGGTGGACGAACTCCGCAACGACGACCTGCTGCTGCTTGAAGGGCTCCGCCGAAATGCGGCCCTGAGAGCGGCAAGGTACCAGCAAGACCTCCGTCGCTACCACAGCCGCCACATCCGGCCGCGCACTCTCGAAGCAGGAGACCTTGTCCTGAGGAGAATCCTCTCCAGGGCAGGCCTCCACAAGCTCTCGCCGATGTGGGAAGGCCCCTACAGAGTCGTGCACATCGCCAGGCCTGGCTCTGCGCGGCTCGAGACGGAGGACGGCGTTCCTGTCGCCAACCCCTGGAACATCCAGCACCTGCGCAAGTTCTACCCCTGATCGCCACCGGCGAGCAACTTTTTGCATCAAGGGAGAACCACGCGCCATCATCCTCCACGAGGAAAAACTTCGGGCTCCCCTCTCTACTATACGTTGCCGCGGGCCGTTCGAGAAGACTCCCAAGCCACCAAGCCTCGGCACGGTAACCTCTTCAGGCACCATGCCTTGGCGAAGTGGATCCCCATGCCGGTCATGGCGGAACGCAGGCTAAAAGCCACCCCCGCCTAGGGGCCCCTCTGAGCTCTCTCTACATGCGTCTGCCTCGGGCACGCCCCCTCGAGAGTCTCAGCCACAGCATGTGGACCCCATGCCCAGAGCATGGCGGATTTTTTGTGTTTCTGGCCACGCCAGTGTAATGAACCTATGTTTCAGGTCAATTTGAACCTTTGCGCATCGCGCCAGCATATTTTGTTGCTTCGGTAAGCTCTAGCGTTATTTGCTTTTCTCTCTCGCTCGTATGATCCCTCATGTGTATCTCGCGAGCGGGGGCTAGCATGGTGCCATGCCACGGGAGCATCCCGGCAGCACCTAAAACCCAAGGGATCCGAGCTCTGAACTTGCGGGTCAGCTCTCATGCATGTCAACTCCCAAGGAGCTCTGAACTCATGGGTCAGCTCCCGCGCACGTCAACTCACCAAGGATCACCAAAAACCTTGGTGCCTGTTCTCCTCGCAAGACACACATGAAGGAACCTACGAGCACCATAAGTTATCTAGCTATGTACTGCTTGTGGGTATGCCTATCTCTCCAAGTGCAGGAAAGCAGGCTCTCCAAGCCTCAGGCAACATCAGGAGAAAAACACCTCGCCAGGGAACCAGCACCCTCTCCAAGGCGAAAACGCCTCGTCAAGCTAAGTCTAAACACTTGCTCGAATTTCCTCTCGCTGGTTTTTGCCCCTCGAGTCTCTTTTCTCTCTCCTATGCCTCATGGGCTGCTTGCACGTCAAAGGGGGGCCCCAAGCATCGCGCTTCGAGGAGCCCTTACTTCTTGAGGCCTCACGCACCCCCCGGCCTTGTGGAGCCCTGACTCTCACATACCGAAGCGGCGGTGGTGTAGCGCTAAGAGAGGGTCCTAAGACGTAGAGCGAAAAAGACATGAAGGGGAAAGACAAAAGCCTACCCGAGGGACATTCACAAGCACATTCCAATAAGCTTAAGCAAGTCTTTACAAAGCCTTACAACCAAAATCCTAAGATAATGTGCCTCATGCACGCCCAGCTACAGGAAGGAGTTTAAGCCGTCGCGCCTCCTGAGGTGCCCGCTCCGTCCACGGCAGCTTCCGCCTCCAGGGCGCCTTCCTCGCCGTCGCCTTCGTCTTCATCGACCAAGACTTGGTCGTACTTCCTGGCGAGCACCTCAGCCGCTTCCCGCGCCTGGCCGCGAATGTCGACCGGCGCCATCACGGCCTCGAGGTCGAACGAGGGCCAGAGCCTCAGGAGGTTGCTGAAGACGCGGCTGGTGGCGAGGACGAGGAGTTCGCGGCTCTCCGCCACGACGCGCTCGTCGAAGCTCTTCGCGACCTCCTCAAGCTCCCCGAGGAATTGCCTGAAGAAGGGCGTGTATGCGGCCTCGTCGTCGATCCCTCTGCAGGGAAAGTGGGGGACCTCGATCCTCATGTCATCCCCAACGGCGTTCGCGCAGCGGACCAGATCGTGGAGCATGACCATGGCGCTGGCGCGTCATGGCCCGGCCGTGCTGTGCGGTGTCTCGCGCCTGCTCCGCGAGGTTCGCGGCCGGCCCCACCTGCTGCTGGAGGTCACTCAGGTCTGCCTTCAGGGCGGCGATCTCCCTCTCCGCGCGAGTCAGCGCCTCCTTGGCGCGCTGGAGGCGAGAGGTCAACTCCTTCTCCGACTTCTCGAGCCCTTCGATCTGGTGCAGGAACTCATTGCGCTTGATTGTGAAGCACTCTTCCTGCTTCTTGGCCTTGGCGTCGTAATCATTGGCGAGGCTCTCGCGGATGCGCTCAACCTTGGCGTCGGCCTCCTCCTGGGTTCGCTTCTGCTTCATCGCAAGGTCGGCGTTGGCCTTGTCGTGGCGCTCCTTGCGGGTGGCCTCGCTCCTGGCCACCGAGTTCTCACGCTCCTGCAGCTGCCCCTCGCGGGTGGCCTGGGCCTCCTCGAGCAGATGAACCTGCTCCTCGCGCCGGTCCAACTCCTTCTCGCGGAGGGAGAGCTCTTCCCCGCGCTGCGCCAGCTCTGCCTCGCGCGGCGCCAGCTGCCCCTCGCGGGCATCCAACAGCTCGCGGAGTTCCTTCAAGCTGGCCCTCGCGTCCTCGGACTCGGCGGCGAATTTTTTGCTCGGCGGCCGCTAGCTCCTGGTGCTTGGCGTCGGTCTCCGCCTCCAGCGTCTCCCGGGCGGCGTCCAACTGGTCCATGACCTCCGCCGCCTCCCGCTTGACGCTGTCGCGGGTCTCCTTGGCGAAGCGGATCGCCTCCTCGCGCGCCGCCTGGGCCGACGCGTCCTGCCGCCGGCACATCTCAACCCTCTCGTGGAGGAGGGCCCAGGCGTCAGCCAGCCTTGTCCGCTCCTCCTCCCGGGCGCGCTCTTCCTCGGCGTATTGCACCTCCAGCTCGTCAAGCGCCTGCCGCGCTTGGCCGAAGACAACCCTGCGGCGGGCCGCGCGAGGGCGCGGCTCCTGCAGCGCCAAGGTCCCCGCGTCGTCGTGGGGCGCAGAGGCCTCGATGCTCGTCCTTGCGCCCAGGGCATCTTGCCTCGGGCTCACGGCCGCTTCGGGTGCGGCCCGGGGGCTGGTGCGGGCGCCTCCCTCACTGCCCAAGGCAAGAGCCCTCAGGGGGCTAGGCGCCCCCTCGCCCCCGGCTCCGCCGTTCGGGAGCTCCAGAGGCGCCTCCGCCTCCGGCTCTTCAGGGGCGCTCCCCGCCCCCTCCATGGTGGCCGCGTCCGCCCTCCTTGTGGGAGCCTCCTCCGCCTCTGGAGGCGGCTCCATGACGATCTCTTCGTCCACCGTTTCCTCTTCCTCGCGGTGCTCGGCCGCAGGAGGAGTAGCAGCCCGAGTTGGCGGCGGCGTCGCCACCTCAACCACCTCCTCCGCGCGGTGCTCAACCGCGGGGGGAGAAGCAGCCCTGGTTGGAGACGACATCGCCTCTTCGACCACCACCACCTCCGCGCGGTGCTCACCCGCGGGAGGAACGGCCTCTACCTGTGGCTCGTCAGCCGCCTGCTGCGGCTCGTCAGCCGCCTGCTGCGGCTCTTCGGCCGCCTGCTGTGGCTCTTCGGCCGCCCGCTGTGGCTCATCGGCCACAGGCGTCTCCTCGGCGGCGCTGGCGGTCTCCCCAAGCTTGCGGAGACGCCGCCTCTTCGGCGCCGCGGGTACGCTGAAGAAACACAAACAAGCAAAGACCCTTCAGGAGGAGATTCTCAGAAGCAAATGCTGAAAGAAAAGAAAGAACCAAACTTACTCATCGGCCGCTCTCCACACCCTCTTCTTCCCCTTGGGCGGCTGGAGGGTGCTCGCTCCGGCCTCTTCGGGAGGCGCCGCTGCCTCCTCGGGAGGAGCATCCCTCGAGGCGGCCCCGGCGTCCCTGTCGTGGAGGGCCTTGGTGCGGGGCTCGCGGCGCCCTCTCCTGCTGCTGCCCTCCTCCTCTGTGGAGCGCTGGGAGCGAACCACGCGGAAGATGTCCTCGTCGCCGCTGGAGGTGATCTCCTGGAGGTCCATGCCCGGCGGTGTGTTCCTTGAACCTGCGTCGCCCCCCGAGGGGTCGGCACCTCTCGAGGCCTCGTCCTCGCCAGAGGGGTTGGCGCCTCTGGAAGCCTCATCCTCGCCAGACTCTTCATCCTCGTCCGGCTCCAGCGCGTCGCCCACCTGCTCCTGTTCCGCCGCCCACGGGTTGCGGCGGGACCCGACGAGCCTCGCGGGTCTGATGCCCCATTCATCGAAGAGGGGTAGGAGCCCACGGGCCTCGCGCACGCTCTCCTCCACATAGACGAACAGCGGCAAGGCGTCGTCGTTGCTTGGGGGCGAAATGGACATCGTGGCGAAAAGGACCTTCATGATCTGCTTCAGCTCGCCCGGGGTGAGGTCGTCGGCGCTGAGGCGCATCCTATCATCTGGGCCTGAGTAGGTCCACATCGGCTCCGAATGCCATTGAAGAGGAGCAATGCGGCGTGCAACAAAATCCATCGCCACCATCCGGCCGGTGAGCCCGGCCTCTCGGAGCACCTGAATACGCTCGTATACCGCCTCAAGCTTAGGGCCCTCGAAGTCGCCGCTCGCCCAACGCGCCCACTTCCTCGGGGGCACCACGGGTACCTCCAGGTGGCGGTTCGACGACTTGGTGCCAACAAAAAGCCATTTCTGGCGGAACTTCTCCACCTTCTTCGTCACCTCGGTGATGGCATTCTCACCCTGCCACGCGATGGGGATGTATTCTTCACTTCTGGCGGCGGCGATGCGGAAGGAGACGCATCCAAACCGCTCGTTCGACTTGGTGCTCCGGAGGGAGTAGAAGCTGCGGAAGAGAGCCACCGAGGGATGGACACCGACGTACGCCTCGCAGAGGTAGGCGAAGATGGCGAGAATGAGCACGGAGTTGGGGTGGAGGTGAAGAAGTTGGATCCGGTACGCTTCAAGGATCCCCAGGAGGAAGCTGGAGAAGGGAGGAATGAGGCCGGCGTAGAGTGTGTGAAAGAAGATGGGGTAGTACCCCGCGCCGACCTTGCTGCTGCCGGGCGCTATGCTGGTGGCACCGAGCTCGTGGGTGTTGGCGGCCACCAGGTGCCGCACCTTGGAAACCGTCACCGCGCCGACAAGGGACTCCGGCATCGTCCCCTGGGGCGCGGCGCCCCGCGCCGCCGCCACAGACGTGCCGGTCTGCATCGCGCCCTTGCCCTTCTGGCCGTCGGTTGCCCTCTTGGGAGCCATGGCCGTCGGAGAAGGAGCTTGAAGACGATGACCTCGGAAGCGACGAGCTCTGGGAGGAAGAAGAGGTTTTGGAGAAGAGGGCGGCGGAGTAATGGGAGAAGTGACGGGCGCAGTCTGCGCGCCAGGCTTTATTGACCGGTTGCCCCGGACATGGCGGGCCCCACCGGGTTGCCCGTTGAAGCCGAGGAGATCGTGGCCGCGGCGCAACCGCAGCGCTCCACGTGTCACGGCCCAGGCAGGCGTCTTTGGGCCCTCGACGCTTCGCCTGCATCCATGGCCTTCGGCGTGCCCGTCGCGGTCCCGGGGGCTACTGTCGGCACAGTGGAAACCAGGGTACCACGGGCCGGCCTGCCAGGGCCCACAAAGATCTTCGGACAATTTTCGCTAAGGGCCAGGCTCTCCAAGCCTGGCGAGCCTCGCGAGGGTTTTTCCCTCGCGAGGGATCCTTTCTCCTCGCCGAGGGTTCTCTCCCTTGGCGAGGAACCGCACCTCGACAAGGTGTCTCCGACGCCACCCGCAATTCTGCTAAGGACCAAGCCGAAGGGCTCGGCGAGGCTTTCTGCCTCGCGAGGCTCCTTCCTCGCGAAGCCTTCTCTGCTTCCGCAGCAGAGCGCACATGGGCTCTGCGCCATGTGCAGAGTGACGCGCGATGATGACGACGCCGCAGTTGCCACTTCCATGTATAAAGCAGTCAACAAAGCGGCTTCAAGCAAAGCGGACAACGAGTATTGCCTCTTTGGCGATAAGGGGACCGTCTGCAGCTACGCTCCAAGGACGACGTCACCGTGGGTCACATCCCACCTCATCAAGCGCCAGCCCACCGTCCGGTTGGCTGGTGGCTTTTTTCAGCTTTGGTGACGCCGCTCCCCTGCCGTGGACCGCGTCCAAGAGCTTTACCTTTATGGTGGACTCCACCTTTATTGTGCACCCTGCTCCTTCCTTCGTCGCCATGTGGTAACCCTTCCCGCCCAAATGTTTGGGCAGAAGAGGTCCAAGACGCCTATAAAAGGAGAAGGGGCACGCCCAAGCAAAGGGTTCGGAAGCTGGGAGCTTAGACCAAACCCTAGATCTGAAGACTAGCAAGTAGCCATTGTTAGCCACCTCGAGCTCTCCGAGCTCTCTTGTACTGTGAACCTCTCCAAGCAGTGCAATACACCGTAGCAGGACGTAGGGGTTTTACCTCCCAAAGAGGGCCCTGAACCTGGGTAAGATCTTGTGTCCATCTCTGCAGTGTCGTCCGCAGCGAGTCCGACGAGCACCGTCGCCGGAGCACGTTGAGGATTGCTTGACTCCGTATTCAGCCCCTTACACGATACCTTGGAGACACCCCCAGTTCCTGGGACCATTCTCCGACACCAGATACCATTGAACCCCTCTGATCAAATAAAGACTGCCTTTATCACCCCGTACGGGGCTTATTGCTATCGTGTCATGTGCTTTGGCCTGAGAAATGCTGGCGCTACTTATCAGCGCTGTATGCAAAAATGTTTGCACGATCAGATAGGAAAAATGTGCAGGTGTATGTCGACGACATAGTCATCAAAACTAAAGAAAAACATACCTTGTTGGATGATCTCAAAGAGACATTCGCAAACCTGCGAAAATTCCGGCTAAAACTTAATCCGGATAAATGTACATTCGGTGTGCCGGCAGGAAAGTTACTCGGTTTCCTCGTTTCAAGCCGAGGTATCGAGGCAAACCCGACTAAGATCCGGGCGATAGAAAACATGAAGTTACCGAGATGCCTCCGGGATGTCCAGATATTCACCGGATGTCTGGCCTCTCTGAGTCATTTCCTAGGTCGGTTGGGAGAAAAGGCCTTGCCCTTGTACCAATTGATGAAAAAATCAGATAAGTTTAGCTCGACTCCGCAAGCGGATGCGGCCTTCCATGAGCTGAAAAAGATGTTGGCTACGGCGCCGATATTGGCTTCGCCACTACCGAAAGAGCCCATGTTGCTCTACATTGCGGCCACTGACCGAGTTGTTAGTGTCGTAGTAGTGGTGGAGCGAGAAGAAGAGGGAACCACCGTACAGAGGCTGGTATATTATTTGAGTGAGGTACTCTCCACATCAAAACAAAACTACCCTCACTACCAGAAAATGACCTATGGCGTCTACATGGCGGCCATGAAATTGAAACATTACTTTCAGGAGCATCCTATAACAGTCATAAGTGCGGTCCCTGTGTCGGAAATCCTCGGCAACAAGGATGCCAATGGACGAGTCGCCAAGTGGGCTATCGAGCTCGCAGCTTACGCGCCGCAATATGCGAGAAGAGATACCATCAAATCTCAAGCAGTGGCCGATTTCTTTGTGGATTGGGCCGAGATGCAGTATGAACCGTCCCTGCCGGACTCCAATTACTGGAGAATGCATTTTGATGGGTCCAAAGTAAAAGAGGGCCTGGGAGCCGGCGTGGTTCTCACCTCGCCGAAGCGAGACCAGCTGAAATATGTTCTGCAAGTCCACTTTGCGGCGTCTAACAATGTCGCAGAGTATGAAGCTCTGATCCATGGACTCAAAGTAGCCAAGGAAATCGGAATTCGCCGGATCATCTGTTATGGTGACTCAAATCTGGTGATTCAGCAAACATCAGGCAACTGGGATGCCTTGGATGCCAACATGGTGGCATACCGGTTCCATGTTCAGAAAATTTCGGGATACTTTGATGGTTGCGAGTTCACCCACATTCGGCGAACAGATAATGAAAGTGCTGACATGCTGTCCAAGATCGGGTCATACCGACAGGCCATCCCACCCGGGGTATCACTGGAGCATCTTCGCAAGCCATCAATCAAGCCTTCACCCGAGTCTGAATCGATATTTATCCCGGGTAATCCAGAACCCGGCGTCGTCCCAATGGACGTGGATGTCGGGAGCATGCAGCAGGACTCGGGGACTGCTCCGCAGGACCCGGGAACTTCCATGGATGTCGAGTACATTCAGCAAGATTCGGCGACGGTGCTGGAAAATTGGAAAGCCGCTTGGCGGAACTCGGGGACTCCTTGGGAGGACTCGGGGACTCGTCAGCCTATGTCGGGCGCTGTAATGTCGGTTGATGCGATGGAAATCGATGAGCCTGTACTCGGCGCTCGCCCGGTACCGGCATGGGCACAGCCCATCATGACATTCATGTTGGACGGCAGTCTACCGAGTGATGAGGTCTAGGCCAGACAGATCCAGAGGCGATCCAAGTCCTTCACCATCATCAACCATGAGCTGTACAAGAGAAGCGTGACCACCATGCTTCAGCGCTGCGTCGAGCCAGAGGAAGGGGAAAGGATTCTCCGAGATATTCATCAGGGGGAGTGCGGCCATCATGCATCTTCCCGAGCCATAGTGGCTAAGGCATTCCGATACGGGTTTTATTGGCCCAGTGCTTTGCAGCAGGCAGAGGATATTGTCCAGAATTGTGAAGGATGCCAGAGGTTTGCTCACAAAATTCATATGCCGGCGTCAGCTCTCAAAACTATCCCCATCACTTGGCCATTTGCAGTGTGGTGTCTGGATATGGTGGGACCGTTCAAGCCAGCCCGAGGTAACATGACTCACATACTGGTGATGGTGGACAAGTTTACCAAGTGGATTGAGGTGAAACCAATCAGAAAGTGTGATGGCCGCACAGCCGTATCATTCCTAAAAGATATTATCCTGAGGTATGGTCATCCGCATAGTATTATCACGGACAACGGCACGAATTTCGCCGAGGGAGCCTTTGCTCGGTTTTGCCAGGAAAAGAGAATCCGGCTAGACCTGGCATCGGTTGCACATCCGCAGTCCAACGGACAGGTGGAAAGATCAAACGCCCTAGTCTTATCCGGCATCAAACCCCGGCTAATTGAGCCACTGTTGCGTGCTCCGGGTTGTTGGCTGGATGAGATCCCGGCGGTGCTGTGGAGTCTAAGGACTACCCCGAATCGCTCCACTGGCTATACGCCATTCTTCCTGGTCTATGGAGCAGAGGCAGTTCTGCCAACCGACATAGAGCATGACTCGCCAAGAGTTGCATTGTACACCGAGTCTGAGGCAAAGGAAGCCCGGGAAAATGATGTCGATCTGCTCGAGGAAGCACGAGAGTTGGCCTTGTCCAAATCAGCAACATATCAGAAGAATCTCCGACGCTACCATAGCCGGAAAGTAAATCCTCGCAAGTTCCGAGAAGGGGACCTGGTCCTTAGGCTTGTGCAGCGCACCGCTGGGATGCACAAATTATCACCTCCTTGGGAAGGGCCATTTATTGTGAGCAAGGCTCTGAACAATGATGCATATTATCTTATAGATGCTCAGGCGCAGGTGAAGAACAGGATGGACAGATCCGGAGAGGAGACCAAACGACCTTGGAATGTAGCTCTTCTTCGCCCTTTTTACTCTTAAGGACTCACTGTATGTATCTCGAAACCCTGAAATGAAATGTCGGCACCCCGAAAAAAGACTCGGGGACTGCCTTGCTGTGAATTCTGTGTCTATATGCATGCTTATCTCTGTTTCCTGTATGTCGGATGGCTCTAAAAATCGTGTTTCCATGTTTGCAAGTACTGTATGCTATGTCTTTGTGATTTTGTGACCCGAATGCCAAAGAAACCAAAAATGGTAGGCAAGGGCCGAGATTGCAAGATGCAGTGAACAAGAAATCAGACTCGGGAATTCGGTCCAGGAGCGATTCGATTTCTTTTTGTCGCCCTTGTATGTTATGTCAGATGGCACTAGGTCATATCTCAAAGTTTCAAGTATTGTATGCTAAGTTTTGCTGTCTCGTGACTCGACTGTCAAACACCGAAAAAGGTAGACAAGAGCTGGGATTGTGGCACTTAGTACACAAGAAAATAAACTCGGGGACTTGGCCCAAGCGCGATTCGGCATAGGCTGTTTGTTAATCCTATATGTCGGATGATTTTGAGCTTTATCTCAAAGTTTCTTAGTATTGTATGCCGTATCTCGGTAATCTTGTGACTCGACTGTCGAACACCGAAAAATGGTAGACAAGAGCAAAGGTTGTGAAGTATGGTAAACAAGAAAAGAAACTCAGGGACTCGGTGCAGGATGATGCGGCATCTTGCTAACCATGATAAAAAAGTGCAAAGTAAAGTACCAAGTGCCAACAATAAAAGCCAAAGGTTTATATTACATTTGCACCCGGCATTCCGAGGATTTGATGATTTGAGTTTTTTCTAAGTCTAGGCAGCAGGATCCTAGCTACTCGGAGCAGAGGGAGCAGTGTCGGTCTTGGCCGGTTCCTCGGTCGTGACCTCGGTGGTGTCCTCGGTCGCAGGCGCAGGAGCGGTGCCTGTGGCTGTGCCGGGAGGAGTGTCGGCTTGGATCTCCTCGTCGACTTGTTCTTCGTCTTCCTCTTCGCCCTCGTCGGCGTACTCGATCTCCTCCGCTTGAGGAACCCGCTGGCCCGGGACAAAGCTGTGTACCGGAGCGTACTGGATGAGGGAGTGAGCCAACTCTTGGCGACGCCGGATGAACTCCGGGTCAGAGGTCCACTTTGATCCGTCGCGCAGAGTCTTGAGCATGTCGAGGTCGATTCCCTCGTACCAAGACAGTACATACATTAACGCCTCGTCTGCGCCGACTCGGGCGGCGGACGATCGCCAATCGTCGAGTCGTTCCTCGCTACCCATCAAGCACTTGGCCAGTTCAGCAATGGTCTTGGGATGCTCGCACTCGGGCCAGAGGACGCTGTAAGCCCGGATCGCAGCTGAAAGTGCATGGTTGATCCCATGCATGGTTTTGGTAATTAATGACAATCTCTATGGACTAATATTTGCATTGAGCTATATTTGTAGGTGTCCATTAGCTTGCTTGTCTCCATGTGTTGGAGTCAAGGTTTAGGGAAGAAGATCAAGGCCAAGGTGTTCCTCATCGAGAGAAAGGCCAAGTGAAGATATGCCGAAGGAGTGATTTCCCCATCTTGGTGTATGGGGGAGCGTCATGTGAATCTTCACCAAGCAAGGCGCGATCAAGAAAGGTGGTTCGTCTTGAGGAGATGAAGATCTTCTTCTTCGACCTCAAGTGGATTTATGCGCAAGGCAAAGGTATGATCTTGATAGGGTTTCTATTTTACCGGTCTCATGTTGTTTAGTGAGAGACCGGGTTATAGGATAGATAGCCGTACTATCAAGAGGGGCTCTCGACCGAGTATCGTGATCGTATCGTTCGTGGAGAGCTCAAACCTTTGCATCCATGCAATCATCTTTATTGGTTCTTATTTGGCTTTTATCCATGTGAGAATTTAGAGCTTGTGTTCATCTCCATACCAAGCTCTAGGTCATCAAAAACGGATCTCATGAATATCTCCTTGCGTTTTTGATATCGGAGGCTTTACCGGTTTGTCTCTTCTATGAGAGGTCAAACTCTCTCCTTATGTTTTCCTCCTCACATGATAGACTATGATGTGTATATGCATGATCTTGTAGGGCTTGTGATTATCTTCGAAACAAGCCCAAGATCATAGAAAACGGAGTCTTGATGAAAAACTTGTGCGTTTTCGGTTTTGGAGATTTTGCCGGTTCATCTATGCGGAAGGTTTCACTCTTCCATTTTTTAGAAAAATCTCCATTGCTTGGTTTCAATATTTTTACTTTTGTAGGGTAGCTCTTTTCGTCCTCTTTCCAACAAAATTGGATTCACTCGATTCGGAGTTGCCACGCAAAAGTTATTCAGTTTCAGGGTTTGACTGTTTTTTCTCTGCTGGCCGGAAGTACCGGTCCCTGGACCGGTACTACCGCTGGGCACTTCCGGTGCCCAGTTCCGGCCCAACTGCCGCTTATTTTCTGGGTACTGGACTCCCTGGGTTCCCCCGAATTTTTACACCGGAAGTAGCACCGGTAGTACCGGGCCACCGGAAGTACCGGTGGCCACAGCGGTACTTCCGCTCCTACTTCCGGTGGAAAGTTCCGGAGGAACTTCCGCTTATTTTTTCAGGCACTGGACTTCTCGGGGTCTCCCAATTTTTGGACCGGAAGTGGGCCCGGAACTACCGGCCCACCGGGAGTACCGGCCCCCGCCGCGGTACTTCCGGTCCTGCGGGTTTTCTTCTCTGAAGTGAGCCGTTGGGGCAGTTTTGCTTGGAGCGGTAGTACCGCCCCTTGGGCCGGTACTACCGGCCCTGCGGGATTTTGTGCCCAACAGCCAGATTCCCAGGGCTCCTATTTAAATGGGTTTTCTTCCCCAACGGTTTAATGGATCTTTGTGAACCTTTTGCTCTCTCTCTCCTCCATTGTTGCACATCTTTGAGAGCTTGATTCCTCCACTTCCCTCCTATGATTCTTGCCCATCTTTAGGGAAACAAGAGAGGAGATCTAGATCTACCATTCCACCAATCCATTCCTTCTCTATGTGAGAGGAACCTAGTAGATCTAGACTTTGGAGTTCTTAGTGTTTCTCTTTGTTCTTCCTCTTAAATCCCTCCATAGCATTAGTTGCTTTGGTTGGATTTTGGGGTGAAGGACTTGACCACTTAGTGTGTTCTTGCCTTTTGCATTTGGTGCATAGGTTTGAGTTCCCCACGGTGATACGTGGGATTGAAGGTTGAGAAGCTTGTTACTCTTGGGTGCATTGTGTTCCCAAGAGCTTGTTACCTCTTGGGTGCATTGTGTACCCTAGACGGTTGGAGGTGCCGCGAAGTCTTCGCTTGTGAAGCTTCGGCACGAGTTTGGGAGCCCCCAATTGAGTTGTGGGTGTGTGCCCCAAGAAGAGTTGTAAAGGGCTCCGGAATCCGCCTTGAAGGATTCCGATAGTGGAAGGTGAACCAATCCCTTGGGTGAGGTTCATCGGAGAATAGGGTGAGGCCTTTGTGGCATCTTGAGTAGGCCTCTTGTGGCGAGCTCACACCCCTCCAACGAGACGTACTCCCTTAACAAGGAGGAACTCGGGAATACATCCTCGTCTCCGCGTGCCTCGGTTATTTCTATACCCGAGCTTTACTTATGCAATTTACATTGTGATAGCCTTCGTGCTTGAAGTTCATATCTTGCTATCTCCTTGTTGCTTTTATTGCTTAGCTTAAGTTGTTGGTGCACATAGGTGAACCTAGCATTTTAGGTTGTTGGCTTGTTAATTTAAACACATAGTTTTATTCCGCAATTATCAAGCCCCTAATTAGAAAAAGTTTTAATCGCCTATTCACCCCCCCCCCCCCTCTAGGCGACATCCGGGCATTAGTTGTTCTTTCAGCAGCGGAAAGGAGTTCCACTCCGACAGACTTTAGTGGTGACATCCGCGCCTTCAAGGCCACCAGGTGGTCATCCATGTCCCACTCAGCCGAGATAGGACCCTCCAGGATTTTCTTCTGCCGGAACTTGCTAGTGCTGTTATCCGCGGCAGCCTTAGAGTGGGGGAAGTTTTCTATATCAAGAAGAGCTAACACAAATGTAAGTTGCATGGAGGTAAAAATGGATTATAGGGTAGTAACAGAAAAAGAGGAGACTTACTATCGAGCTGGCCGTTGATGGAGGCAAATTCTCCCACCCACCGGGTAATCTTGGCCTTCAGGGCTTGGAGCTCACCCTCCGCCGAGGTTATGCGAGACTCGGACTCCCCAAGGGACTCCTTGAGCTTCCGAGTCTCTTCATCTCGGAGCTGCTTTTCCTCGGCGGCGGACTTCTCCACCTCGGCAGTGTGGCCCCGAGATTTCTCCAGCTCGGCCCTCAGCCGGGACACCTCTTCCTACTCCTTCTTGAGCTCGGCCTGATGCGCAAGATCGCGCTCTTTCTGTTCGGCTGTGCCGAGATAGCAGGGTCAGTACGTGAAAACTGATGCAAGTGCAAATTAGAGGACAGAATGTAACTTACCCTCGATCTCTGAGATTCGCTTCTCCAGCCCTTCAGCCTTGGACTCCGAGTCAGCTATCTGGCTCAGCTTGGCTCGCAGCAGCTTGTACTTGTCAGAGAGTTTTTTGTGCTCCAGCAGGAGCCTGCGGTGCACCTGGGTGCGCTTAGTCATACAAGCCTGAAAAGAAGAAATGTTAGTCTTATTGGTGAAGATTCAAGCCGAGTAATCCTTACTCAACCGAGTCTCAATTACTCGACCCGAATCTCGGGGACTGGGGATAAGTGATATCTTTTTTAAAGAAATGAGCCGAGTTATCTTTACTCGGCAAAACTTACCGCGGCTGCTTGGTCGGCTGCGAGAAGGGCGGCCTTTGCTGCGGACATCTTTTGAGCCACTAGGCTCGGCCCCGCCGGATGCTCTGAGATCAGGCCCGCTGGTGACTGCGAGCTCACTTCACTCAGGTCGGCAGCGTTCCAGTCCATGTTATAGTGCTCAAGGGAGCCCAAGCTTTTCCCGCTAAGGGTTCGCAGTGGGGCAAACCCCCAGCTGGCTGTTTGGATACTGGTGGATGTCGCCGCGGGTGCCCCTTGGCTTGGTGGCACGATCAGCTGCCTATCCGGGTTGGCCGACACAGTGTTCGCCGGAGCTGTCTCGGTTGTCTTCTCGGTGGAAGGAACCGGAGCTTTAGAGGTCTGCTGCTGTGGCTGTGTCGGTGGCGGCGTCGGCTTTGCCGGCGGTGGCCGTCGCTGCGGGGGTGCCTGTTGTGGCTGTTGCTGCTGTTGCTGCGGTGGGGGTGTCTGCTTCTTCTACTGCAGTTGTTGCTGTGGTGGTTGCTGTTTCTGCTGCTGTGGTTGTGGTGGTGCTTGCTGCTGCTGACTCGGTGGCTCCGAGTCCTCCGGGACCTCGGTCCGCTCTATCTCGGGGGTCGAAGAGATGGACCCAGGATCCGCAGTTTGATCGGGCGCCGGAGTCTTGGTCGTGACCGAGTCTACATTCCCGGCACCGGATCCCGGAGCCGAAGTATCGGCAGTAGGACTCGTCCTTGGTGGACTTGGCACCCGGATGTCGTCGGGCCGAGGTGGCGTCAGTGTCCTTGGAGGGACCCGGTCGGTTGACCCGGTCGTAGGAACCTCCAGAGGAGCCATGCTGTAAGGCAAAACAGCAAAGTGTAAGGTCAGAAGGAGAAAAGCAGGAAAAACAAGTGTAATCAAGAGTATAAGGGTTATGTCGGCAAAAGGGAATCTTACCCCTTAGAAACGGGGCGATCACGACGCTTCACTATTGTCTTCTTCCTCGCTTTCTTATGCAGAGGGTTCTGAAGGGCCGGAGGGTCCGACATCTGCGGGTGCGGCCGCTGGGCGCTTCCGAACCGCACCCTTGGGTCCTACTGCGAGGGGTGCCACCTCGAGTACCTCGTCCGAGTCAGCTGGGGGCGAGGACATCGGATATGAGAACGCAACGGGAAGAGGGTCATACACCTCTAAAATCCGACAGTCGTCATCTTCGTCCTCAGACCAATCTCGGAGGGAGGAAGCACGAGTCTTACCCGCGGCAGGAACTGAGCCGACGTCGGGGATCGGCATGTTGTCCTCGTCGTCCGGGTCTTCCGAGTCAGCTTCGACCCGGTCCTTACCCCAGTGGGCGGAGGGGTTCTCTCCGTCCTCCTGCAACTGCCGTCCGAATCTCTGTATAGTGGAAGCAGAGAATGATAAGTACAAAGAACAGAAAGGCACCGATATAAGAGTTTATGTCGGTGAAAGAGTTATGTCAGTTGAAGTTACTTACTTTGGGTGGAAGATTGTTCCGGCTGTGGGGTTCTTTGCCCCATCCCCACTCCTCCGTCATCTTCGTCCGGGCTATGGACTTGATGCGCCTCCGGATCTGGGCGTTGTCCAGCTCGACGGTGCTGATCCGGGTCGGATCCAGCGGGCCACTCATATGGCAAATCTTGTGGACTCAGCGCTGGAGGGGCAAGACCCGGCGGCTGATGAATGTGGCGAGCAAGTCATCGGCCGTCATCCCTTCGCTCTTGAGCTGCTCGACGACCTGGTGGATGTGGTTGACCTCCAGTACCTTGTCCGTCGGGTTATACCCCCAGTTAAGTTGCGCAGTAGGGGGGCCGATGGCGATGTCGGCAGGTTGATCATGTCAACCTCGGTCGTATTCTTCACGTAGAAGAAGGAGCGCTACCATTCTTCCGGCATGACTCCAGACCGAAAATCCGAGGAAAGATGGAACCACGCCGGGGTACGACTGTGGCAGCCCCACATTGAGTCATCTCTTTGGGCGTGTCCGGATCAGTAGGATTCGGAACAACCTGTTTCCGAAAATGGAAGTACTTGGACCACGCGTCGAGGGTGGGCCAAAGGCCGAGATAACCCTCGGTGAAAGAGACAAAGGCGGAAAGAGTGATGATGGCATTAGCCGGAAGATGATGAGGTTGGAGGGCGAATTTTGTTGAGAAAGGTGCGAAAGAAGGCGCTGGTCGGGAGAACCGAATCCTCGCTCGAAGTGGGCTATGAACGACTACGCGTTCTCCTTCACGGAGATCCGGCACAGTCTTTGAGCCCGGTAGCCGACACTCCACTCCGGCTAGGATCCGCCGAGTTCGGATCAACCAATCGATTTCGGAGCGAGAAACATCGGAGCCTTCCCAGGCTGCCCGAGTGGATCCCTCAGTGACTCCCTCTTCTACCACCTCGAGAGCGGAGTTGTCCGACATATCGGGAGGAGATGCCGAGATCTGAAAAAAGAGGGTCACTAGCGGTGAGATTAAAACCATTGCGGTGAAGAGAGAAAGAAAGCAAAGAGGAAGAAAGAAACGCTACGGCGGCTAGCCCACCGGCGGCGCTCGGTGCATCGCGGCGGTGAAGAGGAAGAAGAACAAGAGGAAAGAAATAGAAGAAGGAGGAAGAACTTATCGTGACGATGTGGAGCGATGGCGATGGTGGAATGCGTATCCTGCGCGTTGTCCGGCGGCGGCGTGCAGGGCGCAAGGCATAGGCGTTGGCCGGAGGTGTCGTCGGTGCGCAGGGAGCTGCGGTGACGGCGAGGCGCGCGGAGTGTGCGACGGCGGCGTGCTCTGTGCGCAGGGGAGAAGCGAGTTGGAAGAAGTGAATGTGGAGGGGGAAAATAGCTGCCCCCTCCCCCTATTTATGAACGGCCGGAGGAGATCATGGGCGCGCGATTCTCTGCGCACGATCCCGTAACGGGCAGGGGAATAACTGCCCCACGATCTCCGCCACGATTCCCCTGATTGCGTAACGGCCGCACGATCTATCACACGATGGGCCATAGCAAGCCAACGGCTCTGTGCGGCGCACCCGATCGGGCGAGACCCGAGGCGACGCACAGCAGTGCGGTTAAGGGTGCACTTGAGTACCTACATGGGCACAGTGGCCGAGGTGACCGACGTGACGCAGGTGGCACACATGCCAGTGGCATGTCCATCCGTGCACATAAACCGAGGCGTCAAGCAGAGATGCTCTGCCATGTAGAGGAACCGAAGACTCGGAGGAACCAAGGGTTTCTCCCGTAGGTCGGAGCGATCCGACATAAGGTTGATATCAAGACGGGAGGCAAATTGATTTCCGACATATAAAGAGTTTTGCCGGCATATGCTATGTCGGTGATCAGATAAAGATGCTGGTTTTCGGGTAAACCTGCCGTGGCCCTTCATCCGAGGCTGCAGGACCGCGCCAGCTTCGGGGACTAATGTCGGGGGGCAACCCCCGAATAGGGTCAAGATGGCGAAATATGTGTGGACCCGGAGTTGACCGGGTCAACCTAAACCGACATACCGTACTGCTGAACCCGGAGTCGAACAGATCAATGCTAACCGACATACCCGGATGTCAGATCATATCGATTATATGTCGGAGCCTCCTTTGTTTTTCTTATGTGCAGGGAAGCTGAAACCGAGTTATGATGTATCTGACATGCCTATGTCGGATCGGGAGAAATGGAGCTCTATCCCGGAGGGCGGTCATGACTCACGTCTTGTCCCTACAATCACGGGGCAGGCGTTCTGCCACTGGCACGATGGGACGCGCTGCCTAACCCTTGACTCGGTAGTCTTGGAATGGGCAGTCAGTCCTCCATGCTGCTGACCGAAGCAGTACCAGGAAGCAGTGCACAGGGTTGATAGATTGGACAGGCCACGCGGGGTTGACCGAAGCAGTCAGAGGACCGGACGCGGCCACAGTGCGGGCTACGCCAGCACCAACGTCAGCCCTAACCATGTGCCCTGGGTTTCCCTGTATAAGGAGCACCAGGGGCTTCTCTTACGGGGACGCTTGGACGAACCTTGGCTTCACGCATAGATACTTTAGATATTCTCTCCAGAGCCCACTGAGAGCCTGTGAGCCATCCCAGGACTCGGCAGAGAGTGCTGAGTTCATAGCTTTTCCTGCACAGCTCAAGGAGCAACTTGTAACCCGGTTGTAAATCCTCCATATATAGATCAGACAAGCAGTAGTAGGGGTGTTATCTCCTCACGAGAGCCCCGAACCTGGGTAAAACCGTGTGTGTGTGTGTGTGTGTTTCTGTGTGCGTCTTCACGCGCTAGCCCTCCCCGGTGCCTCCAGCGTCCATCGGCCCCAACTCAAGCCTACCTATGGCATCTGTCCGTACACCACCACGACAACATCTATCTTATAAACACAACGAAAAGACGAGGTTTTTACCTTGTTGTCAATTCATCGAACAGTTGGCGTGCGCTCATTTGCGTAGCAGACATCGGCGGCGGTGGTGGCGGTGGCGGCTGCTGGGGAGCTGCCGCAGTTGGGCGAATGACGCGCTGACGGTGAGCGACCTTCTTGGCCGGCTTTGGAGCGCTAGCCGCCGCGGCCGCGGCCTGGCGCTTGATGCCTACGCCCTTCCTTTCGGCGCGGCCGCCGGCGGAGGCGAGGCGGTGCCGTTCGATGTCGGGTGCGGCGACACGAAGAGGTGTTGGCGCACGCTGGAGCTCGCGGCGGCGGCGGCAACAGAGGTAGGGTTAGGGTTTGTCACCCCGGCGCCGGCGGTGCCAGGGACCGAGTACTGCTGTGAGGTGGAGGGCGGATCCATCGCCGGAAGGTCGCCGGAGTGCGCGCGGAATCGCGGCCGCGGGCGCGGGGAAGTTTCACCGCGGCGGTTGGGCGTTCGCGCGCGTGCGAGAGCGATAGCGCGCGCTGGCGGCAGTGCACCAAATTTGGGGCGTGCGCGGAGGCGAATTGACGCGCGCCGGAATTTTTTTGCCGCGCGCTCATTTATCGCGCACCTGGAGGTGCAAAAGCGGGCGCGCGCGGTAAATCGGCGGTTATTTTAGCGCGCCGCGTTTTCCAGCAAAGCCCTAATCGTCCATCTCTCCTTGGGTCCAAGCTCACCTATGTCACCGCCGGCCGGTACATTCGACCTCTGTAGACAAGTAGACTAGAAGAGGACATGTGAATTCGGTTGAGAAAAAAGAAACGGCTGACGGTGGTCCCCGCACTCCAGTGAGACGTACACGTGTAGCGTGGATGCAAGAAAAACCCAAGCCGGCAGACCACGACTCGACGGCTCCGAGCAGCCAATCGCTCGCTCGCGTTATCTCGTCGCCTCCTCCTCCCCTTCCCCATTCCCACTCGGCCATTCCCGCTGCTCCTGCTACCACTGCCCCTCTTCACCCATACGCACCACGCGCCTCCCTCCCTGCCGCCGATCTCTAGGGTTTACCCCTCGTCGGCGATGGCGGCCCCGGTGGTGGATGCCGAGTACCTGCGCCAGATCGACAGGGCCCGCCGCGCCCTCCGCGCCCTCATCGCCTCCAAGGGTTGCGCCCCCATCATGCTCCGCCTCGCGTACGTTACCGTCCCTGTCTCGCCCCTCTGATGTCATGTACCTCTGCCTCTCGCTCCTCCTTTTTCTGCTCGTCCGTCCCCGGTTCACGCGGCGCGAGTGCTAGCGTTTTACAGAAGTCGCGGGATCACCCCACTGGCGTTGTGAGTTTAGGAGCATACCAGATTTGGACCCATGCTTTGCTGGTTGTTACCGCGGCCTGCGGAAATTGGAAGTCGCTAGCCTGGTTCTGAACCTTGTATGTGTGTCTTGAGCTTTGAACGGCTCCTAATTTTGGTTGTATTTTCACGAGTGTGCGGTGATGTTTAGTTCACAGGTACACTCTAGTGGTGTTCGTAGTTGCTTTCTCACGTTTGTGGCGTGGAGATGTATCATGTGTTACATGTACAGTAGGAGCGGAATCGTGTGATGGTGCGCATTCTCGTATGCACACATAATTACAGAATCGAATAAGCTGAGATGGATTGTCTGTTCTAAGGCTTCCACTTCTTGAAATTTCCTTTGCATTTGTGGTGTTTCTAAGAGATGGATGCTTTTATAGTATAGTTCGGAACAATATGTGATGCATCAATAGGATCAGGTCTCATGAGCACTTGTGGAATGAAATGCATAGAAACTTCAATTCAGCAGAGCCTTATCTGAACATGTAGCATTTAGTTTATGCACTGAATTTATAGTTTGATGTACTGAAGGAATGTCGGCATACACTCGTTCCTCTGTATTTTAAGTTGTAATAAGTAAAACCTAGATAAAGCTGTCTCCGACTTCCATTTTCTGTGTGTTTGTGGTTATGACTCGTGTTTCTCCTAGAATACCTTGCTTTCCTGCATGTGGAAGGCTTAATTTCTTCGCTTTCCGTTGCAGATGGCATGATGCTGGTACATACGATGTGAACACAAGAACTGGTGGTGCAAATGGCTCAATTAGATACGAGGAGGAGCACACTCATGGTTCAAATGCTGGCTTAAAAATTGCCATTGATCTACTTGGTATGCATTGTTTATACCCAATTACCCAATGTGTTAGTAGATGGCTGTGCGAAATACCCTTTTTAACTATACGGAACTCTTTAAGCTAAATAGAAATTAGTCTGTTCATTCTTGTTAGTTTCTCACAAGTTGAAATTCTATTTCTGTTGCTGGTTGTTTGTGCAATAGCTAGAAGACAAGGCTATACTGATTTTATGGCAAGTTAAACAATCTAGGATTATAACCAACGAAAATTAACTGTACCGGTGTACCCTAGTATGGTCTCTTGTAAACTTCTGCATCCTTACATATGCTTTTTTATTTGCATCACCACATGTACAACTGAGAGGCTACCATTGTATGTACCGAGTAACTGTTTTTGATGGAGTTGCAACTTTGTGTACTCTGAAAATGACATGACTTGCTCATTTCAGTTTTGCTTGTTTCTTGGTTTGTTGATACTTTCTTCACTACTGGAATAAATGGAATTATTTTCATGGCTTATCCAAACTGTCCTTTGTGCCACAGATCCTATTAAAGCAAAGTGTCCAAAGATTACGTATGCTGACCTTTATCAGGTATTTGGCTATTTGCTTGAGTGGCTTTTGTACCAAACTGAGGGAGTATTCTTCCATACATCTTAGCTGTTGCTTCCTATTGGTGTTGTGAAACTGTAAATTCGATAGTTATTTGCTAATTAGATTTGACTTGCAGCTTGCTGGAGTAGTTGCAGTTGAAGTCACTGGGGGTCCAACCGTTGAGTTTGTTCCTGGAAGACGTGTATGTTAAATGTCATTTCCTTATAAATGGAGGTATTGTTCCTGATGCTCACATATTGACTGCTTTCAATATGTATCAGGATTCCTCTGTTTGCCCCCGCGAAGGGCGTCTTCCTGATGCTAAGAGAGGTCTCTGCTGCAAAACTTTCATTCTACTGGTCAATGTTTTTCATCACTTTACATAAACGTTCTTCCGGATTCCTTAATATCTCAAGCAAGAATGTGATCTGCGAAGTTATGTGCATTTCAAATGTAGTCCCGTACACCCATGGAATGTTTTCTGCACTGGTCTGCTCACTTTCATACTCTGGCATATAATACTTACTGGTATTTGACGCAAGTAGATTTGTCTGTTTGTACCTTTCCTCTGTCCGCACCCACATTTTGTTCAAATCCACCACATTTTCTTCAAAAATAGGAGGCTCAACTAATCTTATCTTCCTGCATCACCAGTAGTCTATTTTACATGATATAATCACATGTCTTTCTATGGTCTTATTTCATTTGTTCGTATACAAGAGCTGTCTTTTTTTCCCCATATGATCAGTCTTTTAAACATCGGTGTCAGTATCTTGCTAATATAGTTGTATTGTAGACTTGTAGTGCTTATGTTCGTTACTGCTTACCTGCTGCAGCTTGTACATATCTCTCGTACTGAGTTTGTTTCCCTTTATATGAATAGGGGCACCACATCTAAGGGAGATCTTTTATCGAATGGGCTTGACAGATAAAGATATTGTAGCTCTATCTGGTGGCCACAGTCTGGTACTGTTGTATTCTTCGAAGTAGAAGCACACCTGTTCATCAGAAACACAGTATTTAATACTGGAGTTTGTTCTCTTAGGGAAAGGCGCACCCTGAAAGGTCTGGGTTTGAAGGTGCATGGACTCGTGATCCTCTGAAGTTTGACAACTCATACTTTCTGTAAGTTGAATACAAAACCAGAACATCTACTTGTTTTGGAACTAGATTTGAGGAGAATCTGTTTAACTTAATTACTTTCCAACCTTGCTGCAGTGAGCTACTGAACGGGGAATCTGAGGGGCTTCTGAAGCTCCCTACTGATAAGGCATTGCTGGATGATCCTGAATTTAGACGCTATGTGGAGCTTTATGCAAAGGTGCATATGATTGTTGATATTTTTTATTCCGTGCAGTTGATAGCTGATACTACCATACATGCTATTGTAGCACTTATTTTTTCAATGTACAAGTTTCAGATCCAAACAATGCCTTTTCTTTGTATTGCAGGATGAGGACACCTTCTTCAAGGACTATGCTCAATCACACAAGAAGCTTTCTGAACTTGGCTTCACTCCACGGAGCGGTGGCCCAGCATCTACAAAATCAGAACTTCCAACTGCTGTTGTACTCGCACAGAGTGCAGTCGGTGTAGCCGTTGCTGCAGCTGTAGTTATCGCAGGTTACCTGTACGAGGCTTCCAAGAGGAGCAAGTAAGGTTGCCAAGTTCTTCAATGGCATCGCCTTATCAAATAACCGAATTATAGTGATGAACTACCCGCACCACCATCTCAAAGTATTTCAAGAATTCTGAAGGACATTCCTTTCATGTTTACGCCATACTCATGAATATTTCAATGACAATACATAGCTTACTATTAAATGCACTTTCGGCATGTACTTATCTCATGTGATACAAAGCAGTTTCGAATGTTCTGAAAATATCACTACACCAGTTATCTATATATTAATAATAATCAATTTGGGGTGCTCGACAGTGACAACTAGGTGAAACAACCTGTTTGGTAAAAGAGTTGGTGTAAGCAGCCGTATTGCTGCTCAATATTTGTTTACTTGATGAGCACCAATTATATGATACAACCGGAATGGAATGCTAAGATGATTCCGTGTTCCAAAGGATATCTGTGTATAATTAACTCTGAGTAGTAGTTCAAGTCAAGTAGTAGTTACAGGGGAACGTACACCTGCAAAGATAACGTTCCCTTCTTTGTTTCTCCTTATATTATATTTATGAACCTGGAGATGAGCAACGTGATCAAACATTGGCCTGTCGTCTAGTACACTCCTTCCGTTCTAAAATATTTGAAGTTTCAGATTTATTCTAAGTCAAACTATATATCTCAAGTTTGTAAAAAAAGAAGAAACTCCAACATCTACCACTACAAATTAATTCTATTAAAATCATCATACATTATACTTCCGTGCTATTTGATGTTATAGATATTGACACTTTTTTTATATAATTTCAATTATTTTGGAACAAAGAGATTACATGGTATTCATAACCAAGTACTAATGCCCACAGTTAAAAGTAAGGGGCATAGTGATGTTCTTGAAATAGGTTTGCCTTGACTAGGAACTAGCCTCGGTTTTAAAATTGGGTGAATGACATAATTAGGAGAGTAACTAAGACAGTGACTAGCCCCATATTATAAAATAACATAAGGAGAGTAATATAGATGGTCTTATCTCTCTCCTTATTAATTAGTTGTCATATCATCTTTTTTTTACTTAGATACATCAAACTTTGGAATAGCGTTGGAAACAAACTCTTTTCAAGCTTGATGAGAATATCAAGTCTGGATCCAAGGTCAGCAATTGGAATTGAATGTTCAAACTTTTTTTTTGTGCAACTCAAACAGTAGCAGCTGAGAGGTAAGCTGGGGGCTGTTAAGTAAGGCCGTGACCAAACTACAGACATGGTAAGGTAAACCTTAGAGCATCTCCCGGGCGGGGCGCCGGACAGAAAAACATGCCACACCGGGGGGTTGCAAAGCCTTTGTCCGGCCCAAAATCTGTCTGGCACCGCGAACAGGTCCTCCAACTTTGGGGGCTGCCTTCACTGTCCGGCCCGAGCCTCCGATAGATATGGCCCGCCCATCATACACACGAAATGAACTGCAGTCATTTGTGCTTCCACCCCTCCATCCTCTATTCCCTGCCCGGCGATTCGCGCTACCGCCGCCACCGTCACCGTAGCCATCTCCGCCGTTCCCAATAGAACGGCCGATTGTCGTCCCCAACCGCAACACTCGCCGCTGCCTGGCAAGGCCGGCCTTCTTCTCCGACGCAAATTCTTCTCTACCGGCGCGAGCAGTAAGTCCCTCCCTCCCGCCCGCAAGGTGTTCGGCTGTTTTCCGACAATCCATTCTCTTATGATTTTCGACGTTTCGATGCTTGATTAGGCTATGGATTCGGACGACGAAATGATGTTTCACCAAATAACGGAAGAGATGACCGCACTTCAAATGGATGATCAAGAGAATGAAGAGGTCATCCACATTCTTGTGGCGACGGTGGAGGAGGAGGAGGCCGAACCCAAACACGGAGGATCTAGGCCTGAAAAGAAGGGCAACATGAACTGGGAGCGGGCGACCGGACATATGCTATTGTTCAACCGGGAGCAGTGCTCATAACGATATCAACATGCTACAACGTTCTCCGGTTTTTGCCAGACTTGCCAATGGTCAAGCTCCCGACTGTAACTATGAGATCAACGGTCATCAGTATAACATGGGATACTACCTAGCAGATGGCATCTATCCAACATACTCGACATTTGTGAAGACCATTCGCAATCCTGTTCCTCCGGCAAAGAAACATTTTGCGAAGAAACAAGAGGGTGCTCGGAAAGATGTGGAACGAGCATTCGGTATACTTCAAGCCCAGTTTGCGATCGTCAGGCATCCTTCTCTATCATGGTCGATAGAACAGATGTGGGAGGTCATGAATGCTTGCATTATTATGCACAATATGATCATCGAGAATGAACACGACCCTAACGTGCTTTTGCCCGCCCCAGCTTTCAGATGACCATTACGTTCGGAACTCGTTAGATGGGCAGGGGCAACTTGAACCGGTGGTGCATGGCCCGCCGCAAGGCTTCTCGGAATTTCTCGTGGTGCATCAGCAAATTCATGATGGAGTTGCGCATCAACAACTGCAGGATGATTTAGTGGCGCACCTATGGGAGCGCCATGGCGGAGAGGGCGATGGCCTTGTTTGAAACACAATTTAGAGGATTTTAAAACTTTATTGTTGTAATAAATAACTAGATTTTAACCCGTACCAACTTTGCTATTATATTCGTATGTTTGAACCAATCTTTGATTTTCTGTCTATGGTATGTTTGGGGAATTTTGCAAATGAAATCGCCGGAATCGTATGAAATCGCCTCCTTTGCAAATGTTGATCATCAATTGGGGGTGCCGGTGTGGGAGCGAAAAAAAAGCAACGGACAAGTGTCTGGCGCCCCCCAATTGGGCCTCCAATGGAGGTGTGCCGGACACAATTTAGGCGCCCCCCGTGGAGATGCTCTTAAACCCACTCACCTGGATGGCCTGCAGCAAGTTTGGAACTGTCTGCGGGCACGGGTTCGCAAGGATTGTGAGGTACTCCTGCGCCAATCCGTCTCCATGCAGCGTGCCATAGCGAAAGTGAGCAAAACGAAAACGGGCTCCCGGGAACGGTGTTACTCCAGAAAACAGGCTTTGACACGTGTTGTCAGCGTGAGAGCGAGGATGAACAAACAAAATACGCTATCATTTGCATCTAGGACTCTATGCAAACCCGTACTTCCGAATTTGATGATGGGTTTGATAGTTCCTCATAGTAATAAGATACTTCCTCCGATCCATAAAAAATGTCGCTCATTTTGTACTAAATTAGTATAAACTTTGTACTAAGTGGGCGACATTTTTATGGATCGGAGGGAGTACAATGAATGGTGTATCCGCAAAAATGCAATGCATGGTAGATCCAAATGTATAGCGTTTTGTCTATTCTAAGTCTGGCAATACGAGTCATGGGTTAATCCGTCCACGGGCACCCGAGCCTAATGGGTAGGGTATGGGTGTGAGTATAGATGTTTTACCTCTGGGTTCCCTATTAGATCGCCAGTTAGCTGATATGTGCCCTGGATAATCCAATAGTCAGCAATCCAACACTCTCAAAGACCACTATGTGGTCCAAACAACAAAACCTAGCACACTAACCCCTTGATCTGCGAGTCCCGAATCCCCATTCCCCAACTCATAGTCATGACTGGCCAGTTTCTTCCCAATTCTGCTAGTCTCCGTCTAGCCGAAGCACATAAGTAGCGAGCCATCGTTGTTCGGTTTTTCCTCCTTTGCCACTATCTGATTTTATCCACCGAAGTCGCCGCCCCACATCTCACCTAACACCGCCCCGCTGCTCCAGCGATGGTGACACCCACTACTCTGCCTCTGTAGGTTACGTACTCCATTGATGATGTCGGTGTGCTAATCCCACGACGCCGCCGCCCCATTTCTGCACGAATGCAGCCAACCAGCTCCTCCCCCAAAAGTGTCATACGTTACTCCCATCCTATCAGCTCATCCCCCAACGGCGTTGTCCGCTACCCGCTGCCCCATTTTGTATTTTTTTTAGGGAACCACATATTTCATTAATCGAAAATCAAGTAACAATAAGCAACACATGTGGAAACTAACCGGGATAAAATGTTTATCCTGAATTGCAGATAAAATGCTAAGAGATCGAGAATATAAAACGTCCCTAGGTCGCCGCCCAACTCCAATGCTGCCAAGACGAACGTCGAAAAAGACGCCGAGCCTCCACCATGGCAAGATCTGATAAAACACCATCGTCCACGAGGCTTTGTGAGTCGATGAACAGGCCCGCTGCACACAACAAGGCACATGTCGCTGTGACACGTCGAGCGGGGGACGTCCCTGTTTTGTATGGTTGTTATACTACCATTGGCTAGCTTGTTGATGGAGTGTTGCTATCTTGTTGAAATTGTACTTTTCTTGTACTATTGTTTGTTATCTTATTGTTTGATGAGACATACAATATTATATGTGTGTAGCTGCTTCTAGAGAAGTGTAATATTGTTGATTTGTTGTTGTGTTTGTTCAATCATGTGATGTCTCCGGGTTTTTATCCTACTATAAAATGCTATTATACATATATTTATTCTTAGAATGGTGTCTTTGTTGTACAGTCTGGACATACCTGATGGGACTCGATCGAGCCGGGTTACCCGTCGAGTCGGTCATGAGTTTGCTTTTAACCGGGAATGGGTCTAGGAGAGGTCCACCTAGTCAAAGTCGACGAGATTGCCAGCATTAGTGTATTCCTATTGTATCAAGTATTTACTATGTTTTAACACCGGAAGGACAAAAGTGTCCATAAATTGCATAATCAGGATCAGTGGCACTAGTAGAAAACGGACCTTTCGTCCAGAGGCCCTGCGACCTTTAGTCCCGGTTGTGTTACAAACCGGGACTAATAGGAGCATTAGTCCCGGTTTAAATGGATAGGACGGTCGCACACCTTTAGTCCCGGTTCAGACGGAACCTTTAGTCCCGGTTGGAGATACAAACCGGGACTAAAGGTTGCGTCACCTTTAATCCCGATTGGTATCTCCAACCAGGACTAAAGATAGACCTTTAGTCCCGGTTGGAGCCACCAACCCGGACTAAAGGTTTTTGAAAGAAAAAAAACAGAATTTTTGCCTCTCATGCCTACCCCCCCCCCCTACCCACACGGCAAAAACATCCAAAACGAATAAACGAAAATGATAAAAACTTCAAATTTTAAAATCCTTTGACGTGCCTGTACCTCACGCAACCTACTTTTAGGGAAAATTAAAAACTTTGAATTTTGATTTTTTTTGCAAATTCTCAGTAAAATGGCAATAACTTTTGCGTACGAACTCGGAATAAATTGTTTAATATATCAAAACGTTCAGCGCGAAAATCCGCATCCGCTCGCAACGGGTTTACCCGGTTGGAATTTTTTTAGATTTTCAAAATTCCAAAGGGAACTATGAAAGCTGGCAGAATTTTGCCGGAAATTCAATTTTTATTTATTTTTATTTTTTTGGAATTAATAATTGATTTCTGCATAAAGATTAGTATTACTTAATCATTATTGTTTAGGTTAATATAGGTTTGGAATTCAAAAATAATATAATGTGCCATCGTGGAGGAAGATTTAAGTTTTTGCCGGAAATTCAAATTATTTTATTATTTTTATTTTTTTTGGAATTAATAATTGATTTTTGCATAAAGATTAGTATTACTTAATCATTGTTGTTTATGTTAATATAGGTTTGGAATTCAAAAAATAATATCATGTGCCATCAAAGTGCAGGGGATAATAAGATTGATAGCATAGTATTATCAAGATGTACTCAATGCAATGTTGGAAGCTAGTTGGGAAGGAACTCGAAAGTTAAGCGTGCTGGGGGTGGAGCAGTGTGAGGATGGGTGACCGATCGGGAAGTTTGCCTACAAATGTGAGGATGGGTGGAGCAGTGTGAGATTAGGGGTGATTCGAGATTAAACTGACAAATAATTTCAAAGATTCGAAATATCGAAAAAAAATTAAAAAAATGAAAAAATAGGACCTTTAGGGTGTGTTCGGTTCCAGAACCAGGTGGAACGGAATGGAACGGTTCCGTTCCCAGAAACCATTCTCGCGTTCGGTTCCGGGATGGGATGGAATCGACTGGTTCCTCGAAAAGGAATATTCCCTCAATATTCGGAACGGAGCGGTCCGGCCGATTCGGCCGGATGTGGTGGAACGGCACAGTAATCTCCCTCTAATTAATCCAGTTTAGCAATAATTAATCAAGATTAAGAATAATTAATCAAGATTAGGAATAATTAATTAAGTTTAGCAATAATTAATCCAATTTAGGAAATAATTAATCAAGTTTAGAATAATTCCATTCTCACTCCATTCCATTCCATTCTCATCCCATTCCAAAACCGAACACAGGGATGGAACGGTTCCGTGACAATTTTTTGTCCAAACCGAACACAGGGATGGAACATTCCGAAACCGAACACACCCTTAGTCCCGGTTGGTGTTACAAACCGGGACAACTAAAGGTCCTCCAGCCGCATCGCCCGAGCGCGCCCAGGTGGAGGGACCTTTAGTCCCGGTTCGTAACACAACTGGGACTAAAGGGTTGAACCTGCAGTCCCGGTTGCGCAACCGGGACTAAGGCCCTCTGGGCCCGGGACAAAAGCCCCCTTTTCCACTAGTGTGGGCATACATTTTACAAGGGCGACGTCAAAGAAACAAAAAATGTATTATAGTCTTCCACTTTTGCACAAAGGACCCTGGAAGATGACGGGAAAAGCCATCAGGTCCTTCTCCACCGAAGACGATGTGTTCAACACTACGGCCAGCATCGGGGACTACACCAATACGCCACATAGGCCGCGACGAGTGTCACAATGCAACAACTGAAGATCCTCACAAATGGCATGTCATCCTAGAGGAAGAAGGAGAGATATCACTTGCAAACAGCCAACACCAAAGCTCGGAGCAGCCGCCATTTGGCCAGTAGAATCAGTAGTTGTACGACCACCGGCCGTCGACAAGGAGATGCAGAGGATGAGCTCCCGAAAATCTTCCAAAATGCAACCTTTGGTCTTCCTTGCTCACCAGCTCCAGTAGGAAGGAGGACCCAGTGCCGCCCATCTCCTCGTTGGTCATGAAAAGATAGCACCGCCTCAGCCTCGACCCTATCTAGCTTGCGAAAGCGCTTATTAAAGAGAATCATGTTGCATCCTGCTCTAAAGATCGATCTCCACCTCGGATATTCGTCGGAGCGCAACGTCAACGACAACTCAGCACCACGCCAAAGAAACGGGAGGAGAAATCCTCGCGGAAAAATGACATACGCCACGAAGGCAACACAAAAGCAAACCCTAAGCCTAAACATTCCCATTATTTTTGTCTAGTAGCCCGCTTAAATTAATTGTATATATATTTATAAAAATCATGAGAAGTTAATCATGTAAAAGATACAAATACACGTAAATATATGAAATTTGGTAAGAAAATACAATAACCCCGTAGCTGAGGAAAATAACAAATTAACTAATATACAATGAGCTATAGTAAGTCAGAATAACATACAGGGAAAAAGTTATAGCAAATATATACATACAAATAATCGTATTGTCTTACCAAAATCCACATGTGTGTGTTCCCATCTACTAGTGTATTCTACACGGATAATCATTTCACAGTTTAAACTTACAACATACTCCCTTCGTATCATAATATAAAATATTTTAGGATTCCATACAAACAACATACATATGTATATGGACGTATTTAGTGTACAGATTTACTCATTTTATTCTGTATGTAGTCTATGTAAAAATATCTGAAATATCCTATATTATGATAGGAGTACATTTATACTTCTAACTTCTAAGTTATATAAATGTCATGTATATCATGTACTCCAGGATGCATTTGCTATTTGCTAAGTTCCGTGATCACAGGAAAAGTCCTCGCTCGATATTGATAAACGGTGGCGGGAAAACCGAGAGCGAACGGCAATGTGGGCCTCTAGTCTAGATGCAGATGGAGGCGAAGTAGGCACGCCATGCGCATCACCGCCCACCCAGACCCAGGCCGGCACATGTGTCAGCACCGCCGCACATGCCGACGCCACCGTTCACCGTTACGCACGCCCCACTTTGCACCTACCTCCCGCCCGTCTGTCCGGCGTGGCAGCACGGCGAGAAAAATCCCGGCCCCGCACGCTCGGTCGTGTCATGCCGTCACCCTAACCACCTCCGCTCTCCCTCTTCCCCACCAAACCAACCAACTCGCCATCATCATCCTCATCATCCCGAGAGAAGGAGCCGCCGCCGAGCTATATAACCCAGCCCGCCCTCTCCTCCCTAACCTAGCACGCCACACGCGAGCTGCTAGCTAAGCCATCGATCGATCGATCGAGACGAATACTCCTACTCCACCATGGGGAGGTCGCCGTGCTGCGAGAAGGCGCACACCAACAAGGGCGCCTGGACGCGGGAGGAGGACGAGCGGCTGGTGGCGCACGTCCGGGCGCACGGGGAAGGGTGCTGGCGCTCGCTGCCCAGCGCGGCGGGGCTCCTGCGCTGCGGCAAGAGCTGCCGCCTCCGGTGGATCAACTACCTCCGCCCGGACCTCAAGCGCGGCAACTTCAGCCGCGACGAGGACGAGCTCATCGTCAAGCTCCACGCCGTACTCGGCAACAAGTGGTCGCTCATCGCGGCCCGGCTGCCCGGGAGGACGGACAACGAGATCAAGAACTACTGGAACACCCACATCCGGAGGAAGCTGCTCGGCAGGGGGATCGACCCCGTCACGCACCGCCCCGTCGCCACCGCCACCACCGTGTCCTTCGTCCACCACGAGGAGGCGCAGAAGCCGCAGCAGCCTCTGGCGACGCAGCCGCGGCAGCAGCAGACTCCGGCTCCGGCTCCGAGGGAGGAGGAGGAGAGCAAGCCGCCCAGGTGCCCGGACCTCAACCTGGACCTCTGCATCAGCCTGCCGTTCCAAGAGGAGGAGAGGGAACGGTCGCCGCCCGCTAGAGCGCACGCCAAGCCGGTGAAGAGGGAGCAGCAGCTGCAGGGCGGCGTCTGCTTCCGCTGCAGCCTGGGCCGAGCGACGCCGGAGTGCGGTTGCAGCGGCAACAACTTCCTCGGCCTCAGGGCCGGCATGCTCGACTTCAGAAGCCTCCCGATGAAGTGAAACTCGCGAATAATGATGATTCCCATCAGACGGACTTTTGCTGTAAATTGTTGCTACTACCAAGTTCTTACTAGTTCTTAGTAGGAAAGAAATTAAAAATACAGGGCGATCTAGGAGGAGCCGATATTACGGGTGAGGATCCGTAGCGAGATCCTCCCTGCTCTCTCCTTCGATATCGCACCATTTTGTGTAAAAACTACTAGTAGTATTATTACTGCTCCACTGTTGGCCGGCCACGATGAAATTAACCTTTGATGCTCGCCAGATTCGTGTACAACTCTCTGCTTCCAAGAACTTGTCAAGAAGAATTTTTCTGTTTCTTGGATGGATAGGTACTGCTCTAGATTCAGCGCGTATCCCAACATCGGTGAAACATGAGCTCCTGTTGAAACGGTGATGCAGATATAGTTTGGAGCTGGCCATTTCAGGTAAAGCTGTTTGCTTTGGTGTATACGAGCCACTGGCCAGACTCGAGAGCGAGAGACCTTGCGGTTGCCCTGTTTTGGGGAGGGGCGGTGGCAAGTTGCACGTCACAGTTGAGATGCCGCTGCAAGAAAAGCAGCGGCTTTGGACGGGGCTCAAGCTGTTGGTGTTGGTGAACTGACTCCTCGCTAGATTCGGTTTGCTGCTTCTGTGCTTGCTCCGGACCAATCTAAAGACACGGGAAAGGGCTCATCGGAAATGGACCGATTTCTTTTCTTTTTCTAGATTCTTGTTTATCTCCTTCGACTGGAAATGAAACTGTGTTCTCCGAAATTCCTGCGCTAGAAAGTACTGTAAGTCACTGGACGAGGATTTTCAGCCTTGGATCATTGGATGGATTATGGATAGAACAGATCGTATGTGCACGCGGAGGGCCCGTGACGGCCGGACAAGGACGGTCTGGTAGGTACCAGGTCCATCCTTCCTTCCATCCGTTTTTGTATTTGATGATCGTGCCGACATGACATGTTGCCATGTACCTAATGCTAGCACTATGAGCTCGACTGGTCGGCTGCTTCTAGAGCGCTCTCTAAGAAAAACAGTGATAAGAAAGGCTTTAAAGAATCGGTTGTTTCTAAATCTGAGTCGACTACACCGCCCACTCGATGATGTGCTCCGATTAGCGCCCTTAACCGTAAGGGGATGCCTAAAGCTAGGCTTACGACTCACTCGATTTTGAGAATAGTGCAATCATAGTTAAGAGAAAAATACAATTAGTGCAACCCGATAAGTTGCACCTTTTTACCTAGAAAAGTGTAATTACACTTTTCTCTAAACTGATGTTGCACTTTTCTGAAGCGACTAAGACTTAAGAAAAAAAATCAATGGACCCACACATAGACACTCCCAACAACAATCTGGTACATCTCAAAAAAAAAAAAAAAAATCTGGTAGGCTGGGTATTTTCTCTATATTGGAGGGTATTTTCTCTATATTGCCCATTGAGGGAGAGCCATCATTGAACAACTTGTAACTGAATTCCCTAGAGCGTGTTTGGTAGTATGCAACCCTTTTAGGGCTCCCTTGCACCATGCTCGGCATGGCCCATTGAGGGAGAGCCATCTCAAAATCCATGTTATGCATGTCGTTTGGTACACTGTCTCACTAGCACAGTTCTATACCTAGCATTTGGTTGTCCGCACGGGAGGCCTGAGTCCTGGCCTAAGTCAGGCATCACATCACTCTTATCCGTGACAAGGTCATCAAGACCAAACCCTTGCGCGAAACGGAGCCGGAAAATTGCGCTGGAGCCTGTCTCCGCGAAAACTGTCGATTTGGCATTTCCATGTCTGCCCGACGGTGCATCAATGACTGCACTCGCCACAACGCGAGTCTAGTGTGATCTATCAAACATAAGCCTCTTGCATCTACTAGCAGGCAACTGGCAGGCATGTTTAACATCAACACAGACAACCAAACACATCCCTAGGGTACACTAGTTCATCGGATTCCATCCTCTCAGCCTAACGGTGAGCTGTATCCAGATTAATTGTGTGAGATTAGAATATCTAAAACTAGGGTTGCTACACGGAAAGTAGTAGTGGCTACCGAGCTCCAGTGCTCCTGCTAGGTAAAAAAAAAACGAAAACCGTATTTATGTGTTTTAAAAAAATGTGAAAAAAAATCCGGATGTGGCCAATAGTGTATACCACAAACCTGTAAAATATCAGTTTCAAATCCTTAATATTATGAGCTACACAAAAATGACAAATCTGATAAAATTTGGTGATTTGAAAATATCCGTACTCAAATCTAAAATTTTGTCATTTTTGTGTAGAACGGTATACAAAGTATTTGAAGTTGATTTTTTGTAGTTTTGTGGAATACACCATTAGCTACGCCTGTGATTTTTTTCACATTTTTTGAGAACTCGCAAATATGATTTTCGAATTTTTTAAAACATCAGGATCATTGGTGCCCGGGAGCACAAAATCTCCACTCGTTGCTACATGGCTACTGAAACGTTGCTGCCTGTTTCCTCTTTTTCTTCCTGTTTGAATTTAAACCGCATAACAGATCAGAAATAGCTCCCCCCCAGTATCAGTGACATATTCTTGTAGGATACAGACTACAGTAGCATCACAGTATTTAAATGGTAGCTTGGTTGCCGATAAATGAATAGCATGGAGGGGTAGATACAAGATACGTAGAAGCTTCTGTGACCGCACCAATGCAACATTGCAACTTAAAAATTGCATAGGCGACTGACCTTGTCCGCGTAGCCCACCGATTCAACCGACAAAAATGCATTATTTATTCGCGTGAACGAAGTGTGCACCCGAAATCTTCTGGCATAAAACGACAGTGAAGCGTCGCAACCTGCAGAGATCCTGATTTTCCGGAAAATAAACATCCATGTTTTCTTTTTCTCCAGGTTTCTATTCTCTTGACTAGTGATCCTACCTACATACACGCGTCAGTCTGAATCGACAGTTTTCGGTAGGCTGCAGGAGCTTCCACCCTCTTCCCGGTTGCTTCTTTCACGTTTAATCTTACTGACCTTGCTGTCTTCTTCTGCTCAACATTATTCACAACGTCGCTGCGCGTTTTGGAAGATATATACGTTTAGACTACAGGTAGAGAGTTGTTTGCATCAACCACAGTGCTCAACTGTGCTAATTCTGAACTCCTTTCCGTTTAGCAAAATCAGAAATAGCTTATCACCGTAGATACTGCTGAGCAAATCAGATTTATCTTCCTTAACAACAACATCCCGTGCTAGTGAAGTAAACTGAACAAGGTCTTAATCGAAGTAGCTGCAGGCTTGTACTTGCACTAATTAAGGACGAGAAATCGAAGTGCTTCTAATGGCAACACCTACCGAGCTAGCGACAAGGGGGGCGCTGCTTAAGAAGAAGAAGAGGGCGACGATTAGTCGCGTGGAGCCATCATCAGTTGGAGACGGATAGAAGCGGGTAGCAGGACCGATCAGATGGATCATAGACGGATCTGTGGGGAGTTCCCATGTTCACATGGACAATGACATTCTTCCAGTGTAGCTCCGATCGACCACTCCACGCTGCTACCTATCTCTTTTTAAAACAAGAGGTGGGTGAAGCATCGACGGATTTGACATACATCCCTCTTCTGTTGTAATGAGAGGATCGGGTAGGTAGTTGGGCGGGTGGCCAGACGTTCATCTCAAATCAATCTATAGAACCCAAGATGCAAGGGCAGATAAAACTGACTGCAGAGGAAACATAATCTTGGTTAGCAAGAGGATTAATTAGACGGTGCCCTGTTTTCTGATCAATGGCACAGTACATCAGATTTAACCGCTGATCGGGTAGGTAGTAGTGGTCAGTCGAGAGCTGAGACCTGAGACTTCACAATTACTACTAGCAACCTGTTGTTTTCATAGAGAGAAGACACTTTCCTATATTCTTAACCTGCAAAAATAGGTAGTACCGGACAGAGATCCAGTGGAGATGGGTGGGCCTTTAGAGGAGGATTAGAGCAAATATGTTGAACTATCATTTCACGGAAATAGAAAAACTATACTGATATGAAACTGATGTGTTCCATTCCAAGCAACAGAGATGGGCATAGCCGGCTCCACCAAGCTATGCATCGAATCCAATTTCAAATCCAGTGGCGACGCAGACATTGACATATACGGGCTTTGCAACGATGGTGACCATACTACCACCCATCCAATCACTCGATCGATCGACGATCACCTCCTTATCCTCTCCCGGTCGGCTCAAGGATATCGCCTGCCGCGAAGCTTATCTCCACCTCGTCACCGCCGTAAAGGCTCGAACAAATCACTTTCGAAATGACAACAATTTCATACTCGATCAGGTACTTGCACGAGAATATTCCATGGTTAATCAGCTTAAAAAAAATAATCCGATATACTGTATATCGTCTGAGATTAATAGTTTACGTTTAAAATCTTGTCGCTTTGTGATCGGGTCGGCCAATAATGGTGTGCGTGATGTCGTTAGGGAGCGAAGGCGACAGTATGGTTATCATGTACTCGGATGAGGTTGTTCACTACAAAAAGGAGCTGATGAGTATGTAATGACGACACGCGCAAGTGGACGAGCCGGATTAGGTAGGCTGGCTGGCTGGTGTTTGTTTCCCTCACCCTTTCCGTTTTCGTTTCCTCTCGTGTTATTGCGGCGCCGGGCCCGGGTGACGTGGCATGTGACTGGGTGGTGGTTGGTTCGTTAGCTGGTGACGTGGGGTCTTAGGGCCCACTGGAGGCCGATGGCTCTTATCCAAAACATTTTTTGCCCATCATATGTTATGTTGGATTAGCTTCTAGAAACGGAAAAGCAGCCTCAACCTACAACTAAGAAAAGCGTTGTTTGTTGGGTCACTAAGAAAGGAGTTGTTGGTGGGTGTCCAAGGGATCATCCATCCTCAGATAATCCACCTAATTCCTGGTTCATACATGCGCCGAAATGACAATGATGCCTACACTAGGGACGAGTTGTAACTAGACGCCACTGAGTACCTCATAGTCCCCCTCCCCTCCTCTTCCCTCATTGTCGTCGGCTCACACCGTCATCCAGAGTTTGTTTGCGACCGACGGCGGCGGGATCTGTTCATGCGGTTCATGATGTGTTGTCTGGTGGCAACACAAAGGAGAGGTGCGGCGACAGGGAGATCTGTGGCGCGCGGCGGGTGGTGGCGATGAGGACAGTTGGGTGCCGGAGTGGCGTGTTGGGGCGCGGTGTGTAGGTTGTTGTGTGGTTATTGGAGTGTGGGTTCCCGACGCCATTCCGACGCGTGAATGGTTTGTCGAGTGCTGACCGACACCCGGAGGCGAGGAAGTTGGCACTTCGGATCAACTGAGGTTTCTGTGCGACATATCTGGCGTGCTCGTCGTGGAATGAGGTGACTCGGGCGGCGCGGTGCATGCTAGAGGTTGGTGGTCGACATAGGGTACGTGTTGTGCATTTGTCCGCGCTCATGTTTTCTAGGCTCCATCACGGCTCGACGAGAGAACGGTGCTCCGGACGAAAGCCTAGCACTAGCTTTGGTCTTGTGCCTATGATGGGTGTCATTATCCCTTCTTGGAGGCATCATCGTGGAATTTCTTTCCTCGCACCTTACAAGGATCGCGAGATCTCTTGGTGAAAAACCAACCTCCGTTGGAGCGATGACGACGCTGGTGCAACCTTTTTTAAGTTACCTCCTTGGAATCCATGACACTCTTCAAGAGATGTGGAGTGGCGCAGAGTTAACTCGACCCACAAGGGAGGAGGACGCTGGCACGGTGGCCACAAATGGTAGATGCGCGTCAAGGCGGTGACCTTAGGATGTTTTGCGGTCATGTATCTATGGGTAGGGTCGTGCCTCAACATTATAGGGATGGTAAACTAAGAGGATGGCTAGTTTTATCAACCCGTTTGGCGTGATTTGTTGGGTCGGTCTGGCTGGTAAGTCTGGGTGGCGACCTCCTCATGTGGTATGGATCTGATGAGATGACGGTGCTCCGGGGGAAAGCCTAGCACACTGGCTTCGATCTTGTGCCAACGACGAAACTGCCTTTGGGTGTCATTGTCTCTTCTTAGAGGCATCGTCGTGAAATGTCGAGTGGTGTGGTGTGGCGTGGTTGCGAGATGGTCGAGTGGTATGGTGTTGTGTCTCGCGGCAGGCAAACCCCCGTGCTTCGGGTGCGTGTTTGCAGCGATGATGGCATAGGCGCATAGCGTCATGTGGGTGATATGGCTTTGTAGCTTCTACGGTTTTTGGGTCCCTTTTCCATGTAAACAAGACGATGTATCTTTTTCTGGCCCGGTATTTCTCATAAATTGGATCAACTCTTCTTAAAGACGAATTGGAGGAGCACCCTACCCTCATGAGCTCTCTTGAAAGAAAACTACAGGTCTGGATGGCTACGGCCCTGGTAGTCTTGTGGTAACTTTCGTCAGCCTTTGAAGCTCCACGATTTCAGTATTCAGTAAGTTTTGTGTGAATATATACATGTGGTGGCATATATGCATTGAACGTACGTTTTCCTCGCTGTTAACGAAAAATTATCAAACCCAAAAGAGGGAAGAGTAAATGTAGCAGACCCCAGCCCATATTGGCCCACTTCACAAAATACGTCCACAGCCCAGTAACGCCTTGCCTCTTTTTTGAACAGGCCTTGCCTATCGCATATTCACACAGGGGAACTGAAGTAGCTCCCGTCAGGAATAAATCACCACGAACTTTGACCAAACAATTCCGCATTCCTCTGAAACAGGTAAAACAACGAGACATGCTATGGATCATAAAATGGGACTAGAGGAGCAATGTGTTGCAGCTGTGCTGAATCATGAGTACATTAGGTGTCTTTCGGGCCACCCTTCTTCGCAGCCTCGGCGGCAGCCTTCTCTGCTTCGATCTCAGCGACATACTCATCAATCTCAGCCTCCTCAAGTTGGCGGAGGCCATCCTTGTGTGTCATCACTGCAATCTCTATGTTCTTGCCACCACTCTCGACAACCTACGGAAAAGTGGTGGGATTAATTCAGTGCTGTAAAGTCGATAAGTGAAATGCAGACAACACAGATGGAGGTTTAAGCTGGAGATACCAGGTGCACAATGATGGATCGCCAATCGTATTTCAATTAACATCAATATATTTATGAATATCAGAAAAAATGACATGACAAGTGATGAGGGGGCAGATAGATTCTTAAGCACAACAAATGCACCCAAGAGGGATCAATGAGTTCCCCTTGCACAGTAAAGCAGGAAGTCATTCCCTGCAATCGAGAAGTGATGCACTTCTTTCACTCAATGAGTCACCAATAATGTGCAACGTCATACGATAGTAGAAGAGAAATAACCATAAACCATTGTAGTGAGTGTGCCTATGTGATATTATCGACGACAAATTTTACAGATGTTTAGCTAAAGGTACTTGTGGTTATTCAAATCCAAGAAACACAATACCACTATGGTATAGAAATTAGAAAATGAATTGACACTTGAAATTATGCCTCTATGTTATCCAAACTTGCTTCGGGGTGTTATCTGGGATGGATAAACTTGTCTCTCCAATACATATTGACAGTAAGCATTATTGCATTGTCCCTAAATATAATACTGAGTCTACACATTTATGCATCCTCTATATGCTATAATAAAGCAACAATGAAGTAGACAACACAGTCAAGTTTTCAAAATATGTAGTGCGTACAAGTAATAACCAATAAGACCATTAACGGGGCAGCAAAAACTTCTGAAAACTCACTTATACTTGAATAATTCAGCAATAAAATACAAGTGCAGATGAAATCAACATTACAAATAGGCTAGACCTATGAGCATGTGCTCTAGACAGTACAGACCAACAAGTATCACCTAAATTAGGAAGCAAATGGAGGAATCAATCCTATCTAACTTTAATTTAGTATCAGTGCCATTTCAATGCAGTTGATTATTATAACATATTTCAGGGATTTGATCTAACTTTGTATGAAGATTGAAGTGATCCCAGATGAAATCTACATTGCAAATGCTGAACTAGACAGAATTTACTGCTGAGACCTAAGTAACTATGAGCATGAAATCTAGTCATTTAGGTAGTAGAAATCAACAAGTATCACCCTAAAGTAGCAAGCAAATGCTTAAAGGCACTTGATTATAACATATAGTAGGGAACTTGATCTAAATTCATATTAAAACAAGCATTTTGCTGGTTAAGCAAATAAAGGGAGCACATAGATTCTAGACCTGAGCATTCCGTTGGCATCTTAAAGAAGGGCAGCTTAGTTCCAATGTCAGCCCAACATAGTGAACCGTCTTGACCAGTCAGTTGACATATTATCATCACTCCAAAGAAGTGAAATTCGTCCTACTGTGTTAATTACTCTCTATAATCAATTTCTCGCCCCTTAGAGCATCTGTATTAGCATGCAGTTACTGGTATAATATCTGAATGCGATATCAGGGAACTAATCCGAGTTTGCAGTAAATCGAGTTCTATTCAGTTGACATATTATCAGTTTATCACTCTATTTTTTATGTTAAATGTTGATGTTCGTACTCTTATCTCTATAATCTAGTATTAGTCTCCATAAAGAATTTTGAATGCAACATATATCAGGGAATCCAATCGTGTTTGTATTAAAGTGAGTTCTATGAGCAGTAAACCATGACTAACGGCAAGCACTTCGGTCGAGCAAACAAAAAAACGCGCACAAACACTAGACCAGAGCTTTCCGTTGGCACCTTGCATAAGGCAGCTTAGTTCCACTGTCAGCATCCAGCAACACACGGTCCAGCAATTTAATCAGTCAATTGGCTTTTCTTACCCGAACAATCAGCAAACTATCACTCGAGAGCATTAAAATCTGCCCTTCTCCTATCTATTTTCACATAAGCAAAACCACTTTTTTTGGATGAGACAATTACTGGTATGCTGGTTGTCCAAATTTAACATAAAAAAAATGGCAGTGTGAATCTAGATCCTTGCCGAATAGGACAATTCGGTGTCAAGTATCATACCTCAAGCAGGGCTCGGATGGTAAGCTTGATGGTCTCCTTGCCGGAGGTATCCTTGTAATTCTTCTCAAGGAACTCGCGCATGGAGTTGGAGTTGCGGCCGGTGGCGTTGGCCTTCCAGGCGGAGAAGGTGCCGGAGGGGTCGGTCTGGTACAGCGCCGGCTTCTCGGTGTAGGGATCGAAGCCGACGATGAGCGTGGAGAGGCCGAAGGGGCGCACCCCACCGCTCTGCGTGTACTTTTGCTGCAGGCCGGCGATGTAGCGCGTGATGTACTCGACGGTGACGGGGTCCTCGACGGTGAGGCGGTGGCTCTGGCACTCGACTCGCGCCCGGTTGATGAGCACGCGCGCGTCCGCCTTGAGCCCCGCGCAGGCCAGCGCGATGTGGTTGTCCAGGCTCGCGATCTTGCGCACGGACCTGGGAAATCCGGGGGAGGGGGGAGGGTTTCACGGTGAGGAAAACGCGAGATCCGGTCGATCCCGCGGTGTGGCGCGCGGGGGGAGGGGCGGACGGGTTGTGTTTGGTCGCCTACCTAGAGTCCTGGAGCTTGGGGGTGGACTTCTTCTCGACGCCTAGGACGACGGTGTCGACGCCACGGACGCCGACGGCGGCGTTGCCCTTGCGGACGGCCTCGAGGGCGTACTCCACCTGGAAGAGGTGGCCGTCGGGGGAGAAGACGGTGATCGCGCGGTCGTAGCGGGCCATGGCTGGTCCTGGTGCGTCTCGCTGCCGGTGGAAGAGATTTCGCTGCGGCTTTCGCTTCGAGAGTTCCGGTGCGTCTGTTCAGTTCAGAGCTGTACGGCTCGGCCACTCCGACTCCGTTCTTGTTCTCTTTTTTTTTTTTTTTTTGAGGGGAGAAGAAGCTAGTGTTCTCTTCCAAGATTAGAGCCCGTGAGCTTGTGTCATCCGGCCTGGGCTTCAAAGTGGAGGAACATATACCTGAAAGTATTAGGCCAGCCCAAGATGGATTCAACGGCTAGGTTGTTTTTAACGTTTAACCGCTATGGAAGGTGCTCAAACTACCCCGCCTAGTTCGATTTTTTTTACAATTACAACTTGTATAAAATGAAATTAACTGCCGAGATGTAAATCTGATGTGTGGGGTGGTGTAGTTCGAGCACACGTTGCAAAATTTGTTTCGAGCGATTCTCCCAGTATGGTTAAGTAATGAAGCGGAAGATTTAGCATAAAAATTGAGAGCTTAGAGGAGAGTTGCACCACTAGCAGGATGTTGTGGAAAGAAGAAAGACAACACTAGGAGGTAAAGGGATCGTGGCGGATTTGATTTAACAAACCATTACAAGGGAAAAAATATCTCACGAGAAACAATTAACCAATAAGATAGTACATATATTATGACTAAGAAAACTTAGCAACATACTTAGAGGTACAAGTCTTGTATTACATTGTTGACGACAAAAACTAAATCCTAAATCAGTTTCGGCCAACGATATTACGCACAAATTGACTTTTTTATGTGGACTCCTAAATCAGCAACTCATAATTTAATACTGCACCAATGGGCAATATGACTACAAATCGCATGGTTCGCCCCTAGATGAGGGGTATGTGTTTCTTTTTGAACAAGTGGAGTTCTCCTCTTCTTAGCGGCATTCTTTCGTGATTATGGTTTATCACGCGCGTATGTGGGACACACCCAACCAGACATCGCCGAAATCTCCATCTTTTACCAAAGCTCAGTACACCGAAATACAAAATATGTTCAACTGCAAAGCGATATCAAAGGGTTCGGGTGAATCCGACATTTTCACCTTTGCTTTTGAATGCATAGTATATCTGGGATATGATTAAAACAACAAGCTCATGCAACTATATATTCTCTATTGTAGCATTCTTTTTGGGTAAATGTTGTGTCGAAGGAAGAATCATGGCGAGATAAGCCAATGTGACCACGGTCATCTTTAATTTGCGGGGAAGTATCAAGCCAAGATAGCATAATATAGCCATGTCGGGCCCGTACAATTGATGTGCGGGTGCAAATCAAATTATTCTTGTCCCAAATGAACACTACAATGATTAATATGAATTCTAAAGCGGTGATAACAAAAACGAAACTACTTGAATTTGTCGACATCATCAAGACTAGTTGTTGTTTCCTTTTCTCACGAAAAGAAAAGGCTCACCCCAACTACTGAGAATATATGCCACTGCAAGATCGATTGCTAGTTCTGGGAAATTTGAGCTTCCCAAATGCATATTTTGCAGTGTCGTCTATCTAGATTTTATTTTCATCAGTGTCCCAAGGGACCAAATCTGACTCGTACTTGAAAATTTCTTGTATGCATTTGTGATACACCGGGACCTCTGCTAAATCAGCAACTCATAATTCAACACTGCACCAATGGGCAATATTATGACTATAAAGTCGCATGGTTCACCCCTAGATGAGGGGTATCTGTTTCTTCTTTGAACAAGTGGAATTCTCCTCTTCTTAGGGGCACTCTATTGTGATTATGGTTTATTACGCGCGTACTCGGGACACACCCGCGTTATGAATATGGGGTCCGTCAAACCACACATCACCGAAATCTCCATCTTTTACCAAGGCTCAGTACACAAAATATGTTCAATTGCAAAGCTATATCAAAGGGTTTGGTGAATCCGACATTTTCACCTTTGCTTTTGAATGCATAGTATCTAGCATTCCTTTTCGCGTAAATGCTGTGTCGAAGGAAGAATTATGGCGAGATAAGCCAATGTGACCACTGTCATCTTTAATTTGCGAGGAAGTATCAAGCCAAGATAGCATAATAGAGCCATGTCGGGCCCGTATAATTCATGTGCGGGTGCAAATCAAATTATTCTTGTCCCAAATGAACACTACAATGATTAATCTGAATTCTAAAGCGGTGATAACAAAACCGAAACTACTTGAATTTGTCGACATCATCAAGACTAGTTGTTTCCTTTTCTCACGAAAAGAAAAGGCTCACCCCAACTACTGAGAATAGATGCCACTGCAAGATCGATTGCTAGTTCTGGGAAATTTGAGCTTCCCAAATGCATATTTTGCGGTGTCGTCTATCTAGATTTTATTTTCGTCAGTGTCCCAAGGGACCAAATCTGACTCGTACTTGAAAATTTCTTGTATGCATTTGTGATGCACCGGGACCTCTGCTATCTTGCCCTTCCAAAAATCGTACCTGTAAAATAAATTAGCCCTTTGTTTGCAAAGATGTAAATGGGCATTAAGCGAGAAATTTGATTACCAGATCACTTTGTATACGGTGTTGAAGAATGCGACTTCCGAGGAGCAGAGGTCTCTCAGTATGAGCTCTCTCCCTTCCTGCACCGCGAGGCTCTTTAAGCTCACCACCATCTTCTTCTCCCACCTCTCCTGCTGCACGCCGTAGCCAGAGATCATCCACACCTCCGCCTCCACGTCCGCGATCACCACCAGGCAGAGCTTCCCCTCGACCGTCACCAGCTTCTTGCGCGCCCACTTCTCCGCTCTGTCCTCCCCCACCTCGGGCGGGAGACTGATGAGCCTCCACGTCTCGTTCTTCATGTCGAACGCGAAGATGTCCTCGGCGCCCGTGAGCGTGTCCGGCCACCGGAGCCAGTGCATGGCGCCGTGGGCCCTCGTCGCCGGGCCGGCGGCCACGAGCGAGTCCGGCCACACCATCACCTCCGCCGACCGCCGCCACGCGCCCCTCCGCGAGTCGAAGATCTCGCAGCGCAGGCGGTCACGCAGCGTCGGGACCGAGAGCCGGAGGATCTTGAAGTCCGCGGCGCCGCCGGCGGGGCGCGCCACCATCGCGGTGGCCGCCGTGGGGAAGCGCAGCCTCGGGTTGGGTAGCGCCAGCCACTGCCTCGTGGCGGGCTTGCACGCGTAGTAGCACCGCGCCGACGACGCCTTGCCGCCCATGCGCGCGTCGGCGTCGGCGTCTGCGTCGACGCAGCACGCGAGGCCGCGGTGCGCGGAGACGGCCTCGACGCGGACGTGCGCGCAAGGCATGAAGTCGAGCGAAACGGGCGGCGAGGAGGGGCGCGTTGACATGGAGACGAATGTGGCGGAGTAGCGGTTGCGGGTCTGGCCCTGGACGAAGTAGCCCGAGACGACGGCGTCGGCGCGGCGGCGGCAGTGCAGCGGCGCGAACGCCGGCTCGTACGTAAGCCGGCGCCACTGGGCGGACACCTGGCGGCACGCGGCCAGGTCGTCGAGGGAGACGCGGGTGAGCATCTCGAACATCTGGTCCTCCGGCAGGCCGCCATCGCCGTCGTCATCGACGCTTCCACCGCCGCCACGGCAATGCTCCTCCTCGGTCGACATGGTCGATCCCGTAAAGACAAGGCGCTCAGGTGATATCAATCTGAGTTTGAGCCAAGCTATATATCAGGTAGTTTGGCAATGCTCCGCCTCAGTCGACATGGCCGATCCCGTAAGGACAAGGAGCTCGGCGCCGGCGGGTTATATGAGTCTGAGTTTGAGCCGGAAGCCAGTCAGGCAGTTTGGCTGTAATTAAACACGGCCGAAATAACTGGGTGGGAGGCTCGCGAAGGGAAGAGGTAAGCTTGAGAACCAAGGAAACCAGAGTCCACTTGAGAGCCAAGAAATCAAAAAATAGCTTGGTGTGAAACGCTGGACCTAATGTAAGATTGCTTGACCGTTGTATGAAGATCTGAGTCTGCTGCTCGGTCAACAGGGCCCAGTCAATCCCCTACCTGGAAGAACAAAAATGACTGGGATGTCAAGTCAGCACTCAGGCGGCAGCAACCAGTGTCAGACGGCTACGATCCTGCTAACATTCAAGATAAATCGAAGTTACGCCATCCAGGCGCACCGCCGGAGCAGGGGCGAACCTAGGATTTTGTGGGACGGGTGGTGCAACTTGTAACTTTTTTTCAGTACCATAAAAATAGCGTGTAAATGTTCGTGTATAAAAATGGTTGTAAGCACAATAGAAATATCTGGTTTTGCTAGAATTAGCTTAGTGCTCAGTTAAGTCTATAACCGTCAGATTTTTCTTTTTTTTTATCCGAGATTCGTGTGTCTCGGCGTTTTCTTTTTTCTAGGTAGGAGGGGAACGGAGGCTGATTTTGTGCGGGCTGAGGTCTTTTTCTATTTATTTATGTGTGTGTGTTTTGTTTGTAATGAGCCAAGTTGACATTTTTTGTCTTTTGTGGTTTTTTTGTGTGTGCGATTTTATTGCGTGTCTTCTTTTATATCTATTAAGAGTTTTCATTTTTAATATTTTTGTGTGTCTTTTTAAACGAAATTTATTTGTTTCAATTGTAAGTGGGGTTGTAATTGATGTATTTTTTCCGGTTGCAAGTACGGTTATCACTAACGTTTTCTTCAGTTGCAACTGAGATATTTTTCAGTTGTAAGTGTGGTTTCAACTCAGATATTCCCCCAGTTGTAAGTGGTGTTGTAACTGAGATACTTTTCCAGTTATAAGTGTGGTTCTGACATTCTCTCCAGTTGCATATTGAATTGCAACTGAGATATTTTTCCAGTTATAAGTGTGGTTCTGACATTCTCTCCAGTTGCATATTGAATTGCAACTGAGATATTTTTCAGTTACAAGTGTGGTTGCAACTGAGATATTTCTCCAGTTGTAAGTGTGTTTGCAATTTTTTTGCTGCAATTGAAGTTGTAACCGAGATTTTCAATTGCACCTGAAATTGCAACTGAGAATTATTAATAGTAACTGTAGTTGTAACTATTTTTTTCCAGATTCAAATGGTGTTGTAATTGAGTGGGATTGCAAGTGTGGTATTTTCATTGCAAGTGTGCTAGGTCCCGGTCGGTTGTTTTTTCTCTAATCTCAGTCGCTTTTTAGAAAAGTGCAACCACTGTAGTTCCATTTTTCTGAAATGACTGATACTTAAAAGAAATTAGTGAGACATAGCCACTCCCTAATAGTAATATTACATAACTAAAATAAAATAAATAATAAACTTAATAATTTAAATAAACTTCTTGTTCTTCTAAGGATAATGTTTTTTCATAGCCATGAAAGTTTCAATTACAATGCAAAATAAATAAATTCGTCAGATTGTCCAATTACATGAGATCAATTACATTTATCATCAATGGATGGACGTTGTAAATTTAGAATTCAATAATCTCTTCAAAGTACTAAGCTCCCTAGAAATGGGGAGCTGTGGTTGCTCCTAGGTGTGAACATGGGTGGCCCCACCTGTAAGTGAGTGTGATTTTAATAATCCCTCCAATATCTAATCATGCAAGAAATAGAGCTTTCCAGTTGCTCCTAGGTGTCAACCTCTTATTGGTTCTTTCTCTGCATATTACTGCCCACCAGATTGCGTATGGTACCTTTTCATTTTCACCGCGCACGAACCTATTAAGCAGGCTTTGGAGCTGCCAGCTAGGGTGCCCAGCTCGATCACGTATAACTTTTGCGGTATGTATGCTCGTCTAAATTTGCTTCAGCTTATTATTTTTAATTTGCACAACGGTATTTTGATTGAAGATAAAATGTACACGAAATATATGTGCGTCTACAAGTAGGTTTATTCACATGATCGGTTTTAAATTACGTCGACTATAAATTGTTAATATTGGACCGAAGTTTGTACCATATTTTGAAGAATTTTATCAAATTCATCGCACTCGTTTGACCGCTTGATATTTATTTTGACATATAGATCCACCTCATCTTTTGCCACAACTTTCGTGTTGTATTTTTTTTTCGACAGACATATAAAAATTAATTTACACAACGTATTTTGATTCGAAATAAAATGTACACGAAATATATGCGAGTCCACAAGTAGGTTTTATTCCGTGACTGGTTTTAAATTTCATCGACTATAAATTGTTAATTTTGGACCGAAGTTTATACCATATCTTTGAAGAATTTTATCAAATTCATCGAGCACTCGTTCGACTGTTTGAAATTTATTTTGACATATAGATCCATCTCATATTTTGCCACAACTTTCATGCTGTAATTTTTTTATTTCGACGGACATATAAGCATATATGTTATGTATGTATATATTTACACTATGTTTGTTCTATGTGTTCATGGTGTGCTTGTATGTTCGCTTCCGCCACAAACTTCACTGGTGTGCTCCTGCCGCACCGCCGTCGCGCCATTACCCCGCTCGCCGCTTCATATGTGGTTGTCAAGTAGATGAATTTGCTCAAGTATGGTGGGGTGAGGTAAGTTCACTAAGTAGCCAAGTGGTGAGAGTACATGAAGCACACTATACAACCAAACACACGTGTTTGTGTTTCTCCAGAAGCAGGACAAAAAACAATATGCAAACGTAATGTAGAACATGTTCCAAGCCACCTCCCTTCGCTACCCTCCTAGACATCATATCGCTCGCTTGGTATATTCGTCGAACTGATAGAGACAATTATATACAATATGTGGTGGAGTTTGTTTCAGAGCAGTAGTACACCTAGGTACCGATGTCGGTCGAAGGAAAGGGTGACTACCGGTTGCATATGAGGTCGGATCGTCAGAGACTAAAAACGACACCGGTTGAAGAAAATAAGAAGACATTGAATGACAATCCGATGGACGTTACATCCTTAGCAAATTAACTTCCACGCATCTGAACTACATCTAGATGCAGTTATTTTTTATCGAAGATCGGTAAGTATGAAAATGAAGATAAAAACTTACATAGCAAAGACCATGCGGGCGCGGCAAAGCGCGCCTTATCCTTCTAGTAAGCTAACTAAATTGGCAAAGAGATAGAAGCAAATGGCTAAACCTGAAGAGAGGAATCCTCAACTGAGTCAATCGGTCGGTCGGCTCTAGGCGTAGACTCTTGTTGTGTACGCCGGACGCGGCCGTGCGTATGCGGTGTGCTGGTTTGCAGCGCTGCCCGCTCGTCGGCCTGTTGTCGCCGACTCGACACGCATCTTAGATTATTTTCTGGGAGTTCAGGACTAGCAGGTAGCGGGAGAACGGTTGAACACCGATTAGTATTTTTTTTCCCAAATGCTAAAAGGCAATCGGCTGCCAGTTTGCTCTTTCGAGCGATCTCTTGTCGTCCGTCCGATCCGGAGGGAGCCAGAGTTTGTCGGCCCATCACACGTTCGCATCCACTCATCTGCGGACCTCGCTCTGCCTCTCGGTCATGTCCAACACCCTCACGTAGCGTCACTTCCCCTGCTGCAGCCTGCAGATGCAGTCCCTGACCTCACACACGATTTTTTTTCAACCACCTGCTAGTTGCTGCCGCACACATGATGCTACCTGCTTGCTGCTTGCTGCTACTGCTAGCTACGTACTCAACTTGCTAGCTGCAGACCTCCAAAAAAAAAAAACTTGCCAGCTGCATGTCTCTAGCGCATGCATGCGAGGCGGCGTTGCATGTTGCTAGTTTTTTTTTTTTTTGACAACTCATGGTGCTGGCTGGTTTGCTAACTGTAGGAAAAGGAACGGAAAAAAAGGAGACGAGAGAGAAAAAAATCAAAGTAGGTCCCACATGTTAGACATCCTTTTTTAGGGCAGCCCCAGGTCCATATCTATTATGGCGCAACATGTCGGTCCAAGTCATCGCTATTGTCCGGTCGGCAGCCGAACTTTTCATTCTAACCGTCGCATGTACTACGACAACATCCATATATAAGTCTATATGACCTAGCTCCACGATGGTCGCCACTAGTTGAATACTACCTAGACGGAGAGCTCACCCATCGTTCGTCGAGTTGTCTTTTGTTGTCGCGGAGTTGCTTACCGCCGTTGCGAAATTGCCTCAACGTATACTAAAATTGCTTACCGCTATATGAAGTTGTCTCAACCCACATCGAAGTTGCTTCGCCTCGTATCAAAGTTGCTTCTAGTTATTGTAAATTTGTCTCATTGCACGCAAAAGTTGCTTTATAGTGTAACAAAGTTGCTTTTAACTGTTACGGAGTCGCTTACCGCTATTGTGCGTGACGAAATTTACTTTGTAGCGTATCAAAGTTGTTATTTAATTGTTCTAAAGTTACTTATCATAAGTTGCTTCATCGAACACCAAAATTGGTTTTGTTGTGGAGTTGCTTATCATTGTTGTGAAGTTGTCTCATTGCATGTCAAAGTTGCTTTGTAGCGTACCAAAGTTGATTTTAACTGTTGTGGAGTTACTTGCCGTCGTTATGAAGTTCTTTGTGGAACACAACATTTGTTTTTCAAATACCAACTAGCACATAACTTTACGCCAGTCACGACCATGAATTACCGAGATATTTCAACCCCTATAAAGTTGATGCCTTGATGGTGTATTCCTCAAATTACGACTGGTCCACACTTACAGCCTGATGAGAAAAGACTGTAATTGAAATATCATCAGCATCAACTAATTCATGGAGTGCGGCAATTGTGTCTGTTCCGGTTGCAATCCAATGTAGAATGACTACAACTAAAACACTGCCAGTAGCAACTTATTCAACAAGTGCAGCAACTGAACCAATTATGACTACAACTAAGACACTACCACCACCCTAAATAAACTAAGACACTACCACCAACAACTTATTCAAGGAATGAAGCAACTGTGCCTGCTCTTGTTGCAACCAAGTGGGGGATGACTACAAATAAACGCCACCACCGAAACTTATTAAAGGAGTGCAACAACGATTTATTCTCTAGTTGCAACCCAGTTGGAATTGACTGCAACTAAAACACTAACATCAGCAACTTATCTAAGGAGTGCAGCAAATGCGCATGGTCCAGTTGCCACCCACTCGAGGATGGCTACAACTAAAACACTAACCTCAGTAACTTCTTCTAATAGTGCAGCAACTACTCATTTCTCTAGTTACAACACAATAGGGGATGGTTTGGGGATGGATTCTGAAGATTTCCATTATTGTCACAAAGTTGCCTATCGTTTATGCAAAGTTGCATACCGTAGATTTTTTATAGTACTACACATCATCGCTACTAATTTATCTACCTCGGAAACTAAGTTGCATGTGGTTTTAGAAAGTATGATATGGAATTAGTAGTACAAAGTTTATTGTGTAAGTAATATGGAAGTTGCACAGTGTTGTTACTAAGTTGCTGGCAGTACTGACTTTTGTTGTTGGTAGTACTGACGAGTTGCTGGTAGTACTGACAAGTTGCTGGCGTAAACACAATAGTTGCTTTTCAAAAAAAAAATTGTTGAAACATATATAAATATGATTTAGTTTTGAAGAGCTCGTCGTGAGAGACCCAATGGTGAAAACGGATCACAATTCCGACACACAATTTAGGAGCTATGACTTTAAAAAAAATCCACATTGAATTTAATGCGTACGGAACGGTGAAGCCATGCATGCATGTGGGCAGGTTGCACTCCTTTCCCGCATAGGACGTGGCTTCTTTTCCAAATCAGCGATTGCTAGTTGAAGCAAACTAGCAATCGATTGCTAGCTAGACGCGGCCATTTTTTTTTGACAATCAATACGCAAATAGTTCATGATAGATATACATGAGCGGACTCCAGCGATTATATAAAATAAAGTTTAAAAGAAAACAGCAAATATTCGATATCTTCAAACTCTTTATTATTTCATAACACAATTTTGTATTTCTCTGAAGAAACCCGAAAATTGACATATATGCCAATCTGTAAATAAAGCCGAGGGTTATCTCATAATTTTAATTTTGAACGGCAGTACCAAGACTACGTGCACGCAGGTAGCCATTAAAATAATCAATAAACATCGGCAAGACTATTTAGAGGAGGGCTAAACACTGTTTCGATCGGAACTACAGCCTAGAAAAAGTATTGGTATGGAGTTGGCGTCGCATTGCTTCTTGGGCAGGGCGTAGAGATGGCATTTTATTTTAAATATACTACTCCTCCGTTTACTAATATAAGTTGTTCCGACAAGCTAATACAGTTTGTCAAAACGAACTTATATTACTAAAGCAGAGGGTATATAGCAGGGCTATTCGATCAAAAATTTAGGCAGGGCTGGCCTTGGACCCGTTCGTGCCTATGGTCCATAGGCCAACTCCAACGGCGCGCCCGGCAAAGCATGTTGAGATTTTGTCAGATTTTATCGGTTTGGTGATGTCGACCATGTGTTACTTGCGCAATTCTAAATCGGGCAAAACACATGGATCGAATTCATACAAATACCTGCATCCATCAACCCTCCCCAAACAGACATCTAATTTAAACATTCTTGTTCAAATAAAAATGACTTAACTCAAATTGGGCTTATAAACATAAACTTAAACATAGTCCAAACATAGTCCTAATATTAAACAACATAATAAAACTATTTAAAATGGTAAACTAAACTAAACCTAAAACTAGTCGTTGGAATCGACGACAATAACCGACAGAGTCAGAGTCGATGTCGATGGTGGCGGCGGCAGTGCCACCTCCATCGTGGATGTGCGGAGCGTGGCTGTCGAGGGAATTTCGAGTGTGAAGCCATGGGTATTGCAATCGCAATCGAACGAAGGAGAACGGTCGGTGTGAAAAATCTAGGTACGAATACATGATAATTTTACCGAGTTTTTTTCCCTAAATCGATTTTGTCTGGTTTTATCCGTTTGGTGGCGTCGAACATGTGTGTAGCGCATCCAACTATGCTCCCCATAGAGACATCCGCTTTAAACCTTTTTATATTGATAAAAATGATTTCATTCAAACTAAGATGCATAAACAAAAACTTAATCATAGTCCAATATTAAACAACATAAATAAAACTAAGTAACGCTTAACTAAACTAAATCTAGACACAATTGTCGAAAACAACAATAACCGATGGGGTCCATGCGTACGGTGGAGGTAGTGGTGCCATCTCCATCACGGAGGCGCGGAGCGTGACTGTTGAGGACTTGAGGGAAATTTGAGTGTGAAGCAATAGGTATTGCCATTGGAAAGAAGTTAGGACGGCTGGTGTGAAAATCTAGTTACGGGATTGACACGAGTATTTTACCCAAGTTTATTCCTACCCGAGGAGGTAAACCTAATTTGGTGTATTGTATTGTGTCTGGAACTTGTAGAACTTTACAAGACTTCGCTGTCTCACACAGCTCAGTTGTCCTAAGTGGACCAGGGGGCATGTCTTATATAGGGACCACGACTCCCCTACTTGGAATACTGACAGGATCTAACACAACTGCGGACATAGGAGTTCACGAATGCTTCGATTCCGTTTCCGACTAAGAGAAAGTGAACGAAGAATTCGGTGAACTCAAGGGCGAATGACAATATTATTACCTGGTAGGCCAAGACCATGGAGAGGCCCAATAATTTGACGAAGACCAAGTCCAATACGTGGTTCGAAGGACTCATTTGGCCCATGTGGCACCCCGATCCAGATGATCGAGTCACCCCATATACCAGTCCCAGAAACACTGGATATATGTCAACTTGATAACAAAGGCATAACCAAATACATACATAGGGCTCCGAGTTCGGACATACATAAGGTTACAACACGGGGGTGAGGCTCCAGCGCTCGCGCAACATGCGCACACAACGGTATGTACATTATTTATCCAACATCGAGCCTCTAGCGGAAGTCACAGCGGAAACGTAGATAGTAGCGTGGCGATAGCGGCCTTATTCCACGGGGTCCTGCCTGGGATACGGGTTCCTAGTTCTCGTACAGCGGGTACTCGGCGTCGGGAGCAACGGAGTCTGGCCACATGAGAAGCCAGGTAAGTACTTGAAGTACTCGCAAGTCATTAGCTCAAAACCAAGCAAGGTCTATCTATATGGCATGGCATAAGTTCGGAAAGTAGCATGGCATGAGTTGGGTACAAGGGGGAGTCCAAGCTTAACGGTTGGACATAACTTACCTACTTACCTTTGAAGGGGTTTTAATGATACCAAGTGAGATTTCACTTTCCACTCAACAACTCACAACCACACTAGGCTTCCCAGCCTTTAGCCAACTTTGGCTTACTCTTTCCGTTGTCACTGGTTTGCTAGTCTTATCATAATAGTTTCTCCATGTTCGACTGGACTGACTCTTAGTGTGACCCGACCCAAACTTCGTCCCATAACCTAGGGACAAGGCTAGATTCTAGATGTATACTCTCGAGAGGTTGCAACATTTACCCATACGCTGAAGTCTAGGTTTGTACCGCCGGTACCGAAGTACTAGAACCCATCATGGCGACAGCACAAACCCACACTTCCACCGCCGTTTACTCCACCCGGACACTCCCTGTGTAGCCACCGACACGTCCCCTGGGACCACGTCTTATGACGAAGTGAATCCGGCACGTCCCCAACGAATGAGCGACGCCTAGCTCCGGAACCTTCGCAAGACTAGCCCCGACCACAAAGGTAACCGACTAGACTTGCCAAAAGGGTGGCGTCAAAGGAGGCTAGATGGAATACTCGGCCATGGTTCGCCCACGTGAACGACGCATGGTGTGCTGGTGTGTTTGGTGAGTGGCACTATGTGACTCAATCTAGTCGAGGGAGGTGGTTATCTTCTTAGTCAAATTCTTATTTCAGTTTCCAACATGATTCAAGCAACACAAGCATAAGCATGAAACAACAATAGCATATAATAGCATAATACTTGTAAGCAGAGATAACAGTGTCTCAATAATAATAATACCCGGGTGACTATGGCGGCCAACCCGGCCGGTGCCACTCGGGGGTTAGTGTTCCAGAATAATATTTCAAACGGATGACGGTGGCGGGCAACCCGGCCGGTGTCACCGTAAAAGAATGAACCGAAAAGCACTCATAAAAATGAGAGAGCATCCATTCCACTCGAGGGTTATCCCGACGTGGTGTCAGCAATCTCGGCAAAAAGAACCAAATAGAAAGTCAGCTCCCAAGCGTCGCAGTCCGGGTGGTCTATGCCAACCATATTTGACGGAGGGACAAGGCAAATAACTCTTTTGGCAAATGCCCCCAACTCCGAGGATCATAAGACGACATTCGTCTGTTCCTCACCTCGGCGAAGAGGAAAGATCCAAACAAAGCCTCGCAAGCGCGAGACGCACAGTTGTAATATTTTCCCCCATTCCTTCGACTGCGGCGGTTCCTCCGGCCATCGTCTAGGGAACGGGAGTGTGGCATATGTAGCAATTATAAAGTACTACAACAATTAAAGTGCAATATGGCATGTGAGGTGCAAAATCAATCCACTTGATCAATAGATTTAAATTCTAGGGTTCTACCAAGTTTGAGATTGAGTTAATGGCTTGCCTTCAGGTTCGGGAACAACTCCTAATTCGTCGGGAAGGTCGGAATCTATCCAAAGGAACATGAGATAGCGTCAAATACCCCTCTTATGCCATCGAATAAAAACCAAAGGAAATAAATTCCAAAAATTTATTTTCTTGTTTCAATGGAAAGAGAATTTCATAACAAAGCCAGCAAAATTGGTTTCACGTTTTTCTGAGCATTTTTGAGGGAGATATTGGCTTCCAAAGTTCAACCAAAAATCTGTCTATTTTTAACAGAAAATAACAGAAAACAGGAAAACGGTTCAGAAAAGTTTAAAACCCTGACAGTGGGACCCACTGGTCAGTGTTTACCGAAACGTTTTCTTTTCTTTTTGGAGGCGGGAAACAGAGCGGAGGGGACGGCGAGGTTCCGGCGACTCACCGGCGGCGGCTCCCTGCGGCTAGGGCACGGGGAAGGGACGGAGAGGGAGCAGAACGGCTCGGGGAAGGGGTGGAGCAGCTCGTCTGGGCACTGGTGGTTGCTGGAGAGCTCGGGTGGCAGCAGAGCGTCCTCTCCGGCGGCGGCGGCGGCGTCGGGTTGACGATGCACTCGTCGAATCCGACCACCAATCACCCCGGCGAGCAGGGCATCGGCATCACGGTGATCTGAGGAGGCTCTGGGTGGAGGGAATCGACGAACGGGGCCCCTCTGGCGAAGAATTTGTCCACGGCCGAGGCGGCTAGGGCAAATCGGTCACCGGAGTTGCGGTGCTCGTCGAGCTACGATTGGGGCAGGGGAGAGTCGTGGGGTGGCTAGGAGCTGGGTGAGGTGCTCTGGAGGCCGAGGGGGGGTCGATTTATAGGCCGTCCGCGCGGTGGCCGAAGTAAATGGCGCGGCGAGGTGTCAGCCTCGTGTGGTGGCGGCGGCGGGGCGTTGACGGAGCGGTGGCACAGGAGGTGCACGACGGTTAATCCCCGGCGACGGACCGGTCCGTGCGGCGGAGGAGGCGCTGACGGGAGGGCCCCGGCGGCACAGGGCGTGGTCGGTGCGTCGGCTAGTGCCTGGCGCGTCTGCGCGGCCGCCGTCCGGTGCTTCCCCCGGCGACGCGTGGTGCAGGGGAGGTGGAGAGTGAGGCTAGGGGTGCGGAGGGCAGGCTCGGCGCGAGGAGGTGCTGTTCTCCGGCGTCCAGAAACGGGCGGCGCCCACGGCCACGTCCATGCCGATCCTGGCATGGTCCAGACCATGCCAATGTCGGCATCGACATCGTTCTCTCACCTCAGGGCTCCAAATGAGATGAGGTTCACGTCACTCTGCGCCAAAATTCAAGACCTACAAGATTGCTGAACAAACTTTTTGCAAATTCGAAAGTCCGTCCGATCAAAAGTTTCAAAAAACGGTGCTGGCCAAAAATGGAAAGTGCACTTTGGGCAAGCAAAACATTTTTGTTTTGGCTAAGATTTTTCCTGGAGGTGTAGGTATGCCTTGTGCTTGTGTCTAGGTACTCCCCTTCTTTTGAAAATTCATTTGACTAGTTTTTGAAAAACATTGAGTTTTAGGCAGAATCTTGCATAGAGGAAAGGTCAAACATTTTCTTAACTAGGTGTCAAATGTTTTTCCATAATTGGGTGGCATATAGCCTAGGGATCATTCCCTAATTTTTGCAGAATTTTTAGAGACATAGAAATAGGGGTTCCTTTGGAAGGTCAAATAAAGTGCATTTTAAAAGAGGAAAGAATTCTCCCTAAATCAAAGGTTGACCAAAGTCAAAGGTGAAAATCCCAAGCACCAAGTGGGAGGAAAAATAAAGGGCACAAGCCCCCACTTGACTTCAACAGATTTGAAAGTTTCAAGATTCAGAAAAAAATTCCTGCGGTTTAAAACCAAACGCATTTTAAATAACGGAATAAGGCTTTTCGGAAAATTTCAAAAGGGCCAAAATCCAGGGTGTTACATATTGCCTCTAGGGCATATTCCCAACACTTCAAGGCTTCAACATCAGCCGGCTTCAACTCCGTCCAGCTTCAACTTCATCCGGCTTCAAGGTTTTTTCCATCCGGCTACAACTTCACCCGACTTCAAGCCTACAACTTCATCCGGCTCCGACTCCATCCGGCTTCAACTTCAGCCAGCTTCGGCTTCAACTCCAACTTCAGCCAGCTTCGGCTTCAACTTCGGCCGGCTCTGGCTCCAGCTCCAGTTTCAGCCGGCTCCAGCTCCGACTTCAGCATTTCGACCACGATAATCAAGACAAGGGGAAGCTCGTGAAGCCTTCCCAGCAAGCAGCAAAGGCTCCACGCGCTCGGGGGCTAGTGTCGAGGGGATAACCCCCCGATATACCAAAGTCCACGACTCGACAAAAGAACAAGAGAAGCAAACCACGAAGATCAAGCGGACGGTCTGCAGGCTGCTGGCTGCCTTGAGTCTGCAGGCTGCTGGCTGTAGGTTGCAGGCTGCTGGCTGCAGATTGCAGGCTGCTGGCTGCCCCAGTCCGGCTGCTCCAGTCCGGCTGCCCCAATCTAGCTGCTCCAGTCCGGCTGCGCCTGGCTGGCCACATTAGGCTGGCATGCCATGTGCGTGAGTAGTACTAGCTGGGCCCCATGGGCCACCCCTTTGTCCCCTAGGCATCCCCTTTATAATGTGCACCAGGGAGCCCTTGAGAGGCAATTTTTGGGAAACCCTAGATAGATATTTTGGGAGGTGGAGCCTCTTCTCATCCCCACCTACCACCTTCTTCCTCCTCAGGCTAGAGAGAGAGAAACACAGCTCAAGGAGCAACCATGTAGCCAGAGATCTATTCCATCATATACATCAGACATGTAGGAGTAGGGGTTTACCTCACCACGAGGGCCCCGAACCTGGGTACATCGCGTGAGTTTGCCGTGCTTGTGCCCAATCCTGCTGGAACGCCATCGCCGCCTTGTCCCACAAATTCCCCATCTCTGATGGGTATGCCGTGCTGACCACCACGACAATCGGGCACTACAACCTTTGATGAGAGGCATGTAGACTCTGATCCAGAGATGCTAAGAGCAACTCCAGCCGTTGGCCCCCCCAGGCCGAATTGCCGGCGTTTTTTGGCCCTGCTGGGGGGCGCCGGCGAAAAAAAAATGGCGTGCGGTTGGAGTGGTTCCCAGTCGTGACCCCCAGACGGTACGGCGAAAACAAGACGTAATTTCATCAAATTCGACGAAACTTCATAAAATTCGACGAAACTTCATAATATTCGGTGATAATTAGCGATATTTGGCGATATTTTACAATAAAACTAAAAAAAAAAGAAAAAAAACTGCGGCGGCGTCTACAGCCCGAGGCGGCTGTAGAAGACGGTGTAGTCCTCCCCGTCGTCGGAGTCGCCGCCGCCGCCATAGCTCGGAGGAGCAGCAGGGGCACGCCCGGCCTCGCCGTCGCCACCGGTGCCTGGCTCCTGCTTCGGCGTCAGCCACCGGCTGGTGCTGGTGCCGGCCTCCTCGTCGTCGTCATCCAGGACGACGACCTCCGGCGAGGCACGACGGCTGCGGCGCCCGTAGCGCTCGAAGGCCTCCCGCTGCTCGGCCTCGACGCGCCGTTTGCGCTCCTCCTCCTCCCGCTCGTGCTCGCGGGCCGACCACGCACAGGCGAAATCCGCCGGCGCCGGAGGGACGTCGTCGAGGCTGGCCGCCAGGGCGGCCGCCATCGCGGCCTCCTCGTCGTAGGGCTCCTCCTTGACGACGGCCTTCTTTCTGAAGGCCTTCTTCAGGGCGCGGCCGACGACGCCGGTGCCGGGCTCCCGCCGCCGGTGCCCGGCTCCCTGATGACGATGCCGCGCGAGGGCGCCGCCGGCTCTTGCTTGATGACGCTGGCGAGCGGCGTCGAGGAGCGGGCTCCTGCGTCGGAGGAGGAGGACGACGAGCACGCCATACTCCTCAGCTCCCATCCGTGCCGCCGTCCCCTCCTCGCCGGGCCCTGCAGCGGCGGCTCGTTACCGCCCTCGATGTGGTCGAGGACGGCCTGGAGGGAGCGGCCGGGGAGTCCCCACCAGTCCTTCCGGCCCTCGCTGTTGTTGCGGGAGGGGGCGAGGTCCTTCGGGCCGGGGAAGTCGTTGAGCTGCCGCTCGTGGCGGTCCTCGAAGAAAGGCACCCACGTCGAGGAGTTCTCCGGGTGCCAGGCGGGATCCTCCTGCTGCTCCGCCGTCAGCTCATCGCGGACAGCGTAGATCTCGGCCCACCGCCGGTCGGCGGTGGGGATGGGGGGGATCGGGATCCCCATCTGGCTGAGCCGCCATCCTCCTCCGGGGAGCTTCATGCCGGGTGGGCATGGGTAGCCCGCCTCGTGAAGGAGGCGTGCCTCCCGCTCCTTAAGCCAGTTCCGGCCGAAGCCGTTCGCCGCCGCGCCGCTAGCCATTGGGTGTGGTGTGCGCTCGGTGATCGAGAGGAAGCGCGGCGAGAGGGTGTATGCTCGGTGAGGAAGTGCGGCGAGTGTGTGATCGGCGGTGTGCGGGTGCAGTAAATAAATACCGGCGGGGGAGAGGGCGGGGCAGTAATAACTACGGCGCGCCTAATCCGCCGCGTGGCCGATTTGACTCGACGGCGGTACGCCTGACCGGCGGCAGAGCAGTAATGCGACGCGGAAGGCGAGGCGATGAGGACGACGAAACGGTTGTACGGCTGACACCGCGGGTCCACGGGATGCTTCGCGCGGTTTCCCTCGGCTCCGCGCCGTTTCGCGCCATTTTCCCTTTCGCCGGCGCCCCCAGGCCGAACCCGGGGCGCTGGGTTCGGCCTGGGACGCCGGATAAAAATTGGGCCAAATCCGGCGAAAAAAGAGGCCTTGGGGGGCGCTGGGGGGCGACTACGGGAAAAATGATCCGCCGGCGTCAAAAAGGGGGTCCTGGGGGGCTCTCGGGGGGACGGCTGGAGTTGCTCTAAGATTTGTTGTTCAGTTTTTTCGCAAGTGTTGTTGTGAGGAGTCGCCGAACAACATTGTCACCATCGTGAAAAGGAGTCGTAGCTATGGTATTGAGTGTTGGAGTTAATTGCTGGTGGACGTATAGACGGATATCCCTCAGTTCTTCACGGCTGCATGCAATTAGATACTCCCTCCGTTTTTATATACAAGGCCACTTCGCTTTTCGTGTCAAACTTTGACTTTTAATTTTGGTCAACAAAAACTAAGTTATATTTCATAAAAAATATATCATTGGAAAGTTTTTTGAAATGTGCATCCAGTGACATACCTTTTGTGGTATATAACTCAGAGATTGTTGGCAAAATTAACGACTAAAGTTTATCCTAAAAACATGATGTGTCCTTGTATTCAAAGACAGAGTGAGTAATTCAGGTCTATATCATGGCCAAATAGCTTAATTGATTTTGCACACTAACACGTACGAGAACACAAGGAAGAAACACATGTTTGTTAGAAGACTTTTTCAAGTGTCCCTGAGCCTGATGCATGACTATTTAATTAATTACCGATCAAAATGATTAACAGAAAATTACCATGTTATTGTTGGGCTTAACTACGGCCCCAATAAATATTAACCTATGGATCTTATTATATACTACACACTAAATTATGTAGTATGATGTACCGTAAACCATCCCTTTTTAAAATAAATAGGTATATGTCTAGATTTTTTATAAACCGATATAATAGAGATCGTAATATTTATCCGCTAGCAACTGGCAAGATTGGCGAATAATACATAGTCTATGGACATACTATTTGATTCCTATGATAGGAAAAGTGTAGGAATATGAAACCTACAGGATTGGGATGACATGTTTAATTGAATCTTATGGGAATAGGGATTTTCTTTGATTGTGATGAAGAAATTTTCATGAAGTTAGACCTCATGCTTTTTCTATAAGATTTAGACTACAAAATTCCTACGAGATTAATCTTTTACTATTAAATTGTAATTGGACGTCATGGTTCGTGATGGTACGTCACGCGTAAAAGACAGATTTACCCTCCCACCAAAATAAATACTACTGCCCTTTTTTTTTACAAAAAAACTGATTATTTCCTCGCCATAAAAAAGTTTCCGTCCGGGATAGCAAAAGATCGGATTCACGTGCGACTCGGCCAAGGAGGCCCGCAAGCACGCGTACTACTAATTGCCATGCATGCTAATCACCATCCCAATATTTACAGTCTAACTTTATATAAGTTTGCTCCTCAAAAAAAAGTTTTGCTTTATCCGGCCGGACTGGGGTATCCATACGTTGATGTATGACAATCTTGCCATCAGAAAAAGATGCTACAAATTGGTTCTATTCTACACAGCACAACTGACATGCATGCTCGACTATTAGCCACATCCATATGCATGATTAAGAACAAGATGCACCATGAGTATGATATGCAACAAAAGCAGACTAGCCCATGAAATATTACGAGATCAAGCTGATTTACTAAATGACAATAAATACAATTCTATTTCACATCTTCACGATTAAGAATGTATTGGTCACGGATGGTTCAGCCACTAAAATCGTTCCACGCGGTTTGGTCATTTCCTCCTCACGAGATTCATGCATCGATGCATGGCAAGTCAAAGTCTAGCTTATACAATTTGTATCATGCCTGCATTCGATAGAGTTTGTGGAATACTGATAGTGAAAATAATTTCTAAGTTTCGGCTCAACCGGTTGTTCACATTGTCAGTTTGATCAATCGAAATAAAAATCCAACTCTAGATCGCTGTCATCGGGCGAGATACAAAAACTGTGTGATCCTCAATCGTTCAACCGATGATCATATCAATTTCACCGGGCGAGATAAACAAAAACACCTGTGTTGGGTTGTGATGTGTCAATGATTATTCCTAGGAAAACTTAAGACCTACGTGGCGACACCCCCCCACACCCCCACCCCCCCCCCCCGACCTGGGAAATCTGATTCCTAGAAAACCGAAATAGTCAATTTTTTATTTATTCTCGCAAAAACTATTTATCATTTATTTATCCGTTGCAACGCACGGGTATTGTGCTAGTTCCTATAAAATATAATCCTATGAATCAAACAACTTCTATAGGAAAAATTCCTATAGGATAGAATCCTCTAACATTCCTAGCATTAAGTATATTTTTCATCCTGAAATCTATAGGATTGGACACAAATCCCCCTAAACAATAAATTCGAATGTTCCAAACCCTCGAATCTACAAAACCGTCTAAATCACCCCCTGTAAGTGGTTTTCAGCGAATTTGGGTGGTTTTAGGCAATTAGGGCGGTTTTGGCGGCGTTGACTCTGAGAGCTGACGTGGCGTCGTCGCTGACATGGAACAGGTGTCAAGAAAAACACACGATTTCATCAGCAGACGTGTATGTTTATTACCATAGACGGTGAGCCGTACGAGGAATTGGCGATGTACTCTGCGCCGTTATCGGCGTCGAGCTTGGACGGGTCGCAGCCGGATGTCGGAGTTGCACGCGCACCGGCCGGAGCACGACGCGACCGCGTATTGTCGTAGTTGTAGGAGACGAAGAAGCGGCCGTTCTTGGCGAAGTCCGGGTGTAAAGCCATGCCAAGGAGACCGAACTACCTCGTCCGTGAGGAACAGGTTGGCCACGTCCAGCTCCAGTGGCTTCCCGGAGCCCTGCGGCGGCGCGGTGGCCAGGAACACCTTGCGGGCCTGGTTGCTGAGGAACACGCGATTGGAGCCGTCGGTGTGACGCCATGTTGAGGTATGAGCTGTCGTTCCTGACGCACTCTAGGCCTCTAGGCACATGCCGTTCACGGACGTCGCCCTCCAATTGCCACACCTCGGTGAGGTTCGGCGCCGACACGCCACACTTGGGCAGCTGGAACGGCGACCCCGATATGGACGCGTCCGTCAGTGGCGTCGTCCGTCGCGTTGCAGCAGGTCGTGCCGTTGTAGCCGTAGAAGGAGAGGGCCCTGTTGACCGCCTACGGGAACGCTGCTCGACATGATCAAAGCATAATTATCACAAAACTATTCAGATAAAGGACACATAGAAACTATCAGAAATCTTGAAATCGTGTGTTTTTCCTGACACCTGGTCCACGTCAGCGGACGGCGCCACGTCAGCGTCCAGAGTCAATGCCAGCAAAACCACCCCAATTTGCACAAAACCGCCCAAATTCGTCCAAAACCACTCTCAGGGGTGATTTAGACGGTTTCGTGGATTTGAGGGTTCAGAATGGACCAATTTATTATTTAGGGGGATTTGTGTCCAATCCTATAAATTTTAGGATGAAAAATATAATTAATCCAAATTCCTATGCTATTCCTTTGTTCAAAGGCCCCTAACTGGATGGCCTCAACCAATTTGTGACGGGCTGTCCACCAGACGGGACAGCAAAATGAATCATGGCCCATGGCCTATGGCATAGCCTAACAGACTCAGCCTACTATACTTCGGAACAATAAGCTCAATCCGCCCTGCGCCGTCGCCGGCGCGGTCTCTGGTGGCGGCGGGAGACGCCTGCCTCTGAGATCGCCGCTCTAACCCAAGTAAGAAACCCATCTGCATCCCCAGTCTCCGGCCACCTCTTACTGCATTCTAATGATGAAGTGTTATGGCCTACTCTCTGGTCACCACCGATGTGTTCTTGCTTGGTTAATTTAAGCCTTGGAGCAAGCCTTGTTACTGATCTTGTTTCCCGACATTCTCCTAAATAATAGCGACAAAAAAATTGGGGCGGATCTGGATTTTCTAGGGCCGCGATAGCGTAGTCTGGGGGAATGGCGACTGCCACTGGAGCCTTTGAATTTCTCATCCGTGTGTGAATGGGACCAGTAATGTTTACTGCTACCAGCAAAATCATACTGTAATATTGCTCACTTTGGTGTGAGATAATGGTAAACAGCCATCTCGGAATTACATAGTGACCGTGTGGCAGCTTCTTGTAGGTTTGTAGCCATGCCCGACTACAGATCCGTGGAATGAATGCTTCAACATTGGTCCAAGCTGGATGAAAGATACTTGTGGTGTTCTTTCTGGGTGGGGTCAATAAATATGTCAGATGACAAGATTAGGGTCAATATTGCGGTAAGTACATAAAAAATCATCATCATGCCAAAAATTAGCTTGCTCGATGACACAATTGCTTTAAATTTTGAGAGAACTGCAAACATTAGTGGTACACCGTTGGATGAGTGGGAGGGAGCAAAGTAAGATAGTTAGCATGCCGATTTTGTTTACCATCTAATTTGATCTACTGATAACAGGATAAGGAAGCCATCTCCTTATCAAATCCTTAAATTCTCCTAAAAACAGAATGCTGTAGCAACCTAACGGGTGATGACTAAAATGCTAACACATTGTTGGCACTCAACTGCTCCGAAGCTGCGAAAAATCAGCATTCCATGCATTATTCAGAGCCTCCTGAACAATTTTCTTGTTCTTGATTCTTGTCATCACAAGAGAGAAGATAACTGGTGCAGGATGCTCAATCAAGCCCTTGTTAAACTGTCTATCCTCCAGCAAAATAACTTTTCTCCACATCCTAGCTGCAAAGAAACCGAAGCATGAATATCCTGTTTGACACATACCTTACAATACAGCAATCTATGTACTAGTATACATTGAATTCATTTTTTGTTTTTTATTTTATTCTGTCTTCTTGATGGATTAGACAAGATTTCTTCAATTCATATTTGATGAAGGAAGACAATATGTTTTTCATGCTTACATGTTTCCTATTGTGATGATGTCCTTCTCCTTTTTGTTGCATTGCGAACAATGGGTTCCCTAATGGTGACCTGCTGTATTGTGTTGGTGTTGCTTGCGTTGATCTCGGAGCAGAGCTGACTAAACGTTTTCCGGCATCTTATGACACTGAGCTTCTTCAGGGAAATAGGTAACCCCATCTTGGGAAAGGACTCAAGTTTTGGACATGTCTCGATGTACAGAGACTCAAGTGATGGGAGATGCATCATGTTGGATGGCAGTGATCTCAACTTTAGGCAGTCAGTGAAGCGAAGTTCCTTAAGCGAAGTGAGTTTCTGCAGCCATTCCTCCTGATCCTTGTCAAAAGCTTCTAGGTAGTAGGATGAGATATCCAGCATATGAACGGTGGCTAGGCTGCTTGCTGGAAGACAGCCAAAGAGAAGTCCCATGCGGTCCAGGGAGAGCTGAACATGGTGGGACGTGCTGGCATTAGCTATATTTTCGGATTCACAACTAATTATCTTCTCAGAGGCCAAGTCAGATACTGAAATTTGCATTTGGTTGAATGAGGGTAGCGGTAAAGGCCCCATCAACTGGGTACAGTTCTGAATACGGATGTCACGGAGACGCGGAAATACCTGTTTGCTGCGTTCAGTACCTGACCATTCTTTCCACTGATTCATGCCGTCAAACAGAAGCTCTTCTAGTGATGGAAATACCACTGCAGCATCGCCGTAGAATCCGGCACCAACATTTTCCACTGTTGTTAAATATCTTATCTTTAATATCCTCAGGAAGGGTAAGCTCCCAAAAGGTGGAAGGGTCTTCCAGTGATGACAGAAGAGCAATTCAATGGAGCGAATGTTGGGCAAGTATTTACAGGATAGCCAAGAAGGGGAATTGATTCCCATGTAACCTCTGACACAAAGTTCTCTCAAGTTGGAATTTGGTTGTAACCCTTCAAACACACCTTCATGGTCAGTGTTGTTGATCATGTCTTTGAGATGATTCCACCAGAGTGTTAGCTTGTTCAGGTTCTCCTTCTTAACTAATCCTGCCTCAAATGATTCTTCCCTGCATCTTACGTTCTGAAGATTTCTGATGGTTAGCATCCCTCGAAGTTCATTCAACTCTTTTAGTTGACATATATGATGCTTCATGTCACTTTTCACTTTGTACTCCTCTAATTCCTTGAGGGATGTTAGTCTGCCAATCAATTCTATACCTGAAATTATTTCCTTCGGAGCTTTTAGGTATGTTAAATTGGTCAACATACTTAAGCCCTCTTGAAGTTCTTTTTTCATGAGCCCACCTTCTCGAATTTGTAGATTCAATCCGTGTAGATGGTAGAGCTTGAAAAGTGACTTGGGGACACTGATAAAGCTTCCATTTTCTTGGATATTTAGATACCTAAGGCGGACCAACTTATCCATATTTTTTGGAAGAATACCAGCAAGATTGCTTAGTACTAAAACTCGTAAGCTTCTTAGCTGTTGGAGTGTCTCTTCAAGAACATGGTTAAAGTTTGAGGAAGACATCCCTCCCCGGGAAGCACCTTCTTCTGCCTTGCATATTATTAAGCTTCTCAGATTCTTCTTCAACTCTTGGAATTCTTGCAAACTCGTGAACAACATAGATATGTTGCTTGCACTGACGTATATGTGGCGAACAGTTCTTGGAATGCATACATGGAAGTCATCTTCTATTCGGAAGTGTTCTCCGTTGGAGACTGACTCTGCAAAATCATGTAGCAAATCATGAACTACATAATGGTCCTCTTTGTTGGCTACCTTCTCAATGAATGAAAGCTGCAAGAGATCATTGATATAGTGATATGCGATTTCGTCTGGTGTTTGCATGCTAAGGAAACCTTGAGCTCTCCACATCTGTATGAGCACATCTCCACGAAGGTGGTATTTCTTAGGGAACAATGCAAAGTAAACAAAGCATTGCTTCAAATGGTCAGGAAGGTGCTCATAACTCAGTCGCAGTGCTGATATAATATCATCTTCCTTTTGCTCTATTTTCCACAATTTGCTTCCTGCGACAGCCTTCCAATGATTTTCTTCTAGCTTCAGTTTCAGTGAACGCCCAACTGTCTTTCCTGCTAAAGGTGAACCTGCCAACTTCTTCGCCACTTGTCGACCAATATCTTCCAGTTGTGGATATTCAGATGGATTTGCATAACCAAACGCACATTGTGAGAAATACCCCCAGTAGTCTTCATCTTCTAAGCCATGTAAGTGCATCATCTCTGTTGCTCCATTGATACTTGCAACATTTTTACTGCGAGTCGTAACTATTACTTTGCTGCCCTTACGGGCAAACTGCAGGGGCTTGTACAGGTTCTCCGATTGGCTGCTCAATTCATTCCATACATCATCAAAGACTATCAAACTCTTTTTCCCATTCAACTTATCCCGAAGTATCTTCTGAGTTTCATCTAAACTGCTGATGCTGTTCAAGTCAGCAGATATGCTGAGGTTGTCTGACTGTGCCATCTCTTTTGTTAGACGTCCAATATCGAACTTATCTGAGACATGGAGCCATATTGCAAGATCAAAGTGACGTGTTTCAAGGAAGTGATTATACACTCTCTGTACTAACGCAGTCTTACCAACACCCGCAATACCAACTACCGATATGACATCGTATGGCAGACTGGATTGTTCATTGATCTGAACAAGTAATTTCTTCAGATGTTTTTCTTGATTAACTCGACCGACAAGCTTTGTTTGGCCTTGCATAGAGGTTGTTGTGCGCCACTGAACTGCCTGTTCTGGTCTGCTGTCCTCTAGCTTCATTAACCCCAGGAATGTTTGTATGGTGCTATCAATATCAACAAACAAATCCACTACAGAAATCAACTCATCAATATCTTCATCGGAGAAAAGAAAGCGTTTGAGACCACAAACCCACTGAGTTACGGTTGAGCCGCTGCTACTGCTACTAGTGGTAGAGGCAGTAGTGACGGTGGTTGTGGATGTAGAGGATGAGCCAGCTGCAGCTGAAGCAACTGAGTTAACCCTGCCCTTGTCTTCAGCTTGTGCTTGTAGAACTCGGTAGTCAAACAAATCAAGAACATCCTCGGCTTGACAGGCAGCATCTTTGATTCTCCTTAGCCAACTTCCCATGGCTGTGTTCTTCGCCTGCACTCTCTCAGCTATGAGCACCACTGTTTGGATCGATGATAGGTTCTTCTCTAGGATTCTTAGTTTCTCCTTTGTGTCTTTCCGTTGGTATTCATACTGATCCCCAGCATAGGAGCATACCTTCTCAACGAGCTTGGTGATGACGGCTGAAGCCACCCATCCTCCTATTGCTGAAGTATCCATTAAAGTTCAGAGGAAGGTATTTGTCAAATGATGGTTTCAAGTCGCCACATAAAAGCAAAGTGAATGCTAGTATGAAGAAAGTTGGTACCTGGATCCAGTCAAGAAGGAATCTGAGTATAAAAGTAATGCCATAATCTGAAACTTCCCCAGATGCATCGTCTTGCTTTGTTTTCGCCATATTCTAATGAAGGTTAGTAAACATCGCTTTTAACTTTTTGATCGCCATTTTCCTTTGTCCTACTGTGTGCCCTATTAGTCTCATTATGGACTTTCAAATTCAGATTAGACTACTCGGAAATATGAGCTGCATAATGTAGGTACACCACTTTGTTTCATCAGTCTAGACAATTTGAAAACACTAAGCCCAAACAAAATGAAAAAACCTAACTTCATACCACTTTGTATTATGTGCCTGAAGGTGTTTCTAAGTCAATACACATCTCTGCCGAGCTATACTAACATTATATATCGAGTGATGTTGTCCTTTTGTTCATTGGACAGCACTAAGACTGAACCTGGAAACTTTGGCAGTTACATTCAGAAAGAAATCGTGAGCCTCATTGCAGCACCAAGGAGGGAGGTAATACATTATGTAGCCTATGTTTTGTGTAATATATAGCTCCTCTCTGTTCAGTTCCAGTTAGTTAGTACGAGTTGGTCTCTTTGGGTGTCGGTGCTATATCAATGATTTTTAGCTCTCTGGATGGTACATTTATAAACCATGCTATCCTTCTTGCTGCCATGTGACTCAGCTATGCATTAATTTATGCGGCATCTGGACTATGCTCATGTATTAAATGATAGATAATCCTTGGAGGGCTTGAACTTCCATCCCACTTGACAAAAACTATGTAGTGTATTAGATCTGAGAACCTGCTGATCCATCGGCCACCATTAAATTTGGATAACGTGGCTCCAATTGGGCTCCAGTTGTGGTGTGCGAATACTAACAGTGTAGCCTCATCTTAGTTTAGAAAACTGCACGGGACTTGCCAAGAGACTAGCTAGAAACAAAGAGGATGTGCAGAACCTAGAATGTCTGATGCTTAGATTCTTGTACTTCATAGCTTTGGCTGCTTAGAATACTATGCGCACAAGTAGAAGCCAAATGGTGTCTTCTTTCTTCTTGTTTATTGTTGTTGTTATAGCTGACGTTTCATGTCCTTATCCGTGCCTACATCGCTTGCTCTCATGTTTTCTTGTTGTGAGCATGCTTTGATTGTCACCATGAATTTAAGCTTCTTTTTCTTTGCTGTGGTTTGGAATGGAACAAAAGTGTCAGAAACAACCATTTGAAGGTTCTCTAAGCATTTGTCGAGAGTGCAACAGAAAATGCGCCACCAGTCTATGGATTTCTGACCGCCAAAATATATATAAAACTTGGGAAGACAATGGAAATTGCTGAACTTGTTTGCAAATTAAATGGGAAATATGTGTTTTTGCCTTACTGTAGCCCTGATGCTTTAACTGTATAATTTCAACACTATGTACTGTGTGGACCGCAATTCTATTTTTATTTATTTTGAATTGCCACTGTATTAATTGATACACATGTTTGTTTTCTCTGAATTATCAGTGTTGAACCATGGTGTCCGTGTATGTCAAACTGTACCTAGTCAAACAGACATGCACGACTCCCTCCCCACGTCCTTTCTCACGATCACACGATCGCTGTAAATGATAGATAATCCTGGGAGGGCTTCAACTTCTATCCTACTTGAACAACATTATGTAGTTGAGTAGATCTGAGAACCTGCTGATCCAGCAGCCACCAATGAATTTTGATAACTTGGCTCCAATTGGGCTCCCGTTGTGGTGTGCAAATACTAATAGTTTACAATTGGGCTCGAGTTGTTGTGTGCAAATACTAATAGTCTAGCCTCATCTCAGAAAACTGCTCGGAACTTGCCAAGGGACTAGCTAGAAACAAAAATGATGTGCAGAACCTAGAACGTCTGGTGCTTAGATTCTTGTACTTTCATAGCTTTTGCTACTTAGAATACTATTAGCACAAGTAGAAGCCAAATGGTGTCTTGTTTCTACTTGTTTACTGTTGTTTTAGCTGACGTTTATGTCCTTGTCCGTGCCTACATCACTTGCTGACGTTTCGTGTTTTGTTGTCAACACGCTTTGGTTATCACCATGAATTTAAGCTTTTTTTTTTGTTGCTGTGGTTTGGAACAGAAGTGTCAGAAACAGCCATTTGAAGGTTCTCTAAGCATTTGTCGAGAGTGCAACAGAAATGCGCCACCAGTCTATGGATCTCTGGCCGCCAAAAAAGAAAAACACCTTGGGAAGACAATTGAAACTGCTGAACGTGTTGGCAAATTAAATGGGAAATATATGTTTTTTTCCTTACAGTAGCCCTGCTGCTTTAATAACTGTATAATTTCGACACAGCGTACCATATCGACTGCCGGTAATTATATTAATTTTTGTTTTGAATTGCCACTTTATTAGTTGATACACATGTTTGTTTGCTCTAAAAGTATCAGGTCTCCTTGGGTTGCAAAATACCCAAGTTCCTGGTGGTTTAAGGGAAAGTGTCATGAGCAAAGGAAAAAATTACTGTACGTTCTTGCTTTTGACCTGCACCTAAATATGGGCTGCTAGTAGGGACCGAAGAGCTGGAGGCTAAACGTCAATTCTATCTGTATCTGTAAACATACTGTATGGTTTCGTCTTCTCCTTATGTCAATGCAGTCAAAAGATCAATTTATGTTGTAATAATTTTGTCTAGCTACTTCCAAATTCCAGACAAGATCAATTTATGTTATAATAATGTTAGAAAAGTAATTAATTATGCATGGAAATATTGATTAATAAACTTGGCATTAAAAGTAAGTACTGTAGACAGCAAGATCAGATACACGAATATCAGTAGTAGCAGGATCAGATGCTACACAAGACTATAAAACCAAGGCTACAAACGAGAAGGAAGAAAGTGCCATGCTGGGACCGAAATCTGAAATCAGATGGCAACATTTGACCCATCCTGGTCACACACGTCGTACAAAATGAATTATACTACCAAGTATTTAGCCACTGCCAATCCAGGTCTGACGGAACAAAGCACTGATAGTCTTCATGGTCATATGTTGGGACGAACAGAATCACACACAAAAAACAAGGCCCTGGTCAGAAATTGGAGCGAGCTCATTCCCCATTGATGCGACTGCTACCCTTCTAATGGCCTCAGTATTGCTGCAAACAAAATGATTAACGTTAGACAACTTTTCAGTTCTCACAGTACCGAGCACTGCAATCTGATTTCGAATCTACAAACAGAAAAAGTGTGCAATGTGACACTAAACACAAAATGTTTGTAACAGTGGTCAGGACCAAATATCGTCAGGAGATCACCCATTTCCAATAGTGTACTTAATATACAGCTGCACTACATCCCAGTTCCAACATGACGCTTGTAGAATTCTTATTTAGCATCTCAGTTGAGAAGAGATGCGGACCCATAGGATTGTTTCTTGTGCCCTGCTTACTGCAAGTTCTATTTCTTGTGCTTACGCATGGCCAAACTTCAGTGTTGAATGTTGATACCATAGCACCAATATTTTTATATAAGGGAGGCGTTCATTTAAGAAGTATCCAAACGGGCTATTTAAATCATAATTTATTTTTGTTTCAATGTGCCAGATGGAAGCATCATTATAATTCTTAGCAGGTTAAGGGAAATGTCAAGTTCCTATGAAGAAATCCTCATGGTTTATTTTTGTTTCATGGTTTGTTTTATTTGACAATAGGAATTATATCACTGAGGAGTGCTTCCTTACGTTTCAACTAATATTTGGGACGAATCTTGACTTCCTGATGCATCATGAACTAACTTTGAACCCTACTTTTAACTCACATCTCAGGTCCATCGGCTCTGCCGAGATTGATTGTTTTAATCCGGATGCATCCTTACGAATCTGCATGGTGAGCTATGGCCTCTTGGGTCTTGACCCATGAGATTCAGGCCAACTTGAATGAAAAGAAAGAGAGCACTTCCGAATTAAAACAAAAACTACTATCAAACCTACATCAGTTAGACACATGTACTCAAAGTTTAAATCAACTATAGAAATCTTTTTATATAACTAAAAGAAATTTGTTAGGTACGTTGTTTCATTCGTGGTTTCCATATATGATTTAATTGGATAGTGATTACACATTTCTCAGATGCAATGCATGGAAAGATCGATTAATAAACTTGGCATGAAAAGTAAGTAGACAGCAAGATCAGATAGACAAGTATCAGCACACAAGACTGCAAAACAAAGGTTACATACAAGTATCAGCACACAAGACAGCAAGATCAGATAGACAGAAGAAAGCCCCAGGCTGGGACCGAAATCTGAAATCAGGTGGCAACATTTGACCCATTCTGGTCACACACGTCAATCTAGGTCTCAAGGCACATAGCACGATAGTCTTCACGGATCAGGGTCATGTTGGGACGAACATAATAACATATTAGAGCAAGCTCGCCTCCCAGTCTGATTACCCAGTCCCACTGATGCGACTGCTGCCTTTGTAATGGCATCCGTATTGCTGCAAAAAAAATGATTAAGTTTAGCCAACTTTTCAGTGTTCACAATACCAAGCAGCAATCAGATTCCGAATCTACAAACTGCAAAGGTGTGGAATATGACCCTTAATACCATATGTTTGTGACACTGGGTCAGAGCAAACATCAGGAGATCAACTCTGAAGAGCCTGAGTGAGATGAACAGAGCCCATCCTCTGACCCAACAATGACATGTATGTGCTTTAACAATGGATCTGGCTATATTTGATAACAAGTTTCTAGAAGCTGAGACCATCAATCCTGCCATTCCGATAGTACTTTATACGGCTGCACTACATCCCAACTCCAGCATGTCAATTCTTACTTACCATCTCAGTTGAGAAGAGATATGACCCGTAGGATTATTTCTTGTCCTCTTCTTAGTTCTATTTCTTGTGCTTATGCATGACCAAACATGGAATTACTCCAAGACTCTCCACTTCAGTGTTGAAACCATAGTACCAGGATTTTTACATAAGGGAATTATTAAATATCCAAAATGGAATTTTTAATTACAGTTATTTTCGACGACTCTCCACTTCAGGGTTGATGCCATAGTACCATGATTTTAATGTAAGGGGATCATTTAATTATTATAAATATCCAAAATGGACTTTCTATGACGACTCTCCACTTCAGGGTTATAGCACCAAGAGTCCTTTATAAGAGAATCATTTATTTAGAAAATATCCAGAACGGACACTTTAATCATAATTAATTTCTGTTTCAATGTGCCAGATGGAAGCATCCCTTATAATTGTTAGCAGGTTAACGGAAATGTCAGTTCCTATGAAGAAATCCTCAAGAGAACTGATGTCTACCGTACAAGTCCAAAAGTGGCCTTCATGGCTTTTTTTGTTCAGCTGTATTCAATTTAAAAGTGTACAAATAATTAAACATAGCTGCCAGAGAATCATCCTAAGTATTAGCCACACTTGCAAAGGCAGGAATATAATCCCATGACCACGTATCAGTATGTAATGATGATCTTAGTTCAAATGCCAAACTCATGGATTCAGTACCCGAACCGAATTCAAACTCATCAACCCAGTAGACACTTAGCTCCATGCAATTTGCAAAATGCAAATTATGAAGAAACATCAATTCTTCAGTTCAAAATGACCAGAAACAAATGGAAGATTTCATCTTGAGAATTAGTTTAAACGCTACACCCAAATGGTTCCCAAACAGATTCATCAATCGAAGGGATTCATCTCAGAATTAAAAGACTCATTAATGCCATTGCCAGACCTCAGCTCGAAAGGTAACTGACCTAATCAACAGGTGAGCTTTCACCCGTATGTTTCCACGAAATGTTTTACGGAAACATAATATATGCAGATACATTTTTTATTAAAATTTGGCACAGGCATATATAATATCGACATGATATGCATGTAGTTGTCATGTATAATATCGACATGATATGCATATCAACATGTCGTTTGTGTGCAATAAACTCCATTCAAAACCATTGAGATGCATTACAGGAACATAGATTTTACCGAAGGCGATAATAAGATCATAAAGAAGCAGCTCCTCACCTAGCAGTCATATCAGAGAAAAGGTGAAAGGTAATCGTTGTCACCATCTTCGTCATCTCGACTGGGAAAGAATGTGTGACGGAGAAGGCTTTCTTTGAGCTTATATGGAACAATCAGCAGGCTCTGCTCATGATATTGGAAGTCTGACAGCAGCTTGCCCTCGATGTCAGCATGAACCAGCCGGCTAAAATTGGAGACCAGCACACCACCCTCCTCGCAAACGACCACCTCTACTAAATGGCGACGCGCAGCTGAAATGCTCATCTCCAGCACAGGTAACTTGACCCGGTACTTGAGTTCCCACACCTCGCTCTCATAGTCCTGCAGCATACAGATATCAACCGCCGTCACGTCATCGCTGACGCTGGAGAGGCCGAGCTTGCCATCCATCTCGAACAAGGTTGCCGATGCCGGAACAGCTGGCGCCGCAGCCATCCACCGGAACGACTCGGCCGTGGTGCTGAACACCATCACCATGTGACTGTTTCTCTCGTTCTTCTTCACCGGGTAAAAGTGCAGGCTTTCACGGAGCAGGATCGATGGGCGGTCAGACGCGGTCTTGAGAATGCCCTTGGCCAGCACTTTCTCTCCGGACGACGACGCCGCCGGCCGGCCGATGCACCTCCGCTTCCCGGAACCCACCGCGTAGACAGAGTAGGAAGCTTTATGGCCGGAGCGAGGGTTCCCAGGCGGGCCTGTGCCGTACAGTATCCTGTACTCCCCGGAAGGGCGGTGAGGATAGAAGCCCAGGAAGTGCGGGAAGAAGGGGCGGAGAACCCACTGCCTGGTGGACGGGTTGCAGATGTAGAAGTTGTCGGAGCCGAGGGAGAGGACGAGGAGGCCGTCGCAGGAGGCCCTGAGCTGGAGGCCGGGGCGGCGGAGCGTGGCGAGGGGCGAGAGCGCGGCGGCGGGGCGGGGGGAGAGGGCGCGGAGGTCGTGGCGGGCGAAGTGGAGGCAGGAGGCGATGGGGAGGGAGGGCTGGAGGCGGTAGTGCGCGAGGAGGAGCTGGTCGGAGTTGGACTTGAAGGTGAGGGCGCGGCGCCAGGAGCGGCAGACGGCGCGGCAGCGGAGGAGGGCCCTCGCTGGCAGGCGGGGGACGATCTCCCAGATGATGATCTCGTCGGGGATGGCGCCGCGGTGCTGCGTGGCGGCTGCGCTCGCGGTCGCCGCCGACCGGGGATTCATCTTGTTGCTAGGTTGAGCTCGTCCCCAGTGACAGAGTTATCAGTGGCGGCGGCGGCCAAGGGCGGTGATTTGGGCTTTCTGGTGGGCTTTCGGGGATGGCGCCATGAATAAAAGGCATGGCGGCCCGTACAAGAAGCCGGGAGTTTGGTTCTCTCCTTCGTCTGCGCTTGTACTCGGGCTGATCAAGGGGACGGCTGGCCTGTCTTCCCGGCCTTGGTGCACGCAGGGGAGGGGGTGGGGCGGCAGGGAGGAACCCTAATTTTGGGTGGCGGCGGCTGTTTCGTTTTCCATGGCGGACAAGAGATCTACGGAGGCGTTGGGGTCGGGAACTACGGAAGATGAGATTGATGATATTTTCCAGCACCTACAGCTTAATGATGATGAGCTTGACGATGTGGTGGTTGGAGCCGAGGTGATTAAGGAGTATCAGAAGGAGGCTCGTTGGTTGGCAATCGGGAAGGTTCTTACTACCCGAGCTTTTAGTGGTACGGCACTTTTTGAGAAGATGAAGAGCATCTGGAACCCGTCCCGGGAGCCGGGTTTCCGTGAAGCAGGTGAAAATCTGTTTATTTTTCAGATGCACTGTTTAGGTGATTGGAAGAAAGTGGTGCACCAAGGACCCTGGACCTTTCGGGGTTGGGGTTTATTGCTGGAAGATTACGATGGTCTTGTTGATCCTGAGAAGGTAGTGTTTGGGGGATTAACGGTTTGGGCACAAATTCATGGTATCCCGGAGCTTTTTCGCAAGAACGAAGTGGTTGATGATCTTGCCAGGAGGGTGGGGAAAGTTAAAGAGGTGCAGTTGAATCCCAAACCTTTTTTCGAGGGGAACTACGTTCGACTTAGGGTGAGAGTTGATGTTTCTAAACCTCTTGTACGGGTGGTTTCTCTTGCACTACCCGAAGGGAGGAAATTGCTGCCGGTTAAGTATGAGAAGATCCCTTTCTTTTGCAAACAATGTGGGCTAATGGGACATGATCATGAAGAATGTGGTGATGGAGCGTGGGATGTGAGTAAATTTCAGTATGGTACATGGATGTTGGCCAAGCGGAGAGCTGTGGCCCCTGTCGAGGAACCACGTAGTTTTGCACTGTCAGCCCGGGGGGGGAATGGGGCGAGGTGTAGGTAGGCCTTTCATGCCTAGGAAGAGATTGTCAGAGGATGCTGAGCTGGATGGGGATATGGAGGATACTGACCAAAGCCCACTCAAGAATGTCGAGGAACACGAGCATGCTGATCTCCAGGAGAGCACACGTCGTAAGTTGGCAATGGAAGAGGAGGTGCCTACGATAGGAGTGGAACAGGCTGAGATGAAAAAGGGGGAGACAGAGATTGACAGGGAGGAGGCCATGCCACCGGCGCCACCCCAGTATGTCTCGCCTCATGATCGGTCCAAGCAGCGGAAGTTGAGTGAATCTGACAAGGTTATGGGAACCTCGGCGGCCTCCACGGCGGAGGACCGCCGAACCCAATGAGTACTATGGGATGGAACTGTCGTGGGTTGGGCGACCCCGCGACAGTTCACGAGCTTCGCGATCTCGCGCGTATTTATTCGCCTGCAATCTTGTGTGTCATGGAAACACAGATTGCGAGATATAGGGTGGAAGGTTTGGCAAATACTCTGGGCTTCGATCATGCATATGGTGTGGGTAGTACTGGGCGCAGTGGGGGTTTATGCATTTTCTGGAAGAATCCTGTGCAACTTAGTCTTCGAAACTTCTCAAAAAATCATATTGATATGGTGGTACGTGAGGTAGACAAGGACCCTTAGCGTCTCACCGCCTGGTACGGAGAAGCGAACAGAAGTTTACGATACAGAACTTGGGATATGATGCGTTTCTTAAAAGCTGATTGTAATTTGACGTGGCTCTGTGTTGGTGACTTTAATGAAGTGTTGCGAAGAGAAGAGCATATGGGGCCCAATGATCGTGAGATGTGGCAAATTAACCAGTTTAGAGAGGCTGTTGATGCATGCCAATTATGTGATCTAGGCTATATCGGTCTAGATTGGACCTTTCAGAGGAAGTTGCCCAATAATGAGTACTGTAGGGTCCGGTTAGATCGAGCTTTGGCTTCGGCTGACTGGTGTGCTCGCTTTCCTTTTGCTACGGTGACACATCTACATGCAGTCAAATCGGACCACTCTCCCATTCTGCTGATGAATGAGATGGAAGCAGGTAACCAGCGAATAGCTGTGGAGAGACCTTTTAGATATGAGTTAATGTGGGAAAGACATGTTGACTTCACGCCGATCGTGCAGGCAGCTTGGGGTAGTGCCACAGCCGAGACTGTTGAGGATTTGCATGCAAAACTTAAGTCTACGGCAGGGGCTCTAGCGACCTGGGGTAGCTCTTCCTTTGGTTCAGTTCGTACTGAGTTGCGTGAATTGCGTGCTAGGCTGAAGGTTTTACGGCAAGATCCTCTCCGAATGGGGCCTACATATGAGGAAAAGAAAGTAGAAGAACGCATTGCCGAGCTATGCTACAGAGAAGAGATTATGTGGAGGCAACGCGCAAGGGTTCAATGGTTGGCCGAGGGTGACAAAAATACTCGGTTTTTTCATTTAAAAGCGAGCAATAGGAGAAGGAAAAATAGAATTGAGCGTCTGACACGACCTGATGGCTCAATTTGCTCAGATGAGACGGAGATGGAGACTATGGCAGTGGCATTCTATGAGAACCTGTATGCATCTGAGGGAACTATTGGTATTGAAGAGGTGCTGTCCCATGTACCGTGTAGGGTTACGAGTGATATGAACGGGTCCCTCACTGCCCCGTATAGTTCTGAGGAGGTCAAGGTGGCTTTGTTTCAGATGTTTCCCACTAAAGCCCCTGGACCGGATGGGTTTCCGGCACATTTCTTCCAAAAACACTGGAATTTGTGTGGTGAGGAACTAACCAAGATTGTGATTCGCATTCTCAAGGGAGATGATTCAGCGGAGGAGATTAACAAGACGTTCATCGTGCTTATTCCCAAGGTACAAAACCCCCTTCTCCTCTCGCAATTCAGACCGATTAGTTTGTGCAATGTGGTGTACAAGATTGCATCAAAGGTGCTTGCTAACCGTTTGAAAAGAGTTCTCCCTGAGATTGTTTCTGAAGAACAGTCCGCGTTTGTGCCTACCCGCCTTATTACAGATAATGTTATTACTGCTTATGAATGCTTGCACTTTATGAAGTCAAATAGGAGTAAGAAGAAGGCCTTCTATGCTTTAAAGCTGGATATGCAAAAAGCGTATGATCGCTTAGAATGGAACTATATAGAGTCTATGATGAGAAAGTTGGGTTTTGCCCCAAGCTTTGTTGAGGCTGTTATGCGTGGTGTACGCTCGGTGACCTTTTCGGTGTTATTTAATGGAGCACGAACAGAGGAATTTAGACCCAGCCGTGGTATCCGACAGGGGGATCCCATTTCGCCTTATTTATTCCTTCTTGCTGCTGAGGGTCTCTCGTGTCTATTAAAACATGCCATGACAAGCAACGAGATGGAAGGTATTCAAATTGCTAGTTCAGCCCCAAAAGTAAATCATTTACTATTTGCGGATGATTGCATTCTTTTCAGCCGTGCAACGCTTGAAGATGCAGCAAAGATGAGGGATATTCTTGAGATATACTGTAACGCATCGGGTCAACGAGTGAATAATGATAAATCCTCCATATTCTTTGGTAAAGGTTGTGCTAATGCTCTACGTGCAAACATTAAAGGTTTATTGGGGGTTCTGAATGAGTCATTGAAGGATAAGTACCTGGGCTTACCTTCAGATGTAGGACGCTCCAAAAATGGGGCTTTTGCTTATCTGAAAGATCGGGTTTGGAAAAGGCTTCAAGGCTGGATGGAAAAGGCTTTGTCCGGGGGAGGCAAAGAAATCTTGATCAAGTCCGTGATTCAAGCGATACCAACTTATTCCATGGCTCTGTTCAAACTTCCAAGAGGGCTTTGTGAGCATATTACCGCCATGGTTCGCAAATTCTGGTGGGGCAGCAAACAAGGGGAACGGAAAGTTGCATGGGTGTCCTGGGACACCATGACGATGCCTAAATACAGAGGTGGTATGGGCTTCAGGGACATTGAAATTTTTAACTTGGCACTTCTTGCGCGACAAGTTTGGAGGATACTTGAAAACCCGGACACTCTTAGCGCCAGGGTTTTAAAGTCAGTATACTTTCCCTCCACGGATATTTTGGCGGCCACAGTTGGATCTCACCCCTCCCAGATATGGCGGGCCTTATGTGAGGGTCGAGATGTGCTCAAGATTGGGTTGATCAGGAGAATAGGAGATGGCACAAGTACGAAGGTCTGGAGTCAGAACTGGATTCCCCGCGATCACCAACTTAGACCGATTGTGTGTATATCAGATGATCCTCCTGTGAATGTTTCGGAACTGATCTGCTCAGCCACGCGTACCTGGGACACCGCCAAGCTGGAGACACATTTCCTCCCAATGGATGTGGAAGCAATCAAGCAAATACCCATCAGCTATGTAAGGCAACCAGACTTTTGGGCCTGGCATTTTGATCGGCGAGGCATATTCACGGTTAAATCTGCGTACCATGCGATCATGGAAACAAAACGGCGGAGGGAGGATTATTTAGAAGGGAGGGCGGCTCACTCTAGCTCTGAGCGGGAGGAACGAGGCTGGAAAATGTTGTGGAAGGTCAACGTACCGTCAAAGCTCAGGGTTTTTGCATGGCGCCTCGCTCGATCGTCTTTGCCAACAGGTGAGGTGCGTGCGAAACGGGGGATGGCTACTACTGCTATTTGCCCGGTGTGTAATGCTGCTGCAGATACATGGAGGCATGCCCTTCTGGAATGCAATATGTCGATGAGTGTTTGGGCTATGAAGGAAGATGATGTGGTGCTTCCCCTCATGGCTGATGAAACCGATGACCCCCGTCTTTGGTTGTTTTCGCTCAGTGAGGCTCTCTCCAAGGAGAGATTTGTTGAAGTCCTCGCTACCTTATGGTCCATTTGGTGGGTTCGTCGGAAGTTCATACATGAAGGAGAACAGAGATCGCCAATGTCCACTCATTGCTTCATTACGAGATACCTGGAGGAACTATCTGTTGTAAACAGGAAGGACTCGAGAGCTGGGCAGCGGGCACCAAACCTGAGGAGTCATATTTCCTGGACACCGCCAAGGGATGGAGCTGTCAAGATACATGTCGATGCAGCAGTGGCAAAACAAGAACAGAGGGGCGCTGTTGGGGTGGTCTGCCGGAATTCTGAAGGGATCTTCCAGGGCGCCTCTGTTGTTGTCTTCGATGGGGTGATCAATCCTGAGGTTTTGGAAGCGCTAGCCTGCGCTGAAGCTTTGGCTTTGGCAAACGACTTGCATGTTCACAAGGTCCAGGTCACCTCTAACTGTCTGAACGTGGTGCGGGAAATCAATGGTTCTGAGGAGAAAGGGCAACACTGCATGATCTTGCGGGAAATAAGAAGTGCGAGAAATGGGTTCCAGGAAGCTGTGTTCAACCATGAACGCCGCGAGGCAAATGTAGAAGCTCACAGATTGGCTAGGTCAGCAACTAGCCTGCCTTTAGGCAGACATGTGTGGTTTTCTGCTCCTGTAGAAATGGGAATTTCTGTAAACATTATGTCTCCTGTTTAATAAAGCCTTGGTCGTTTTGCTCAAAAAAAAAAACAATTGTTGGGGCTGCCCTCCGACGACACACGTCCAGCCAGCCCTTCTTGGCCACACACGTCGAGCAGCTTTCCGACCACACAAACGCCGGACGTAAGAGACGAAGGAGACACCTGGCTTTATTTCTCACAACAACTCGAATATATATATGGAGGGGCACACGCACACACGCAGTACTACTCAGGGGAGCTCTCATCGTCGGCCGGGCACACACCACGGTCCGACGGAGACTACATCTTCCTCTTCCCTAGCTCTCTCTCCACACGCAGGCACTACCACTGCTTGCGGACGAGGGGGCGTTCGCAGCCTGATCATATTCACCGAAGCCTTCAATCGCAGACCAAACACGCAGTGGCTTCATCAGGATCTTCATCTTCGCAGCCCAGATCGAGTAGTTCGTGTCCGTGAGCATCGGATACTGCACCGGCACACTCATGGCTCTCGATGGGGTAGCGAGCACAACAGTGCCGTCACTGGCAGCAGCCCTCCTGGCCGCCGGCGGCGTGTACTTTCCGCCGCCGCTGCTGCTCCTCCCGTCGCCACTCTTCGGAGATGAATCACCCATCGCCTCTGTCGCCGGACTCTTCCGATCGATCCCGCCGAACTCCTCGGAACACCGCCGCCAAAACGCTCAAGATTCTAAACCCTACGGCTCTGATACCAAATGATGGATCACAAGCCAGACTACGGTGGACTACGGTGGCAAGAGAAGCACGAACGAGACACTGGAAAAAAGATTTTTGTGCCGCGTACCACTGTGCAGCCTTTTCTCTTTCTCTTTATTTATACTTGAACTGCATCAACGAACGACCAGCTCACGAACGGGCGAAACGGACGCGCCATCCCACGTCCACCCGATCACTGTGGTCAAGCCGTCACACGTTTACAAACGTGCCATCCCACGATCCACTTGTGGCGGCTTAGCTAACTAACTAACTGACAGCCTAATCTACACCAAGTCGTGGACAGGTTCCACGCTGCATGGCTCTTTTATTTAGCTAGGAATAACTAGAAAAATAGCTAACTATTTAGCACGTTTCCACCTACAGGTTGCAGTACGAGCTAAGCTAATGCAACCACCTAATGACTACTGCACTATCTCAACAAATAAGAAAACATGTAACAAGATTAGCACCAACAGAATTATCAGTGGCGGCGGCGGCCAAGGGCGGTGATTTGGGCTTTCTGGTGGGCTTTCTGATAACGGCGCCATGAATAAAAGGCATGGCGGCCCGTACCGGCCCTTTTTCAAACGGGCGTGTCAGGCCGAAGGCCGGATCTCGAGTATAAGCCTGGCACGCCAAATATACGGGCCGGACAACCCAACACGGCCACACGTGGGTCCAGGCGTTTTTGACTTTTTAGGCTATTTTTGGCCATTTTTATATTATGTGGCATTTTTTGAAAATACAGATCTTTTAAGAAAATACAGAAAATCTTAAAAATAAGAAAAAATATAGTAAAAATAAAAGGGTCATGCCTTAAGGCCTCGCTCGAACCTGACCCTTTTAATCGCGGGTTGTGTCATGCCCATTGCAGGCCAAAATTCCGTTCGGCCCCGGCTAGCCCACGAGGCATAGTTCAGATGGAGAGCTATAGGTCTGAATGGGGACGCGGGTTGCGTGTGAATACTAAACTACTAACATTCATCAATTATTAAAAATGTTCTCGAAACAAAAATCAATTCTTAAAAGAAAACGTAAAATGGCGACCTTTGTTGAATTTAATACAACCGGGAATTCACATGCTCTTGTCCAAATAAAAATTCAAAATAAATAGTAAAACATTTTTAAAATTTCTGAAAATTTTTGGTGATGAACATATACAACTTTTATACATACTTGTAAATTTTCGTAATGAAATAACACTTGTGCTGCTCTATGCAAAAAGACAAATCATAGAGAAGAACAAATTTCATTTCATAATGAAATTTGGTACATATGTAGAAATTTATATATGTTTATCACCAAAAAGTTTTCAGAATTTTTTGAAATGTTTTACTATTTTTCTCAAATTTTTATTTGGAAAGGAGAGCTTGGGAGCCAAAAACATCCCTCCCTAATACAACCCACAAGACATGCGGAATAGATAGATGATGTATGTGATGCCTCTGCTGATTATATAGTAAGCATTTAAGACCAACTCAAGTAGGAGTCAACACCTTCTTTCTTGGGAGAGAGGACAAACCCCTTTGGGGTCGAGAGTTTTAACCAAGGAAAAAAATAGCGTGCTATCAAAAATAGTGTGGTCCTCCTCCAGAAGCTATACAAGATATAGCGTGATATAGCGAAGTTACATATAAAATAGCGTGATGAAAAAAATGCAAGAAATAGCACAAATATTAAAGATTTCGGCACTAAAAATTTGTCCAGAAGCAATACATGCATAACCAGGTAACCATATTCAAATGCCAAGGCCAAATCAATGGCACAAATATAAATATGAGGCTTAAACCATGAAAATTACTCAACTAAAAGATAAACAATTTTAAACTTTAATCAGAATCATTAACAAAGTCTTCAGAATAACTAGAAGAACCAACAGATTACCCGCCATCATCATTATCTAACGTTATTTCTAGGCTTTTTGTTAGTATAGCTATAATATTACCACATTTAGTGTGGTTTGGCGCATATAAAACGCAAATAGCGCCGTAGCGTCAACTTTAGACTAAATATAGCGTAGCCTCTCCAAATAAGCTATATCGTGCTATTACCGGGATAATATCGTGCTATTTTTTTCGTTGGTTTTAACACTCCCCCTTGTACTAGTATGTCCAGACGCCCCTAAAACTATCAAAATCCTGTTTTGATAAATGGAAAAAGAATGCTTAGCTTACTAAGCTTGTATTGCATGAATTGCCATAAACTTGGATAAAACTTGAAAAAGGGGAAAGGAGTACAATTCTTCCGTGGGTATGTGAACTTTCCGCCTTTGAATATGGAACGTCATCTCAATACCTTGAGCTCATCCTTTAGGGCTTGTTTGGCTCCCATCATTTCAAGCCAGAATCATGAATTTCATTTGTGATTCCATGCCCAACCTGTTTGGCTGTTATGGAATTGGGCATGTCATTTCATTTGAAATTTCAGCAAATGCATGTCGTATGTTATGTCAATTTCTATTCATAACCTTGTCATTTCACTTTCTAAATGAAATGAAAAAATATGTGCCAAACGAGCCCTAAGGGACAGATCATGAAGACGAGTTAGCGAAATAATATACGGAGTACAAGATTCTCATGGGAATGAGTATGATGTCTCCTTTATTCGTTCAGTACACTTCGCGTGTACATGAGAACTTTGGGTTGATATTCTTCCTGAATCATTTTTCACATAGCTCAATTTGCATTTATACATCACATGTTATATTATCCCATTGGATAAGTGTTAGTCTCTATGCAGCGTCGAACCAGGACCCTACATGAAAGTTTAAAATAGGTCCCATCTCACCAGAAGGGATGCGATATTATTGATCAATTTGAATGCACCCAGAGGCCTCCGTCGGTTTTTATTTGAACATGCCTTGCAAGTAGGGTCAGTGCAATCACGGGATACCTTTACTAGTAGGAAAATGGTCATCACTGGCGAACGTAAAAAGTCTACCGCTGGCGAACTGGTGGTTCGCCAGCGCTCATATCGCCAGTGGTAACAGCTTACCACTGGCGAACATCATGTTCGCCAGCGGTAAATAAGTTACCACTGGCGAACCGGCTATTGGTTGGTTCGCCAGTGACTGCCACTTACCACTGGCGAACAATGCTCCAGTTCGCCAGTAATATATATTTCTACTTTTAAAATAAATGCAGAAATGTATTATAACAATATATACAGGTAAATACATGTATGCATATATATAGTAATATTGACAGAAACAGTATAATTGATAGAAACAGTATAATTGACAGAATTTCAACAGATACAAATAGACTAGTGACCAAAATATTGGTTCATCACATATATGCATGCATTACAAGTCGAAATACAAGTGAGACCCAATATTTTGCATACATATGCATCAATATCACACATATCTCCGGAAGTCGATAATTTAGGTCGCAAGTTTTCAAAAGCAAGTAGTAACCTAAACTACGATCACAGACAAGAGAACTGCAATGGCGATCACAGACTCTGAAACTAACTTCGACCGGTTCCTGAGCCGCGGGGTGCTGAGCCCCCGGCACTGCGCATCCAAAGATAAGGAACCCTCACAGGGTCATAGCTCATGTGAGAAGGAACCCTATGAAGAAACGACCACTTACTGTCATACTGCCTATCCAATAGATATACGTAGCGACGGACGTGCTCATCCTCCTCCCTGATACGGCGACGTACCACCTCCTCGGGGGCCGGCTCCCTCTGCACCGAGCGTGACCCACGCGACTGCCACCACAGAAGATCTGGATCGACGACGTCACCCCGGATTTCTCACCAAGCTGCGCATCCCGGAAGGTAGCACCTCCCAGTGCCAGCCCGGTGGAGCCCAGTCCCGCACATCGCCCCTTTGGTGCAACATGGATATCGTCGCCGAGAACACCTAAGTAAAAACACCTAAGTCAAAAAAAATTATAAAGGTAATATTAAAATTTACGAAATGCGAGAAGTTAACAATAGAAAGCCTCATATATCATTGCCGTGCAAAACAAGGCAAAAGAGTGTCCACAAGACCATGTATTAATACAAACACTCCAATTGTATATACTACAAGGCATTATAGACATTCTCCTTCCCTTTATCGTGGTATAGTTTAAATCATCGGCTTTGTCAATTCATAGAGAAGAAACAAAATGATTCGAGTTTATGCCTCATACATAGATAATTGGAGACACATTGATCAGGAACGGGGCAAGCGGACAAAGTAAGAGTATGCATAAGATGTTTATTTGTGCATATCACAAGGTCCGCTAGCACCTCCCTGAATCACATAGTGTGCCACAACATTTTAATCATCGGCATTCGGAAAGAGAGAGAAAAAACAAAATGATTTCGGATTTGTGCCTCATACATATTTAAATTGGACACACATTTCAGAGACGGAGCAAGTGAACCAAGTAGGATGCACAAGATGTTTATTTGTGCATATCACAAGGTTCACTAGCTCCTCCCTGAATCATAAAGTGTCACAACATTTTAATCATCGGCTAATAAGAAAAAGACAAAACAAAATAAAAATGACTTAGATTTTGCGCCTCATGCTTAGGTCGGACATACAAGTAGACCTGCAGGATCTCGTGAGCCAAGTATGATGCACAAGACTTGGTACTTGTGCATATCACAAGGCTCACAAGACCTGCAGGGCTACAACCTAGTGCCACAACATTTTAATCATCGGCTTTCGAAGAAACAGACAAAACAAAATAAAAATGACTTAGATTTTACGACTCATACTTAGGTCGGACACACAAGTAGACCTGCAGGATCTGGTGAGCCAAGTATGATGCACAAGACTTGGTACTTGTGCATATTACAAGGCTCACAAGACCTGCAGGCTTACAACCTAGTGCCACAACATTTTAATCATCGGCTTTCGAATAAACAGACAAAACAAAATAAAAATTACTTAGATTTTGCGCCTCATACTTAGATCGGACACACAATTATTAGTAGCCCTGAAGGATCGGCGGAGCCAAGTAGGATGCACAGGACTTGTACTTGTGCATATCACAAGGCTCCGCAGACCTTCAAAGTTACCATATAGTGCCACAACATTTTTAATCATCGGCTTTCGAAGAAACAGACAAAACAAAATAAAATGACTTAGATTTTGCGCCTCATATTTAGGTCGGACACATAAGTAGACCTGCAGGATCTTGTGAGCCAAGTATGATGCACAAGACTTGGTACTTGTGCATATCACAAGGCTCACAAGACCTGCAGGCCTACCACCTAGTGCCACAACATTTTAATCATCGGCTATCGAAGAAAAAGAGAGAAAAAAAACATCAACATATAGAAAAAGACAAAAACTAAACAAAAATCACTTTGATTTGTGCCTCATACTTAGGTCGGACACACAATTATTAGTAGCCCTGAAGGATCGGCGGAGCCAAGTAGGATGCACAGGACTTGTACTTGTGCATATCACAAGGCTCCGCAGACCTTCAGGGTTACCACATAGTGCCACAATATTTTTAATCATCGACACACACACAAGCAACCCTAAATAGCTCATCGGTCATAATAAAGCAATGTAATCATCGGCACACACACAATTGCACTATGAATCTCATAAATATTCCATTGCACATTATCTACCACATGCTCACAACATCATGAAAAACATCAACATCTAATACAACTTTATATACCACAACATTATCTAGAGAGCATTAATTTTCTCACAATTAGCTACTGCATACTCACAACATTATCTAACACAACAACAAGATCTAGTACGGCATCATCAAAATCATCACTACTGGACATGCTATTGCTACCAAATCGTAACACAAGTACATTATCTACCACATGATCATACTAAATCATGCAGTAATATTTGCTCAAACTACACCATGAGTAGATCACCCAAAACTAGGATGCTCACCTTGCTTGCTTGATGGCGTACGTGCTCGACGGCGAGGCGGTGGTGGTGCTCGGCACGGGCGTGGCGACGGGGAGAGGAGGACGTACGGCGGCGGCGGCGGCGACGGGGAGAGGAGGGCGGCGACGGGAAGAGGAGGACGGCGGCGGCAGCGGCGACGGGGAGAGGAGGACGGCGACGGGGAGAGGAGGACGGCGGCGGCGGCGGCGACGGGGAGAGGGCGACGGCGCGCGGGCGCGTGTGTGAGAGAGGAAAAATGCCGGCCGGGTTGATTGGGGGATGGGATCGATCGAGCTCGACCGTGGTAGGTATATGTACACCTTACCGCTGGCGAAGAGGGACGACGGTTCGCCAGCGGTACTTACCTTACCGCTGGCGAACCACTCAGACCATTCGCCAGTGGTAGGTGGCCCGTTAGGGTTTGCCCGAACCCGCGCTTACCACTGGCGCATTGTGTTCGCCAGTGGTACTGGCCTTACCACTGGCGAACAGGAAATCATGTTCGCCAGTGATATTTACCGCCGGCGAATGTTATTTTCAGGTTCGCCAGTGAGGCCCCGGCGGCTATAGCCCTTTTTCTACTAGTGCTTCACTCACTCTGGCCGGTCAGTGCATAACTAGCACATACGAATTTGTGACAGTTTCCAATGATTTGCTAGCAAATAGGCAAATCCATTAGTTCAGCATCCCAACATTCATTCTTTATCTCAATTCTCGATTGTCTCAGAAGACTGGATTTGCTAGCAAGAGGCAAAATTTTCTAAAAAGTGTCTTTGAATCCGAGCTTCAGTGATCCTGGTATTTTTTTTTAAATTGAACAAAAAATATACGGGTTTTTAAAAAATTAATCCGGATGTAGCCAATAGTGTATCCCACAAACGTGCAAAATATTAACTTTAAATACTTTGTATTCTGAGCTACATAAAATTAACAAAATCTGATAAAATTTGGAGATTCGAAATCGAAAATATGCATNACCCACGCCTAGCTTGGGAGCCGCCGGAGTAGGAGGAGGGGTACATTGCGCGCGAGGAGAGGCTGAAGCCACGTCAGACGAAGCAGTATAGGCGTGGCTATACGCTACTCTCCAAGCTAAAACATTGGCCCCACTGCAATGTTGTTCTCGTGCCCGCTGGAGGGAGGTACATACTGATTTTGGCATTTCATTATCGAAATTTTATCATTATCGAAATTTTTATCACATACATACTGATTTTGCCATTTCATTGTGCAGCACGTTTACGCCTGGCGACCCGGATAACGCGCCGACCAAGACCTACGCGAACATCCTTGGAGGCCTACTGAGAAAGTATTTCCCTGGGATTGTCGATCTCCCTGGTGGTGGCCGCGACGTGGCTTGGACTGGACGCACTACAGCTACGCCGACGATCCTTGCGGGAAGTTCGAGAACATGCAACAGCGGGTTATCCGCCAATTCTGGGTACGTGACTTTTGGCTTCTTAGTATTCAAACACTCCTTGGGAGACAATAGTTGCTCTAATTCCCCTTGTTTTACCTATGTGCATGGTTGCAGAAATACTTCAAGAAGGCTGAGGGTCAGGAAGCGAGGTGCGACTCTATCTTACACGAGTTGTGCAGGATGAGGGTGACTGGCATGCACTACGAGGCACGTCTTCAGTGCGTCCGCAACTGGCACCGTGAGTGCAATATTTGGATGACTAAGGCTGATTGTCGAGAAACGCTCATGGCACCGTGGCAGTACCTGCAGGTATTTGCATTTATGTGTTATTGATTTCCGTATTGCCATGTAGTTTCTGTTCTAATAATGGGTCTATCTTGTGTATGTAGCACCCTCCTCAGTACGTCAGGGAAGACAAGGAGTGCTTTCTTGCGATGGTCATATGGTGGACATCCCCCCAGTACCTCGCGAAGCATGAGGAGGGCAAGCTGAATCGGGCAGAGATGCGAGGTGGATCAACCTAGGCAGGAAGAACTTGGCCCTTACCTTTCAGCAAGAGGTAAATGGTTTCTTCATTATTTGATTTCACATTATTGTTAACTTCCGCAAGGGTGTCCCTCTTCACTTAATTACATATACTCTTTTGCAGGAACGTAAGACAGGCGTCAAGCCAAACCCATTTGGCTTTTTCCGAAAGTTGAAGACCAGGAAGGAGCCGCATCCTGAGACGAAATCCATGTGGGTCAACGAGATAGCCGAGGCCCAGTGTGGCGCCTACGAGTCAAAGTTCAAGGAGAAGCACGGCGATGCCTCCGACCCAACCGCCGAGGACTTTGACGTTGAGGTTGCGGTGCTTGCGGGAGAAGGCAAGAAGGGTGGCCGCCTATGGATTGGTGACGGGTTAGTCGACCCAAGGACCATTCCATCTCTACGCCAGGTCCGTCGTGGGCGTACGAGCGAGCAACCTCGGGTAGAGACCCGCCCACGGGCTTCGGATCTAGCTGTCGAGCGGTTACGGGTATGTTCTTCCTCGGTCCTCTACGCTTCATTACATGTTTTCCATTGCAATGTTAATGACATCGCGACGACACAACGTAAGCGGAGATGGAAGAAAGGAAACGGAGGTACCAAGAGGAGAGGATGCAAATGCAGGAGTAGCTTAGGGAGAGCATGCAGATGCAGAAGCAGATGTATCAGCAGCAACAACAGATGATGAGCATGTTTATGAACCAGGCCGTGCTGACTTCCCACCGGGGAGTCATCCTACTCCTCCTGCTTCCGCCTTCAACTGGATAAGTGGTTAACTTAATATCTCCATCTTATTTTCTCTTGTTTTGTTGTCTAACCGAACTTCAAACATTGCAGCCCGCGCCTGATCCAAACATGTTGGCGCTCCTCCAGCGACCACCCGGTCAGAGCCCGGTGACTCCTCCTGCTTCCGCCTTCAACTGGGTAAGTGGTTAACTTAATATCTCCACCTCTTGTCTTATTGAATCACCCTAACATCAGATATTGCTGCAGGGGCCTATTCCGAACAACATGATGCTCACCCACTCACCGCCCGATCAGACCACTTCTACACCTGAGACGGCCGTCAACAATCTGAACATCATCCGGAGCCTGACGCAGTTTCCAGGTGAGTTATCCTACACTTATTTTCTTCCCTATCCACCTGATTTTCCATGATCATGCTTTGAGTGATAAAGGAGAGATCGTTAAACTGCTTAGCTATTCCAATTAGCAAATGATAGATCAATAAATTCAGATGCAAACCTTATTATTTAGAACATGGCGATGGACAAGGTATATGCATCTTGAATTACCTCATTTTCTTGAATATTTTTGGCTCCCACATAGGTATAGGTATTGGCAACAAGCAAAGGCCATAATGGATAGCAATTGACCAAAATCACATGACTAAATTGTCATATAGGTATAGGTATTGGCAACAAGCAAAGGTCATATAGGTGCTTTATGTCTTGATTTAGCTGATTTTTTTTTGTATGGAGACTCCTTCATCCTACCATTGACATTTGTGTATGAATTCTACCCTGTAGGAGAAGGACAAAGCAATGGAGAGCAAGGTTGATGCCAATGGAGAAGATCAAGGTTGATTCCATGAGCTACTATGATGTGTTATGGACATGGACTTGATATTTGTGTGTTATGGATCATATATAGACTTGTATGTTATGATATTTGTGTGTTATGGACATGGACTTGATATTTGTGTGTTATGGATGTGTTATGATCATATATTTGTACGTTATGATCATATTTGTGTGTTATGATATGAATTTATGTGTTATGATCATATATGGATCACATATAGACTTGTGCTGCTATTTTTGCTCCTATTTGTGCTGCTATTTTTTGGAAAACAGAATTAACAGGAAAATCTGGAGCCTCCTTTGCCGTGCGTATGCACACGGCAAAGGACATTTGGTCAGCTTTGCCGTGTGCATACGCACGGCAAAGGAGGCTCCAGATTTTGCCTGTTCAGGGTCTTTGCCGTGCGGGCGGGCGAGGGGCGCACGGCAAAGCCAATCTTTGCCGAGCGGGTGGGTAGCGGCCGCACGGCAAAGGCCACGCGCACGGTACCGTACCGGCGCACGGCAACGCCCTGCCGCACGGTAGTGGGCAGGCGCACGGCAAAGGCGTGCTGCACGGCAAAGACCTGTGGCGCACGGCAAAGACATGCCCCACGGCAGTGTCTGACAGTGCACGGCAAAGGAATTGGTGCACGGCAAAGGCTTTGCCGTGCGGTTTGGGCGTGGCGCACAGCAATGACTGCGTTGCCGCGCAGAACGTTGCCGAGCGGACTTTGCCGTGCAACACCGCACGGCAAACCCTTTGCCGAGCAGATTTGGCCCTTTGCCGTGCAAACTGGCTGCACGACAACGTCCTGTTTTCCCGTAGCGATGGTTAATGGACAAGTCGGGTAAGAGATGGCACTACGTTCCCAAATGATCGTGACAGTCGTGGCCATATATGTGGCATGTCCCGCATGTAAAAGAGCGTGTTGTTTATACTAGCGCACTACTAGTGAAAGACTTATAGAAAAAAAGGTACCACCGGCGCACCAAATTTTGCGTGCGCTGGTGCTAACTACCGCCAGCGCACTACTATTCTCGTACGTCGGCGCTAAACAACTACCCCCGACGCACACACTATACTGAGTGCCGGCGCTAAACCGCCACCGCCCCCGCCCATGGTCGCCACCCAAGACCGTGCGCCGGCGCTATGCCACTACACCCGACGCACACAAAATCCTTCGCGCATGAGCTAACTACAACCCAAATCTGCGCGTCTACCATTAATTAACCAACCGCTCCCCCGGCCCCTTATCTCATCTCCTTATCTCTTTCTCTCCCCATGCCACCCGATCGGCGATCGCAGACCACCGTCACGCTCACCTCGTCTCAATCTGGAGGTGCCGCCCGTGGAGCCAGTGCCATGAAGCCTGGAGGAGCCGCCGTCGATCGGGGGGCATGGAAAAGACGGCGGAGGAGCTCAAGCTGCACGCGCTCGCCAGCCTCAACTCCGTCATCCACCTCTTCTTCCCGGAGATCCCCACCATGTGAGCCCCCCTCTGCTCCCTCCCCTCCTTCCTCGACCCGCCTCGCTTGCCCCCTGCGCTGCCTAGTTTGCCGCCGCTGGCCATCAGTGACGCCACACTAAGCGTGGGCGTTCTGCACAAGATGAGGGAGCGGCGCGTCTTCTCCATCCTCCTCCAGGAACGCGAGCAGATCCCGAGAGTCAACCTCCGGCATGATAGAAAAAAATCACGGAAGGCAGATGAATTCGTGTTCTCTGCACATCCCTAACCTAGGCAGGAGGCTAGCCAGAGGCGCGGAGCAGCTCAAATCACAGGAAAATTGCTTACGGTCTCTAGATCTGAAATTTTGCTAGGAATATTGCTCAAAATGCTCTAATACTGTGACTCGCATAGTACTCTCATTGCTCTGAAACTCTGCTCATTGCTCAGTGCTCTCAAAGTCTGAAACTTTGCTCTCAGGTGTGTATAAAATAGCAGCACCAGGTCTTGATTCATTTTTTGTTAAACATGCCTTGCCATCGAATATTGGTTGCAAATAATTATCTGTTCCAGTGTTGTTTGCTCAGATCCAGAGTTTGCTCTGATTCCAGCATCCCTCTGAAGAAACATGTGTGTGCATATTTTTTGAAAATGACTGAACCCCCAAATGAGCTACTCCAAGTAATTTGGTGCCAGTTTGATCTTTATTCAGTTTGGCATCTTGTCGCAGTACCGGAATTGTAGTGGAAGATAACCAGTCAGAGGGGGTGAGCTTTTTGCTCACACCTCATGCATGATGCAAATAAAGTTAGCATGCTTAGAACTTCATGTTAGATCAAATACAATTTGGATGCATTTACAATCTGGTACTAGTACACAAACAATCTGGATGCATTTACGATCATCTTGGATGCGTTTTTCAACACTGAAACCTGACAAGAGCAACATGTGAATAAGATGAATAGGCCACGAGATGGAGTACTCTCTTTGCTAGTCTACAACTGAATCTTTGATTTTTTTTTTCATCCTGAAACCTTCTTCTTCTTGGGTAGGGGAGCAGGAGGAGGCAGGATATCACAACGGCGCCGCAGCAGGACAAGGAGGGGGCGGGGGAGCTTCGCCGGCGCAGTAGGAGGAGGAGCACGATATCGACCTGGAGATCGACGGAGGGGGTGGCGCACGTTCGGGCTGGAGCACGAAATCGACCTGGCGATCTACGGAGGAGGATCATGAGGACACCGTATGGGAAGCACGAGGTCGACAGAGGGAGTGTCGCGCGTGCGGGCAGGAGCTCCACGGACGGCGACGGCGAGGACGAGCTCCCTCTTGCTCGCGGACGGCGACGGCGAGGATGAGCTCCCTCCCCGCGCGGACAGCGACGACGAGGTCGAGCTCCCTCCTGTGCGCGAGGGCGACGGCGAGGATGATCTCCTTCCTTGGCGCGGCCGGCAACGGCAAGGACGAGCTCCCTCCTGCGTGTGCGACGACGTGGACGACCTCCGTCCTGCGCGCAGACGGCGTTGTTCAGGTCCTTCGGCCCGGACGGCGACAGACATGGGGGGATCACAGGACTGATTAGAACTAATTGAACCATTTTGGACTAATTAGTAAAATTGAATCTGTACTAGACCCGCGACATCTTGTAATCTTGATTAAAGAACTGATTAGAACTAATTGAACCGTTTTGGACTAATTGACGGACGAGGTAGTATATGTCTGGATGTAAAATGGCCAAAGCCTAACGATTATGTCCCCACCCTTGTAATCTTGATTAAAGGAAATATATGTGATGGGATACGTCTGCCATGTGGTTTTTTAAAAGCGGCTTCAGCGCGTGCTCTTGCGCGGCAGCTGGAGGTCGCGGCGCGCACGGGAGCAGCTCCACGTGTCGCGACGTCAGAGCGCGCGAGCAACGCAGCGAGCTAGCTAGCTAAGAATCGATCCACATACCTGCTTGTGTGGTTAGCTTAGTATGTTGTCCTTTTTTAAAAAGAAAAAAGAGAAAAATTATTAATAAAGATCTTAAAAGGAGTGGATTGGTCGTTATTCCTAATATTTCGTCGATGTATCTGGCGTAGCGTGTGCTGTGGGCTGCGTCCAGGTAGTGCATCGGGGAACCCGAAGTCAGTGCAATGCCCCGTTGCTTGCACTGCCAGCTGAAAGCAGTGCACTGCTCCGCTGAAGGAAGTGCTGGCAGTGCACTGCCCAACCGAAGGCAATGCAATGCTCCGACGAAAACAGTGCAGGCAGTGCACTGTCCAGCCGAAGGCAGTGCAATGCTCCGACGAAAGCAGTGCAGGCAGTGCACCCCGGAAAACAATGCAAAAAAAGTCAATGCACTGCAACCCCGTATGCAGTGCAAACTACATGCCCTGGGCAGTGAAAAAAAATTTTGTCGAAACATATCAACATGGGATCTAGTTTTGAAAATCTCGTCGCGACTAGGCTAGCCGTTAAACGGATCTTGATTTGGATGCTGGGTTCGAAAGATATTTCATTTTTCGTATTCAGATCCATGGGAAAAAAGAGAAAAAAGTCACAGCGATGCACTCCGCGTTCGCCATGTGCGGACAGCAGCGCTGACGGAGCGCGCCCTCCCGCGAAGCGCGCGTTTTTTTTAACAATTCCAGGGTTGTTTTAATGCTAAAATAGATAGCGCAGGCGCACTAGGCAGTAGTAAGCTCACCAGCGGTACATGTTTTTGCCGGCGCAACAGTTTTATGCGCTGGCATGAACTCCAATACCTCCGGCGCAGAGATGCGCACCAGCACTAAGGTAATACCGCTGGGGTGATCATCGCCGATGCAGTCCCGTGCGCCGGCGGTAAGCATTTTTGGTGCGCCGGCGGTAAGTATTTTTGGTGCACCGGCGGTAGCGTTTTTCCTAATAGTGGCAGGTGAGAGGATTAAATGGAGTATGAAAGCTCAATCACATTAAATTTAAATTAAAACATCCTGGTGATATCATCACTTATAAATAGGCATAAACCTTGGAAACAAATTCTAATGATTAACTTGATATTTTCTAATACGTAAATATACTATATGACCTTGTAGGAGAAATCGTATTACGCAATGGCACCATTCTGTAGAGATATATGTAACCTTTGCTATAAAGATTAGTGAATATATCCAAGGAGATAACCTTTATCATTGGATTGTGTTGTGAATTGACAATGATGATATTTGGCAACAATATGCAATCTGATCTATAGCGGTTGTAGTAGGACGGGCTCTTTACGTCATGCAGAGAATGTTTTTGAAATGATGAAAGAATTTGTGGTGCTCAGTAAGGATGAAAATATGTGTGCACGACCTAGGACTATTGAGCTTTTTGGGATAGTAGGAATGGTAGTGATATTAACATATTTTCTGAGTCTGCTATTTCTACAATTCGCCGAGTTCTGCTGAGTTATGTGGACCAATTGTTACGGTGCAATTTTAGGTTACACATTGTTGCTTAACTAGAACTGCGAGTAAAACATATTGCATGGTTCTTAATTGTATGTACTTTACTAGACAATCATGTTTGAATGTTGGACACGAGAACTGTAAGGACCGATGAGCAATCATAAAATTTGAAACTTCACAACAAGTGCATATATATTTTATTTTGTTTGAGATCATTTGTCGGTATATTATTACTACTTTGTTTCAATATGTCAGCATGGTTTTGCTTATTATTCGATATAGTTATGTTTACAATGTCCAATTGAAATATTCAAATTGTGTAATAACTATGTAAACCATGCATGTAAGCTTGTTTTAATGTACACGAAATGTGAACTAAGCAATTGATTTACATGACTAAGTTTCCTTATATTGGAAGCAATTGACTGTTTAGGTTTTGCTGTGTTGGGTTTCATAACAAGTTTTGATGCTTTAGATCATGTGTTACCATAGACTTCTTCTCCAATTTATTTGAGCATCCCCTTCACCTTCATTTTAGCTTTCGATAAGGTGTCTACCAGCGATATATTGTCTGAAGGCTTCCAACACTTTAGAGCATCTCCAGCGGCATCACCCCAGATTTGTGCTGCAGCCCCCAAACTGTGTGTTTTTGGGGGGGGGGGGGGGGGGGGGTGCCGAACACTTGTCCGGCACATTACGGGGTGCTGCCCACAGCGGCACCGCCAAACCATAATTTCCAATTTGGCTGATATTTCTAAATTATGAACAAAATACACGATTTTCATTGATTTGATAAATTTAAATGATTTTCAAAGTACAACTAAAATTTAAACTACAACTAATCTAAACTTAAATTGCAACTAAACTAATCTAGACATCGGGAGGAGGTGGTTGGCTAGGTTGAACCTCACCGTCGTTTTCCCCCGGCTCAGCGAAAGAGGGGGAGATAGGCTGGGCCCGACAAATGCATGAGCGCGCATCTCTGCCCTACCTTGCGTCATCATCCGGTGCACCTCTGCAGTTTTGTTGCGCGCACATGCACGCAGGAGCCTTTGCATGTGTCCCGCGTGCTGCACAACATGGAGCTGCCTCTCCTCCTCCGTCGTCTTGTACGCCTACTTCTCCCTCTCTAGCCCAATCGCAAACTCCTCCCTCAATCGTCGCCGCCGCCTCGTCCTCTCGGCGTCTCAACTCGCAGATGATACGTCACAAATGTATCTACTTTTCCAAACACTTTTGTTATTGGTTTGCCTCTAATTTGCATAATTTGGATGGAACTAACCCGCATGAATGTTGTTTTCAGCATATTTGCATTTAGTGCATTTAGGGCCCGCGGAGGTCCACCCCACTAGCAAGGGCGTGTCCCACCCGTAGGTAGGCCATGGGCCGCGGCTAGGGTCCGCCCCTACCCCTTGTGACTCGCGTCCCGCAACCCTTTCAGATGTAACCTCCCCTTGAACTAAAACAGAAGCCCCGGAAGATTTTTTTTTTCCAGAAACGCTTTGGAGCTCCGTCGCCACCTCGAAACCTAAATTTGGGGACCAAAATCGCTGTTTCGGCACCCTGCCGGAGTGGAGATCGCCGCAATCATCATCGCCAACACCTTTCCATCTACCATGCATGATCCCCTACGCATGTGTAAGTAATTTCCTGTTGTAGGCAAGGGGATGGTAGGGATTGGATGAGATTTTTCATGTAATAGATTGTCGAATTGTTTAAACATGATGCCAAGTCTTATATTTACTAATTAAAGGCAACGTAGGAGCTCTTCCGTTAATCCTAGAGTAGTCGTCAGATGAAATAGGCCGAAGAGTCCTGGGTCGCTATCCCACGCGTTATGACCTCTGACCAATTTCTTTTGCTACATGCCCAGAATACTAAGAGCACCTCCAACAGGCGCGCGATCACGCGGCGGGCTAAAACATATTTTTAGCACGCGCGGGAGGTGGACTGCCATTCCAGATGCTGGATAATTTAGCCCTCCGCAGTAACGCTTCACTTGATATTTTTCCCGCTGTTTTTTTGCCTGCACGCGCGAGCTCGCGCCATCTCCGAGGTTGGACGAACTCGACTCGGCGTTCCCCTCCACTGCATGAGTAATAGAGCACTCGAGGGTGGATCAGTGGGAACGGCCGATTGGGCCATTCCTATCGGGCCTGGCCCGACACTGCTTTAAGGTTCGTGCCATGCAGGAACGCGGGCCAGTCCAAAGATCCAAACGGCCGAAATTTGCATCCTCAGGGCCTGGCTGGTGACAACATGGGCTACCAAACATGCCCATAATGTACGGCCATCGATGTACAAAGCTGCGGCGTCATTCAGGTTCCAGACAGCTTGCTCTCAGGCTGTGGGGGCTCCAATTGTAGACTAGGGCTGTGGGGGCTCCAATTGCAGACCAGGGCTGCGTAGGCACTCAAACCATACCGTTTTTTTTTTCGAAATGGGGTTGAGACCCCGGCCTCTGCATCAAAGGATGCACACATCCGTTTTATTGCACAGTTTAAAAGTATCAAGTTTTACACATCACGGATCAAATAAGGTTGAAACATGAATCAACCAACGAAAGAATGACAACATGAAGCATCTAGGCATCCCTAATGCGATTAATATGCTGCCACGAAGCCCGGCTGAATATATCCTGAGCGACCATCAGTAGCCGTGAACATCCAGTAGCCATGAGGTCCTGCTGATCCGGCGGGAGAAGATGAGCCCAAAGTTGAATCCAGTGCGCCGCCATACTGATAACCTGCAAAATATGAATATTTTTTGATCTATTAAAAATAATGTTGTTTCTACAGTTCCATATAGACCAACAAATAGCTGAAACGCCGACATGAATACGCGCTTTTGTTAGTTTGTCTACTCCCATTAGCCAATTACCAAACATATTGGCTATACTATTTGGAGGGTAAATATTATATGTACTGTAGATTACAGCCCAGATTATTTTCGCTAAAGGGCAAGAGATGAATAAATGTTCAACTGTCTCCTCTGAGCCGCAAAAGGAACATTTTGTACAACCTTGCCACCTCCTTTTAGCCAGGTTATATTTTGTAAGTAAAACTTTGTTTTTCAGGAACCACATAAAAACTTTTATGATCGGTCATCAAATCCTCATACAAGATTTAACTGTAAAAATCTTTCGAAGCGGTGAGACTCCAAGCAAAATGATCACTCTTTTCCTCTAAGCGTATATCCATTAATCTAATGCATAAATGTGACCATGCATCCCATTTATCGCCAACTAACGCTCGAAACTCATGTTTAGAGGGGGTGCATTAGATAAGACATCAAACACCGAAACATTTTTCCGGTTTGTAATGCCATATAAAGATGGATACTGACTGCTTAAAGGAGAATCTCCCAACCAAATGTCCTCCCAAAATCGAATTCTTCTACCATCTCCTATTTTGAAAAAAACCTCTTCGAAAGAAGTCATCTTTGACCTTCATCTTGCGTAGACACATTGCATGAGGATGTGATCGACATTGTCTTTCTCCTGCAGGCAGGTGAAACACGGTTCCGCCAGCTCCTGCAAATTGTGATGGGCTCTTCTATCCACATGTACCTCGTCGCTATAGCCAACATAAATTTTTGCAATGGGGGTGTGGGGCGGGGGGGGGGGGGGGGGGGGGGGGGGGGGCAAACGATTTCCAAATTGAGCTGGACATCTCACATCAGATGCTCCCCAGAAACAGCCAATCATAGGTGCTTTTAGCGGAGTACCTCCCTTCCTTGGCACACGGCCAGTTGAATTTGTCCGGATCCTCCTCCTCTCTCTGAACCTGCATGACCACCAGCCAAAGTCTGACCAGCTGAGCCCCTCCGTCCTCTGTTACTTGTCCAACAATGTCCGAAATCCACTCATTGTTGTTCATAGTTGTCCTGTGTTGGAGATATCCCATTCATCTTGACTGTACGACTATTCTTCCGCATGGTGCTTACCATCTGAAAGACCAGTAGAGCTATCTCCTCTGCGCTCCTGCGCCACTGATCCAGCAATCTCTCCAAAAGGAAACTCTACTCCCCTCTCCAACCTGAAAACTAACGAGACTTTGAAAGACCTGTTCAGCTTCAGCATCCTTCGACATGGGAAGCCCCTGCCACGGCCTGCTTGGATCGACTCTTCTTAGCCACTGCCAACGAGTCCTCAATGCCAATTGTTGTAGGCTCAAATTATTTACTCCCAGCCCACCAAATTGATATGGCCTGCAAACCATGGCCCAAGATACCAGACACTGCCATCCTTTACCTCCTTCTTCCCGGTAAGAACGACTTGGCCCATTTATCGATTTCCTTTAAGGCCCACACAGGTTCCTCCGTTACAAGCAGACGATGTACGACAGGTTTTGCTTCTCAAAAAAAAAAAAATGTACAGGTTTTGCAGCCACTACTATCTTCACCAAAACCAACCTGCCCGCTCGCGCGATCATCCCTCTTTGCCAAGCGGGTACAAAAGTTGTAAAATTATCAATCATAGGCTGCCATTCATTCCTGGTGAGTGCTCTGAGGGCAAGCTGTAGCCCTAGATACTTTATCCGGAAGTTATCCAAGCTGCACTCCAGGGTGTTGGAAACCTATTTCCATCCTCGTTATCACCATGAATCAGGGTGACCGAGGTCTTCCTGTAATTCACTTTTATCCCCGACGCTTCTCCAAAGACGTGCAGGATGCTTTTAACTGCCATGAGCTCCTCTGTTGTCGGTTTTAGGAATAGGACAACATCATCCGCGCATATAGATACTCTTTGTTGAGGGCTTATTCCTGGCAGATTTTGGAACAGGTTCATCTCCTCCACTCTTCTCATGATAGCTGTGAAAATCGCGTACTGTTTTCTTCCGTTTTGGTTTTGAAAACATACAGAGAGTCGGACGGAGAGAGTACTACAAACACGCAACAGGCGGCCCATCAGGAAAGCCCGCAAACGCAATCCCCACTCTCCAGATGTCTGCCGCGATCACGCCTGGATGCGGCGGCGGCGGCGCTATGCCACACCTGGACATTGGACGACGGCATCCTCTCGGAGATCCTGTAAAGGCTGAGGACGCCTATCGCCTCGTCGCCGTCTGCCGGCAGTGCCGCGTGGTGCTCTACAAGCCTACGTTCCTCCTCCGCCACCTCTCCCCGCGGCCGCTCCCGCTCCTCGACGATCGCCCATATGCGCTCGTCATCCAGCCGCGGCGCAAGGTCGGCTACTTCACCCATCTCACCCTCGTCGCCGTCGACCCCGCCGATTGCGTCCCCGTCAATGTCCCTCTCCAATCCAAGTACAGGGTCAAGGACTCTGTCCCGGAGCCCTGCCTCCTCGACACGGCGAGTGACGATTCCATGTCCAACCTTCTCTATTCCACCGGCGAGGATGACTCTGCTCATATCAACACGGCCGACAACGCTGAGCCGCTGGCTTTCACGCCGGACGTCGCCGTCTCGTCCAACCCGGCTGCAATGACGGTTGACGTCTCGGTGGTGGACCAAGCGCCGGTGGCGCCGCCGTTGGCACTACATCACGTACTAGAATTGGAGGCATTTAATAGTGCCTCCAAAAGTACAATAAATACCATATGAAAAATTTGAGGCAAAAAAAAAGTGCCGCATTTACTCGTGTCGTTAAAATTTTTTTGTGTCATTTTTAATAATGCGTAAAAAGGTGGTTATTTGAGGCATTATTTAGTGCCTATAATGGTAGCATTTGAGGCACTTTTGAGTGCCTCAAATGATATACCATTTGAGCCATTATTGATTGCCTCAAATGCTACCTTCGGAGGCAGTTTTGAATGCCTCAAATAATATATCATTTGAGGCACTAATGAAAAGTGCCTCAAATGATATACAATTTGAGGCATTTTTTAGTGCCTCAAATGCTACCTTCGGAGGCAGTTTTGTGTGCCTCAAATGATATACCATTTGAGGCACCTTTTAATTAGTGCCTCAAAATTACACCCTTTGTAGGCACCATTCATATAACTGCAACCATTCATATTCAAATATAACTACAACCATTCAAATTCAAAAACTGGAGGCACTTTCAGGCAGATAATAGCACAATATAAGCTGATACAAAATCTGAAGCCTCTTTCAGACAAATAAATGCATATATAGACGCATAATCTTGCTGCTGAATCATATTCTCGCAATCTTGTTCTACATCAGTACAATACTGTCTAGCATGACCAATTCTCACAATATTTTCCCAACAATCAAAACTGTAGCAACCTATGTCTCAAAACTATAACAACCTGTGTGCATCATTTTGATGCAGAGGCCGGGGATCCCGCACCCTCTTATCTAAAAAAAAAACTGTAGCTCTCTGTGAATATTGTGATAATTACTTGCTGATACATCACTTGAACGTATACCTTACTTGATGGTCTTGCCAGGAGTGAACTTCATTTCTTCTTATTGCTCTTGACTGTTGTCGGCACAGTGGAAACCAGGGTACCACGGGCCGGCCTGCCAGGGCCCACGAGTTTTCTCTGGATGATTTTCACTAAGGACCAGGCTCTCCAGCCTGGCGAGCCTCGCGAGGGTTTTTCCCCTCACGAAGGATCTGTTCTCCTCGCCGAGGGTTTTTTCCCTTGGCGAGGGACCGCTGCTCGACAAGGCGTCTCCGACACCACCCGCAATTCCGCTAAGGATCTAGCCGGAAGGCTTGGCGAGGCTTTTTTCGCCTCGCGAAGCCCCTTCCTCGCGAAGCCATCTCTGCCTCCGCGGCAGAGCGCACATGGGCTCTGCGCCATGTGCAGAGTGACGCGCGTGCCTACGCGCGATGACGACGACGCCGCAGTTGCCATTTCCGTGTATAAAGCAGTCAACAAAGCGGAGCCAGGCAAAGCGGACAACGAGTATTGCCTCTTTGGTGATAAGGGAACCGTCTGCGGCTACGCTCCAAGGGTGACGTCACCGTGGGTCACCTCCCACCTCAGCAAGCGCCAGCCCGCCGTCCGGCTGGTCGGTGCCCCTTTTCAGCTTTGGTGACGCCGCTCCCCTGCCGTGGACCGCGTCCACGAGTTCTACCTTATGGTGGACTTCACCTTTATCGTGCACCGCGCCTCCTCCCTCGTCGCCATGTGGTAACCCTTCCCGCCCAAATGTTTGGGCAGAAGAGGTCCGAGACGCCTATAAAAGGAGAGGAGGCATGCCCGTGCAAGAGGTTCGATTCCGGGTTCGAGATCTGGAAGCTCAGAAGAAACCCTAGCCATTGTTAGCCACCTCGAGCTCGGCAAGCTCTCCTTGTACTGTAAACCTCTCCAAGCAGTGCAATACACCATAGCAGGACGTAGGGGTTTTACCTCCCAAAGAGGGCCCTGAACCTGGGTAAGATCTTGTGTCAATCTCTGCAGTGTCGTCCGCAGCGAGCCTGACGAGCACCGTCGCCGGAGCACGTTGTGGATTGTTTGACTCCGTGTTCAGCCCCTTACACGATACCTTGGAGACACCCCTAGTTCCTGGGGACAATCTCCGACATTTGGCGCGCCAGGTAGGGGGCTGAGGCGCGTCTTCATCCTCGACACAGCCATGGCCGGCTCTCGTGCCGAACGTCTCGCTCGCCGGACGGCTAGCGCCGCCACCGCTCCCGCAGGCCGCCCGCGCGGCCGCCCGCGTGGGAGCTCTGCTCCAGAGCGCCGCGTCGACCCCGAGCCTCGCGTCGAGCACCCGGAGGACGACGACCACCACGACCACGCTGAGGACGACCTCGGCGAAGAGGAAGCCTCCTCTCTGCACCCGTCGCGGGACCATGCTGCCTCCTCGCTGGGCCGCCCTGCGCCCAGCCCAGCAACTGTGCTTCTCATGGCGCAGGAGCTGCTGCAGTACCGTCCTACGCCGGAGGCCCAGGAGGGCTGGCTCAACCGCCTCTCGGAGCTCGTCGGCGCTGCTCGCGTCGCCGCTCCTGCCCCGTCCCGTTCGCTGGTTCCTTCGGGCCGCGTGGGGGACGTGGCGCAAGGCGCCCCTCCCGCGCCTCCTCTCCATCCTGCACCTGCTCCAGCTCCACCGGTTGCACCGCAACCTGCGCCAGCGGGGGCTCCTCCTCGCGACAACCGCGCTGCATCGCACGCGTCGTCGCCACACGACTGCTAAATTGTGCAACGAGCCCCTGAGGACGCACGCGTGAGCATCGAGCGCGGGCAGGAGCGCCGCAACCGCGCCGTCCAGGACGTCGCCGCCGCCGGGCGCCTCCTCCGCGCCACCCTCGCCAACGGCACGGTCACATACGGCACGACGGCCGCGTTCACTCGCACACTCCGTCGCGTCGTTTGGCCCGTCAAGTTCAGGCCGGACCTGCCTCCGCGCTACGACGGCAAGAATAACCCCCTGGAGTTCCTGCAGCTCTATACTCTGGCCATCCAGGCCGCCGGGGGCGACGACAAGGTCATGGCGAACTGGTTCCCCATGGCCCTTAAGGACTCCGCGTCCTCATGGCTCACCAACCTCCCCGCCGAGTCCATCAACTCTTGGGAGGAGCTCTGCCGGTGCTTCGTCGCCAACTTCAAGGGCACGTACGAGCGCGGCCTCACCTACAACGACCTCCGTGCCGTGCGCCAGAAGCCCGGCGAGACCCTCCGCAAGTACATCCAGCGCTTCAGCCAGGTGCGGAACAAGATCCCCAACGCCACCGACGCGCAGGTCATTTCAGCCTTTCAGGCTGGAGTGACAGACGTGCGGATGCTCGAGAAGCTGGGCATCCACGACAACATCGCCACCGTCGTCAAGCTTTTCGACTTGGCGGACAAGTGCGCCAAGGCTGAAGAGGGCCGCTTGTTCGTCAAGAACGAGCCAGGGGACCCTGCCGAGGGGTCCAAAAAGAAGAAATCCTCGGAGAAGCGCAAGACTACTGCGGTCCTCGCGGCCGAGCCCGACGCCAAGCAGCCTCGCCAAGCTGCCGCTCCAGCCGCGGGACCTGAGAAGAAGGACGACCGTCCCTTCTGCATCTACCACAACAGGCATTCTCATGCCACCGAGGACTGCTTCGACATCAAGAGGCTTCGCGAGGCTCGCGAGGCCCGCGAGGCAAACGGAGGCCGCGGAGGCCGTGGCGGCCGCGGGGGGCGACGCTGGAACAACAACTACAACGACAACTACCAGCAGAACCCCCAGGCCAATGCCGTCCAGCCCGCGAACGACAACCTGCCTGCCGAGGCTGATGAGGGCTACCAGGTGCCTCGCGGGGCCGCTTGCATCCTCGGCGGGGCTCAGGCCCCTCGCTCCAACCGCCACTTCAAGCAATTCGCTCGCGAGTTTGCAGCAGCCCTTCCCGGGGTCGAGGCCTCTAGGCCTCTCAAGTGGTCTGAGCACCCATCACCTTTGACTCCACCGATCACCCCAAGTCCACCTCAACCGTTGGCACCATCCCGTTGGTCTGCACTCCCACCATCAACAACATCGCCGTCTCTAAGACGCTCATTGATGGGGGTGCTGGCCTCAACGTCATCTCCGTCGAGACATTCGAGAAGCTACAGGTGCCCTACGAGCGGCTCATGCCCACCAGGCCCTTCTCGGGGGTGACGGAGGGCCTCACGACGCCTCTGGGGCAAGTGAGGCTTGCGGTCACTTTCGGTACCCAGACCAACTACCGCACCGAGCTGATCGACTTCGACGTTGCGCACATCGGCCTGCCCTACAACGCCATCCTCGGCTACCCCGCCCTCGCCAAGTTCATGGCGGTCACCCACCACGCCTACAACCTCGTCAAGCTCCCTGGCTCCAGTGGCACCATCGTCATCCGCGACGTGGTCTCTGACGCCGTGTACGCTGCGCAGGCGGCTTACAAGGCTGCCGCGGTGGCGTCCCCCGCCGACAAAGACGAAGAACCCCTCCCGAGGCCCCCCGCGAAGAAGAAGCAGCTGTTCTAGGAGAAGGCTGCGACAAAGCAAGTGTCTCTGGGGGCAAACGGCTCGGGGGCTAGCGTCACCATCGGCGCCAACCTGCCTCCCAAATAGGAAGGCGCGCTCCCAGAGAAGCAAAACTTAATCAAAGAAGGAAAAACTTCTGGCCACGCCAGTGTAATGAACATCTATCTCAGGTCATTCTGAACCTTTGCGCATCGCGCCAGCATATTTTGCGGCTTCGGTAAGCTGTTATTGCTATTTATTCTCGCTCGTATGATCCCTCATGTGTATCTCGCGAGCGGGGGCTAGCAGGGTGCCATGCCACGGGAGCATCCCGGCAGCGCCTCAAACCCAAGGGATCCGAGCTCTGAACTTGCGGGTCAGCTCTCATGCATGTCAACTCCCAAGGAGCTCTGAACTCATGGGTCAGCTCCCGCGCACGTCAACTCACCAAGGATCACCAAAACCTTGGTGCTTGTTCTCCTCGTGAGACACACATGAAGGAACCTACGAGCACAAGTTATCTAGCTATCTATTGCTTGTGGGTATGCCTATCTGTCCAAGTACAGGAAACAAGCATCGGGCACCCTCTCCAAGGCAGCAACACCTCGCCAGGAAACCAACACCCTCTCCAAGGCAGAAACGCCTCGCCGAGCTAAGTCTAAACAGTTGTTCAAATCTCCTCTCGCTGGTTTTCGCCCCTCGAGTCTCTTTTCTCTCTCCTATGCCTCATGGGCTGCTTGCACGTCAAAGGGGGGCCCCAAGCATCGCGCTTCGAGGAGCTCTTACTTCTCGAGGCCTCACGCACCCCCCGGACTTGTGGAGCACTGACTCGCACATACCGAAGCGGCGGTGGTGTAGCGCTAAGAGAGGGTCCTAAGACGTAGAGCAAAAAAGACATGAAGGGGAAAGACAAAAGCCTCCCGAGGGACATTCACAAGCACACTCCAGTATAACTTAACGAGTTTTTACAAAAGCTTACAACCAAAACAAATGCTAAGATAGTATGCGCCTCTGCGCGTCCAGATGCAGGAAGTTCAGGCCGTCGCGCCTCCCGAGGTGCCTGCCTTGTCCACGGCGGTTTCCGCCTCCTCCAGAGCATCTCCCTCGTCGTCGCCTTCGATCACGACTTGGTTGAACTTCTTGGCAAACGCGGCGGAGGCCTGCGTGGCGGTCTCCCGCGCCCTGTTGCTGATGGGCCTCGGCGGTGCCATCACATCCTCAAGGTCAAGTGAGGGCTGGAGCCTCACGAGGTTGCTGAAGATGTTGGTGATGGCGACGACAAGGAGGTCGCGGCTCTCCTCCACGACGCGCTCGTCGAAGCTCTTCGCGACCCCTTCAAGCTTCCCAAGGAACTGCTCGAAGAAGTACGAGTATGTGGTTTCATCGTCGGTCGCCGCGGAGAAGGAGGGGACTTCGATCCTCAGATCGTCCCCGACCGCGTGCGCACGGCTCACCAAGCTTTGAAGAATACTCTGGCGCTGGCGCGTCATGGACCGGTGGACTTGGCGCTGGTCCCGTGCCTGCTCCGCCAGAGCCGCGGCTGGCCCCACCTGCTGCCGGAGTTCGTCCAGGTCTCTCTCCAGGGCGATGGCGTTCCCCTCCGTGCGGGCCTGGGCCTCCTGGGAGACCTCGAGGCAGGAGGTCAACCGCTTCTCCTCCTGCTCGAGCTCGTGGATGCGCTTTTCGAACTCCTTGCGCTTGGTCGTAAAGCGGTCCTCCTGCTTCGTGGCCTTCTCGTCATACTCTTTGGCAAGGCCCTCGCGGACGAGCTTGACTTTGAGGTCGGCCTCTTCTTGGAGCCTTTTCCGCTCCGCCGCGAGGTTGGCTTCGTCTGTAGCCACCCGGCCCTCGCGCTCCTCCAGCTGCCCCTCGCGGGTGGCCTGGTCCTTCACGAGCAGCTGGACCTGTTCCTCGCGCTTGTGCAGCTCCTTCTCGCGGAGGGAGAGCTCCTCCTCATGCCGCTTCAACTCCGCCTCGCGAGACGCCAGCTGCCCCTCACGGGCATCTAGCAGCTCGCGGAGCTCCTTCAGGCTGGCGCTGGCGACCTCGGAGTCAGCAGCGAACTTCTGCTTCGCGGCCGCTAGCTCGTCATGCTTGGAGGCGGTCTCCGCCTCGAGCGCTTCCCTGGCGGCGTCGAGCACCTCCATCACCTCCTGCGCCTCCCGCTTGACGCTGTCGCGGGTCTCTTTGGCGAAGCGGAGGGCCTCTTGGCGCTCCGCCTGGGCCGCCGCGTCCACCGGCGGCACGCCTCCACCCTCTCGTGGAGAAGAGCCCAGGCTTCGCTAAGCCTTGCCTTCTCCTCTGCGAGGGCATTGTCTTCCTTGGCGAGCTGCTCCCCAGCCCGTCGAGAGCTTGTCGCGCCTGGTCGAGGATGACCTGGCGGCGAATTGCTTGGCGCTGCGACCGTGCAGCGCCAAGGCTCCCGCGCTGCTGCTGGGGGCGAAGTCCTCGATCCTCGTCGGGGCGCCCGGGGCCTCCTGCCTCAGGCCACGACCGCCTCTGGCACGGTCCGGGGGCTTGTGGAGGCACCTTCCCCGGCGCTCGCTTCGGTTGCCCTCTGGGGGCTGGGCGCCCTCTCGCGCTCAGCTTCGGTGCCGGTGGGCTCCGGCGGCGCCTCCGCCTCCTGTTCCTCGGGGGCGCCCCGGTCGCCTCTGTGATGGCCGCGTCCGCCGCGGCCTCGGGCGCGTTAGCTCTTCTCGAGGGAGCCTCCTCCTCCGGAGGCGGCTCCACGACGGTGTCTTCATTCACCCTCTCCTCCTCCGTCTCCTGCTGGACGGGGGAGTCGCCGCCCTGGTTGGCGATGGCAGCGTCGCCTCCGTTCTCGCCTCCTCCGCGCGGTGCTCCATCGCTGGAGGAGTTGCCGCCCTAATCGGTGACGGCGTGGCCTCCAACACCCACGCCGCCTCCGCGCGGTGCTCGACCGCGGGAGGGACAGCTGCCTGCTGCGGCTCGACGGCCTCCTGTGTCTCCGCGACGACGCCGGCGGTCTCTCCAAGCTTGTGGAGCCGCCGCCTCTTTGGCTCCGCAGGCTGCCTGAAAGGAAAGGTTGAAAAACTCTTCAAGAGGGGTTTACTCAGAAGCAAATGTTAAGAGAGAAAAGAAAGGATCAAAGGCTTACTCGCCGGCCATCACCCACACCCTCTTCTTCGCCTTGGGCGGTTGGGTGTTGCTTGCTCCGGCCTCCTCCCGAGCCGCCTCCTGACTCCGGGCGGGGAGGGTCTCTCGCGGGTTGCGGCCCTCCTGTCGTGGATGGCCTTGGAGCGGGGTTCGCAGCGCCCTCCCCCGCCGCCGCTCGTCCCCTCCTCTTCGACGCGTCGGGAGCGGATGACGTGGAAAGCACCCTCCTCATCGCTGGAGGAGAGCACCTGGAGGTCCACCCCGGCAGGAATGCTCCTTGAGGAGCCGGCGTCCTCACCACGGGGCCGGCGTCCCTCGAGGCCTCATCTTTGCCGAGGGGGTCCTCGCTTCTTGAGCCTCTTCCTCGGCGGACTCTTCGGTCTCCTCAGGCTCCGAAGGCTCGTCCATGTACTCCGGCTCCGCTGCCCACGGGTTAGGGCGAGGCCCGCGGTGCCCCGTGGGCACAATTCCCACTCGTCGAACGTGGGCATGCGCACGCGCTGCTCCTCGATGCTCTCCTCGGCGAAGACAATGAGCGGCTTGGCCGCCTCTTCTTGGCGGACGGGATCTCTGACGTCGTGAAGAGGACGCCCATGATCTGGCGTAGCTCCTCAGGCGCGAAGCCNCTGGATCGACGAGCTCCCCTCGGTGCTATGGTCCATCCGCACCACGCCAACAAAGCCACTAGTGAGACGCCGTTCTCCTCTCGTCTATGGTGCTGAAGCCGTCCTCCCCAGCGAGATCACTCATGGCTCTCCACGAGTCTTGGCCTTCAAGGAGGCTGAGGTGGACGAACTCCGCAACGACGATCTGCCTACTGCTTGAAGGGCTCCGCCGAAATGCGGCCCTGAGAGCGGCAAGGTACCAGCAAGACCTCCTTCGCTACCACAGCCGCCACATCCGCCCGCGCACTCTCGAAGCAGGAGACCTTGTCCTGAGGAGAATTCCTCTCCAGGGCAGGCCTCCACAAGCTCTCACCGATGTGGGAAGGCCCTACAGAGTCATGCACATCGCCAGGCCTGGCTCTACGCGGCTCGAGACGGAGGACGGCGTCCCTGTCGCCAACCCCTGGAACATCCAGCACCTGCGCAAGTTCTACCCCTGATCGCCCTCGGCGAGCAATTTTTTGCATCAAGGGAGAGCCACGCGCTATCATCCTCCACGAGGAAAAAACTTCGGGCTCCCCTCTCTACTATACGTTGCCGCGGGCCGTTCGAGAAGACTCCCAAGCCACCAAGCCTCGGGACGGTAACCTCTTCAGGCACCATGTCTTGGCGAGGTGGATCCCCATGCCGGTCATGGTGGAACGCAGGCTAAAAGCCACCCCCGCATAGGGGCCCCCCTGAGCTCTCTCTACAGGCGTCTGCCTCGGGCACGCCCCTCGAGAGTCTCAGCCACAGAATGTGGACCCCATGCCAAGAGCATGGCGGATTTTTTGTGCTTCTGGCCACGCCAGTGTAATGAACCTATGTTTCAGGTCAATTTGAACTCTTACGCATCGCGCCAGCATATTTTGCGGCTTCGGCAAGCTGATATTGCTATTTATTCTCGCTCGTATGATCCCTCATGTGTATCTCGCGAGCGGGGGCTAGCAGGGTGTCATGCCACGGGAGCATCCCGGCAGCACCTAAAACCCAAGGGATCCGAGCTCTGAACTCGCGGGTCAGCTCTCATGCATGTCAACTCCCAAGGAGCTCTGAACTCATGGGTCAGCTCCCGCGCACGTCAACTCACCAAGGATCACCAAAACCTTGGCGCTTGTTCTCCTCGTCAGACACACATGAAGAAACCTACGAGCACAAGTTATCTAGCTATCTATTGCTTGTGGGTATGCCTATCTGTCCAAGTGCAGGAAACAAGCATCAGGCACCCTCTCCAAGGAAACAACGCCTCGCCAGGGAACCAACAACCCTCTCCAAGGCGGAAACGCCTCGCGAGCTAAGTCTAAACACTTGTTTTGAATTCCCACTCGCTGGTTTTTGCCCCTCGAGTCTGTTTTCTCTCTCCTATGCCTCATGGGCTGCTTGCACGTCAAAGGGGGCCCAAGCACCGCGCTTCGAGGAGCTCTTACTTCTTGAGGCCTCACACACCCCCCGGCCTTGTGGAGCCCTGACTCTCACATACCGAAGCGGCGGTGGTGTAGCGCTAAGAGAGGGTCCTAAGACATAGAGCGAAAAAGACATGAAGGGGAAAGACAAAAGCCTCCCGAAGGACATTCACAAGCACCTTCCAATAAGCTTAACAAGTTTTTACAAAAAGTATTACGACCAAAATGACTAAGATAATGTGCCTATGCACGCCCAGCTACAGGAAGCAGTTTAAGCCGTCGCGCCACCCGAGGTGCCCGCTCCGTCCACGGCAGCTTCCGCCTCCAGCGCACCTTCCTCGCCGTCGTCTTTGCCCTCATCGACCAAGACTTGGTCGTATTTCTTGGCGAGCACCTCAGCGGCTTCCAGCGCCTTGTCGCGGATATCAACCGGCGCCATCATGGCCCCGAGGTCGAATGAGGGCCAGAGCCTCAGGAGGTTGCTGAAGACGCGGCTGGTGCCGAGGACGAGGAGATCGCGGCTCTCCTCCATGACGCGCTCATCGAAGCGCTTCGCGACCTTCTCGAGCTCCTCGAGGAATTGCCCGAAGAAGTGCGTGTGTGCGGCCTCGTCGTCGATTCCTCCGGAGGGGAAGTGGGGGACCTCAATCCTCATGTCGTCCCCGATGGCGTTCGCGCAGCGGACCAGCTCGTGGAGCATGAGCTGGCGCTGGCGCGTCATGGCCCGGCCGTGCTGCGCGGAGTCTCGCGCTTGCTCCGCACGGTCTGCGGCCGGCCCCACCTGCTGTTGGAGGTCGCCCAGGTCCGCCTTCAGGGCGGCGATCTCCTTCTCCGCGCGAGTCAGCGCCTCCTTGGCGCGCTGGAGGCGAGAAGTCAACTCCCTCTCCGATTTCTCGAGCCCTTCGATCTGATGCAGGAACTCGTTGCGCTTCTTAGTGAAGCGCTCTTCCTGCATCTTGGCCTTGGCGTCGTAGTCGTTGGCGAGGCTCTCGCGGATGCGCTCAACCCTGGCGTCGGCCTCGTCCTGGATCCGCTTCTGCTTCACCGCGAAGTCGGCGTTGGCCTTGTCGTGACGCTCTTTGTGGGTGGCCTCGCTCCTGGCCACCGAGTTCTCCCGCACCTGAAGCTGCCCCTCGCGGGTGGCCTGGGCCTCCTCGAGCAGTTGGACCTGCTCCTCGCGCCGGTGCAGCTCCTTCTCGCGGAGGGAGAGCTCTTCCTCGCGGCGCGTCAGCTCGGCCTCGTGAGGCGCCAGCTGCCCCTCGCGGGCATCCAGCTGCTCGCGCAGCTCCTTCAGGCTGGCCTTAGCGGCCTCGGACTCGGCAGCAAGCTTCTGTTTGGCGGCCGCCAGCTCCTGGTGCTTGGCGGTGGTCTCCACCTCAAGCGCTTCCCGGGCGGCGTCCAGCTGATCCGTGACCTCCACCGCCTCCCACTGGACACTGTTGCGGGTCTCTTTGGCGAAGCAGATCGCCTCCTCGCGCGCCGCCTTTGCCGCCGCGTCCTGTCGGCGGCACATCTCCACCTGCTCGTGGAGAAGGGCCCAAGCGTCGGCGAGCCTCGCCCGCTCCTTCTCCTTGGCGAGATCTTCCTCGGCGAACTGCGCCGCCAGCTCATCGAGCGTCTTCCGCGCTTGGCGGAGGACAGCGTCGCGGCGAGCCGCGCGAGGGCGCGGCTCACTCAGCGCCAAGACCCCTGTGTCGTTGAGGGGCGCAGAGGCCTCGACGCTCGTCGAGGCGCTTAAGGCACCTTGCCCCGAGCTTGTAGCGGCCCCCGTCGCGGCTTGGGGGCTCGTGGGGGCGTTTTCCTCGCCGCCCGCGTCGAGAGCCCTCTGGGGGCTGGGCGCCCTTTCGCCCCCGGCTCCGCCGCTTGGGGGCTCCAGGGGCACCACCACCTCTTGCTCTTCGGGGGCGCTTCCCGCCCCTTCAGCGGTGGCCGCGTCCGTCGCGGCCTCGGGCGCGTCCGCCTTTCTTGTTGGAGCCTCCTCCGTCTCAGGGGGCGGCTCCAGGACGATCTCCTCATCAACCGCTTCCTCCTCCGCGCGGTGCTCAACCGCGGGAGAAGTAGCGGCACGAGTCGGCGGAGGCGTCGCCACCTCAATCACCTCCTCCACGCGGTGCTCAACCGCTGGGGGAGAAGCTGCCCTGGCTGGAGGCGTCGTCGCCTCCTCGACCACCACCACCTCCGCGCGGCGCTCACCCGCGGAAGGGACTGTCTCTTGCTGCGACTCGACAGCCGCTTGCTGCGGCTCGTCAGCCGCCTGCCTCGGCTCGTCAGCCGATTGTTGCGGTTCATCAGCCGCTTGCCGCGGCTCGACGGCTGCCTGCTGCGGCTCGTCGGCCACAGGCGTTTCCTCGGCGGCGCTGGCGACCTCCCCAAGCTTGCGGAGACGCCGCCTCTTCGGCGCCGCGGGTACGCTGAATAAAAACAGACAAAGCAAAGACCCTTCAGGGGGAAATTCTCAGAAGCAAATGCTGAAAGAAAAAGAAAGAGCAAAACTTACTCGTCGGCCGCTCTCCACACCCTTTTCTTCCCCTTGGGAGGCTGGAGGGTGCTCGCTCCGGCCTCTTCGAGGGGCGCTGCCGTCTCTGCGTGAGGAGCATCCCTCGAGGCGGCCCCGGCGCCCTTGTCGTGGAGGGCCTTGGTGCGGGGCTCGCGGTGCCCTCTCCTGCTGCTGCCCTCCTCCTCTGTGGGGCGCTGGGAGCGGACCACGCGGAAGGCATCCTCGTCGCCGCTGGAGGAGATCTCCTGGAGGTCCACGCCCGGCGGTGCGCTCCTTGAACCTGCGTCGCCCCCCGAGGGGTCGGCACCTCTCGAGGCCTCGTCCTCGCCAGAGGGGTTGGCGCCTCTGGAAGCCTCGTCCTCGCCAGACTCTTCATCCTCGTCCGGCTCCAGCGCGTCGCCCGCCTGCTCCTGCTCCGCCGCCCACGGGTTGCGGCAGGACCCGACGAGCCTCGCGGGTCTGATGCCCCATTCATCAAAGAGGGGTAGGAGCCTACGGGCCTCGCGCACGCTCTCATCCACATAGACGAACAGCGGCAAGGCGTCGTCGTTGCTTGGGGGTGAAATGGACGTCGTGGCAAAGAGGGCCTTCATGATCTGCTTCAGCTCGTCCGGGGAGAGATCATCGGGGCTGAGGCGCATCCTGTCATCCGGGCCTGAATAGGTCCACATCGGCTCCGAATGCCATTGAAGAGGAGCAATACGGCGTGCAACGAAATCCATCGCCACCATCCGGCCGGTGAGCCCGGCCTCGCGGAGCACCTGAATACACCCCCAGTTCCTGGGAACAATCTCCGACACCCTCCACCACCTCGATCGGCGCGTCGTCCTCCTCGTCGTCGTCCATGTCGACGACCTCGACCACTCTGGGAGCGATGGCGCTCGCAGCGGAGTGGGCTGTGGCACTCCCAGTTGGGGCGTCAAAACCCGCCGTAATGCCCGCCGCGTACGCATCCCCCTCGGGGTCGGGGTCGTCGGAGTACGCTGTGTGGCACCCCGATCCGGAGATCGAGTTACCCCATATATCAGTCCCAAGAGCACTGAATATATGACAACTTGATAACAGAACATAACCACTTTATTAAGGGGTCGGGGAACCGACGATGGATTACAAGGGTCTCATTACAAGGCTGCGCCCTAGCGCACACAACAGTTTATACATTATTTATCGAACATGACTTCTTCAGAGGGCGTTAGCGGATTGGCGGAAGCGTGCGACGAAGAGGGCCTAACTCCACAGGGCTCTGCCTGGATACCGGATCTAGTTCTCGTACAAGGGGTACTCGGCGACGGGGGTAGGAGGATCTGGCCACATGAAAAGCCAGGTGAGTACATGGAATGTACTCGCAAGACATCAATCCTCAATCAACCATAACCAACGGTCCTATATGGCATGGCATGGGTGCAGGTGCGAGTCCAAGCTTAACGGTTGGACTTAACTTACCTACTTACCTGTGACGAAAACCGTGGCTTATGAGAACGAGTCTCATCTCCACACAACACTATCCTCAACACTTATGTTCTCAAGCTTGATCAACCCTGGTCCACTTCGGGGCCTAGCTTTGACCAACTATGGTCCACTTTTCTGCTCATTCAGCTTTGGCCAACTCTGACCGTTTGGTGGATTTGTTTCTCCGTGTTCGACTGGACTGACTCTAGTGTGACTGGACCCAACACCGTTCCTTAGGTAGGAACGATACTAGATTCTAGATTTGACACTCTCGAGAGGTTGCAACTTTTATCCACACGTTGGGGTCTAAGCTTGTACAGCCGGTACCTGCCGCACAAGCCTATTCCCCCGTAGCCGTCCGCTCTACCGAGACACTCCTTGTATAGCTACCGACTTACCACTCGGGCTAAGTCTTATGACGAAGTGAATCCGGCACGTCCCCAACCCATGAGCAACGCCTAGCTCCGGAACCTTCACAAGACTAGCCCTGACCACAACTATGCAGTATCCGACTAGACTTGCCAAGTGGGTAGCATCAAAAGAGGTTCGATAGGCTGCTAAGCTACGGTCTTCCCATTTCAACGACGCATGGTTGTGCGGGTGTGTTTGGCGAGTGGCACTATAAGACTCAATCTAGTCGACGGAGGTGGTTATCTTTTTAGTCTATTTTTATTCTCGGCCATAAGACAGCAACAAACGTTAGTCCACAAGATATACATGGGCATAAAATAACCACATAGCAGTCCAGTAAGGTAAAGCAAGGTCAACCGGGCGACGTGATGCCACCGCAGGTTGATAAGGAAAATAAAAGAGCAATTTCAACCGGGCGATGGTGAAGTTTCCTCCGACCAGTGACAGCCACAGGTTGAGTAAAGATTAAATAGCAAAATCAACCGGGCGAGGACGGAGATGTCTCCGGCCAGTAGCAGCCACGGGTTGAGTAAAGAAAATAAGTAGCACAATTGGTTAGCGTCAACCGGGCGATGGCGGAGATACCTCCGGCCAGTGACAGCCACAGATCGACTACAAAGTTAGTGGAGGCGTCCACGCGATCCCGTTCCACCATTCCATTGACTGCGGCGGTTCCCCCAGTCCATCGTCGCCGGAATGGGGAGTGGTGCATGGTACCATCCAACGCAACACCACAACTCTACGGAAAAGTAGCCGCTTCAATCCACTTGGGTAGGACCCAACGTGTATTTAGACGGGGTACCGGAACTCAACTCACGGAACATGAGTTTATCGTATTGCAGAAAATAAAAGTAGCATTGATAGATCACATAAAATAATAGACATGAAATAAAGGTGACAACAATAGATTGCATGAAATCATAAGCATGAAATAATAAGTAGGTGAGATGCAACTATCGCTCAAGCAATTAGCAAACAAGTTAAACAAGGCTTCGGCAACCTGGAAACAGGTGGTTGGGGGCTGATGGCTTGCCTTCAGGGGTGGGTTCAACTTCCACTTCAAAGGCAGGGTTTGAATCTCCTAAAGAAATTTGAAACTAGGGTTAAAACCTTTGATAAGACATTCAAAAGTTCAGCAGGCAAATGAACTTCAAATCCATTGAAACCAGTCTCATTGGATAGAGATTTTCAAAACAAAGCCGGTGCAAAAAGACTCATATTTTTCTGAGCATGTTTGAGAGAGATATTAAGTTCCAAAGTTAGGTCCAGAATCTGTTTTCAAAAAAAGAACAGAAAACATTTGGATAAGATTAAAACACTGACGGGTGGGACCCGTCCCTTTAAAACCGAAGCGGTACGTGGCGAAGGAAAAGAACAGGGGGAAAGAGGGGTGTCGCCGTTGCCGGCGTTCTCACCGTCGAGGACGAGGGCGTTGATTCCGGCGGTCCTAGGAAAAGGGGAAGGGGGCTAAGGGCTCCGGCAGGTGTGGATTGGAAGAGGGAGGAGGCTTGGGCGGCGGGGTGGCTCTGGAGGTGGTGAATCGCTCGGGGACAGAGCGGCGGGGACGCGCTCGTCGCCGGCGCTCCCCGGGAGCTAGTGTGGGGTGGAGAAGAGGCTCAGGGGGAGGGGATGGTGGTGCGGTGCTGGGCTGCTGCCGGGGGGCTCCTTTTATAGCCCTCCACGGTGGGGGTCCGGGCGGGCTTGCGGTGAGGTGTCGAGGCGAGGATGGCCGGGCGGTGGGAGACGACGGACGGCGCGTCGATGGTGTAGCGTCAGAGAGGAGCTGGACGACGGATTCTCGCGCCCGCGGATAAGCTCGGGGCGGCGTGGCGCGTGCTGGCGGTGGGGGTCCGTGCGACCGTGGCGAGGTGGCGGCGCGTGGAGGCTGGGGCAGAGGGGGAAGCGATGGATGGCACGTCGACTGTGTAGCGGCAGGGGTGCTGTGCGGGGTGGAGCTGCTCCTGGACGACGGGATTCGCGGGGCGGGCGTCCAGTGCGGCCCTGTGAGGTGAGGGTCCCGCAGCGACGCTGTGCGTGCGGCGCGTCGCCTAGTAGGCGGCGGCGCACGGGAGGGGATGGGGAGCGGGGAGGTGCCGTGGTGGTCATGCAGGAGGTGTGGGCGCTGGAGGACACGAGAGGAAGCGGCTGAAAGGTCCCCGGCGACGAGCAAGAACTGGCGGCGCCGTCGGGCACGTCCATGCCCGCGTTCTGGCCATGCCGAAATCGACATCAGTATGATTTCCTCATCCTAGGGTCCAAAAACAAAAACGGCCCATGTTATCTGGTGCCAAATTCCAAATCCTACAACTTTGTAGTTATGAAGTTTTGCTGATTTGAAACTTGGGTGAAGAGAAAATTTCATCAAACACTACTAGCTGAAAAGGGAAAAGGGGTTTAGAGCACCTACCCTGAGATTTTTTGCAATTTTTGGAAAAGGTTCAGTCGGGTTTCAAAAATGACCAGGGTTTTAGGCAGAAAACAAAGTAGGGAAAAATCCAACATTCTCCTAAGAAGGTGTCCAATATTTTGCATATTTGGGTTATGTATTGGGTAGGGGTCCTTTCTGAATTTTTGGAGAATTTTTGAAGATGGTTTTGACCTACTTCCTTTGGAAAGCTAGGGTTTTGGGGTTTTCGGCAGAAAATAAGTCAGGGGAAAAGTCAAATCCTTTCCTAACAAGTCACCCAATATTTTGCATAAATAGGTTCTACTCTAGCTGGGGATCGCTCTGGAATTTTTGGGGAATTTTTGAAGTCACCCTTGATATAGCTCCTTTGGGAGGCTAGGGTTTAGGCCCCTTTGGTATTAAAGAAATGACAAATATTTGGGGGAATCTTGGGGTTTTGGAAATGTAGAATAAAATAGAGGTGCCAAGGTCAGAAGATCCAAAATCAATTCCAAGTTTTTTTTTTACAAGGAAAATTTTCTAGGGCCAAAATTCGGGATGTGACACGCCGCCTCCATAGCCCTCCTTGCCTCCGGCGGCAGCCTTTCTGGAGCCCGGTAGGACGGCATGTCGACTCACACCGGGCTCGTGACCATGCGCCACGAGAAAGTGCCACGGTGGCGCCCTTGCACACTCAGGCACGCTCGCTCGATCTGGTCTAGGAGGTGCTGGGGCGGCGGTGGGGAGGTGGATCCATCCAGGGGGGGCGGGGGAGGTGGGGATGCGCGGCCGGGGATGTGTGGTGGCCGTCGCTGGGAAAGGGTTTGCGAGGGGGGGGCTAGGGTTTGTGAACCTAGGGTTTGGCTCGCCGGCGGCCATATAAAGCCCTTTCCCTCCTCATTTAAGACGGTGGTTGGCCGCTCGGTGCGAATACAACGGGATAGGGGTCCAACGGGCAGGACTCCGCGCGGCGTCCAGACGCGTCCGTGCAGACGCAAACCCGGCTCAAATTTGGGCCGGAAATGGGTCGTTGCGGACGGAAAAAACGGACGTCGGTCCATTTGCGTCGGCGCGTTGGGCCCTGATTTCCACCCAAACGGACCGAAACGGAGCAAAACGGACCAAATGGGTCGGCGCGTTGGAGTTGCCCTTATCGGTGGCAATGTTTGGTAATTTTTATGTGATCCGACTTTTCCTGGAACGAGGAGTGAGGGATGTGTCACTCCGTAATATCACCCTACAAACAGCTCCGCTCTACTGTTGTAGATTCGCAGAGCTGGGCCATTCGGCATCGCTCCCCACACTCCGGTAGGGGAGTTGTTAGCTGCAGTGTTGCCGAACAAGCCCTTGGTACCAACATTTCTATACCAATTGTTATCTTAATGCCAACATTTTCATACCAAACTTTTATACCTTTTCATGATTCAATTTGTCAAAACATGATTTTCATTACATATTTTATATTGTACCTAATAACCTTAACCACATGTTTTTCCTCCTATATATACAATGTAATATTCTTTTTGTACATTATACATTTATAATTGCAAATGGCATGAGCCGAATTAAAGCCAATTTGTAGTGAAATTTATGTTAATTTTCCCTTGACTTTTAGCATGATTTTTTTCCTTTAGATAAAAACTTTTGTTAATTCAATCCCCTGTGTGTAAGAATATAAAAGAGAAAAAACCACCAACCCATATTTTTTGCTACTTAGATGTACTATTATGTATCTATATATATGTTCACATGCATTTCACTAGTGTTGTATATTTTGATAGGGAGCTCTAGAGCTTGCACTTATAACAAATATATTGATAGAATTTACTAGAATGTATGATTATCAAGATCAGGTACAATAAAGTGACATCAACTGACTATAAGGAATTAAATACTATATTTGTGCTGAGTTAGAAGAGAAAGAAGTGGAGAGAAGCAGGTTGTAGGATAGGAGCCAGCTGGAACACGTGCTTCTAGGCACTTTGTAAGAGTGCATGTGGACCATATATTAATAAAGTAGTATATTTTAAAATCTATCTATTGTATATATTGGCTATTAGATTGACTATAGATGACATGACACTACGCTATAGCCGGTTCCTGGTTACAACTCACATCAAACCCGGTTGCTAATTTCAGAATAAACACATACTATGAGCAAACCCTAGAATATATCGCGGAATCGGACGAGGTACTGTTCCCGTAGCCCAGGAAGGAGGAAGCCGAGTCCTCGTTGGTGTCCCAGGAACCATGGCGGGACGACGATGGGTGGAGAGCTCGGGCGGCTAGGAATTAGAGGGGATAGCTCGGGACAGTGGCAACGGAAATGCTTGTTAGAAACTCACAGATCTGGCGAAATGCGACGGTCACGGAGCTTCGGAGAAGGTGAGGCAGGAGTGCTGACGGCGATGATGGTGTGGGTGAGCTACGGGAGGCTAAATCGGCGACCGAGCCAGGCAAGGGGCGGCGAAGCTGAACACCCTCCTCCCATATGGGCTGGATATGAGGGTTGCCGGACAGCTAAGACGTTTAGGCTAACTTTGGGAGCACCGTTTGGGTGCACATTTTATATCTAGACCGTATCCGACCAGTCCGCCCGGACGTATAGGGGGGATTTGATTTTTTGCCCTGGTTTACTTTGGTACTTTACCTTTTGCCTTTTTTTTACATTGTGCCTCCTTTTTTGCCACGGATTACTTCTGTACTTGATGATTTGCCCCCGGATGGTCTAGCCCGCGTGCAATGACTAACTTGTCCCTCGTGCTGTTTTCGTAGGCAGAAGGAGCATACACGGCGACCTTCAACACCGGGACGACGGCGGCAGACGTCCACAGCGCCAGAGAGCTTGACGACTCCTCTCGCGACGCTTATGCCCCTCCTGCGCTCCTCCAACCCCTGCTCCCCTCCATCCCTCCATTGGAAATAGTACAACCACTGTGGAACTCGACTGTGGATCTTGTTGATGTCCATGAGTTCCTCAAATTGGGCACGGGAATTGACTAAAGGGGAGGAGGGGATCCTTTATACGCGAGGAATTGAATCATGCCTCTCTGTGGATGATAGAATCATCTCTGGTCCATCGTCGGCAATTTGGCCGGAGATAGAGAAGAAGGCGAGCTCGGGTACAGGAAGAGCACACCGCCGCCGCGTCAACTGGCCGTGCTCCGAGTAACCAGCTCAACGCTATATTCCCTAGCCTTCGTGAGTTCGCCCTTGGCTGTGCTGTCTTGGGAGGAAAAAGACCTCGAGTTCCTGCTTGCGCCAGAGCTGGAGACGTGGGCGCTGCAGTAGGAGCAGTAGGGAGACGTCGAGACGGAGGTGGTGGCCATCGCAGCGGCGGCCGTGCAGGGGCAGGCAGCGTGCAGGGAGGGAAGGTGCAGCGGCGCCGACGCAAGGGGCTTCTGGCTAGGTTGTTCAGAGAAAGGGGATGAACTTTGGTTTGATTCGGATCGGTGCACACAGGGATAATTTGGTCTGCAGATTTTTTTTTCTATATCCTGGATGGCAAAGAAAATAATTCATATGAATACAAAAATGGCAAATCATCAAGTACAGAAGTAATCTGGGGCAAAAAGAAGAGCACAATGTAAAGAAGGGCAAAAAGTAAAGTTCCAAAGTAAAGCAGGGCAAAAAAAAAATCAAATTCCCCGACGTATAGGGGGTATGAGAGAGCTGGTTGCAGATGCTCAGGGGCATTTTAGTTCTCATCGCGCCATGTTAGGTTTGGTACAGGGCCGAGCCAGTAAAATCTAAAACCCTGTTCGAAATTTAGAAATGGGCCCTATATCACTAGAATTTTTTAACTATTCAACAATTATAATATATATGTTATAATGTCTTACATAGCAATTCCATAATTAAAAAGCATACATATTCAGCTTCCGTTGCATATTGTTTATTGAAACAACATCATTCTTTTAGTGTTCTTCGAAATGAAATATTCAATAATATACTCATAATCAATCTTCTCTAACACTTCACTCTTGAATGCTATTGTGACCAAATCATTTAGTCTTTGTTGTGTCATTGTAGTGCGCATATAGGATTTCAATAGCTTCAATTTAGAAAAGCTCCGCTCTGCTGATGCAATTGTCACAGGGATAGTCAAGAGTACTCTGTATACAATACTTGCATTGGAAAAACAATCATGCCACTTCAGAAAATTCAGAATATCAATCGGCCCCATATTTTCTTTTGCAAAATCAATCAGATTATTAACAAAATTGCTAATTAATTTAACGATTAGATGGACGGATGTCGCGAAACTCACCTGGTCGTAGGTTCGACCGGAATTGGAGAAGTGAATCGAACTAGCAAAGTGCTGCAGCCGTGCAGCGTTGCGCCGTTGGCCGTCGCCGATCTGTCCTCAATCCGGAATTGGAGAATCGAACTCGAAGTGGTGCGTTGCGACGTTTCCGTTCTGCTGCCATACAGCGTTGCGCCCAGGGCGCCGTTCTGTTCCGCAGGTAGCTAGCGATTCGATCGATTGATCGAGGATGAGGCAACGAGGCGACGCGCAGGGAGCCAGCGAACAGCTACGGGCAGCCCAGCTCAGGTAGGTTGGCCCAACGGGCTTATATAAAATCGTGGGCCCCAAATTTTTTGGGCCCTGTACAGGTGCACACCTGCTGGCCCGGGCCTGGTTTGGTATTACCATTTCTAGAGGGGTATTTTTGTCCATTCAACTAGACAGACTGACAGAGGGGGTTAAAAAGGTCGTGCGTCGGCGTATCCACGACCGAGCTCGTGCTGCCCTAACGGCGCGGCGCAACAGCCTTTCCGTATTGATCGCGTGTACTGTACAGCCACGAAATGCGGCCCCATAAATGATCCGTAACCTCCCGTCCGGAGGCCCCAGCGTCGACGTGGCCAAACGGACAGTCCGGATCGAGCGCGGGGACCACACGATAGGTCAGTGGCGAGAGCAAGGCGTGGACTAGCCCTGGAATTACGCGGAAGGCACGCACCTCGCCGCTCCCCTCCCCCCTCCCCAGGCCAGATATAGGTTATAAAAAACAATCCAAAGGCGGAAAGAAAATTATATTTGCACCCCCACCTCCGGGTCGTGCTGGTTGCGTTTTGGTTTGCGCGGAGAGGCAAGGCATCTTCTCTCCTCTCGCAGATGAGATTGGTTGGAGAGGGACTGCTGAGGTGAGGTGAGGAAGGATTTCGGAGGAGTGGTTGCGGCGTCGCCGTCGGCTTGCGCTGCCCGTTCTCTTTTTAATGCCCGTACGCCGCCTTCTTGTCCAGGTTCCAGCACCACTGAGCTCTCTCTCTCTCCCACCTCCGCCTACGAGTCCGGAGAAGACTGCCTGTGATCAGGTAAAACTTCGCAGCTATTATCATCTCCTTCCTAGTATTTCGATGTCTGCCGCTGTTTGTTTGCGAGGGAGTTGGCAGATTAGATTTGTCTTTCTGGATCGATCTTGCGCCCGGATTTGGCGGTTTCTTTGATCCTCTTTTGGCACTGAGCTCTGTGTAGTCATTCCTCGGCCAGATTGGTGAATTCCTAGCGGTATATTTTGGGTGCTTCGCTCTCACGCAAGCTCCTGTGGATGGGCCAAGTTTTCGGGCTTTCCTTCCTTTTTGTTAGCACGACACGGTAGAGCAAGTTATTCTCGGGATTCTGCTGCGCTTTTACTTTTTTCCTTCTTTTTTCTTTTGCCGACAGTTAGTAGGATCCAGTGTGAAGCAAGACCGGTTGCTTTACGAGTTACAATTTTTTTTTCTTTGGAGTACTTACGATTATGGTCTTGTTGTGCTCATCCTGAGTTGAATGAATCGAGCCATAGTATAGTACTGTTTAGAAACAAAATACTACTTCTGTCTGCTAGATACTGAGTACTAATGGGGTATTTGCAGTAAGTATGCTCATCATTAACGTTTGCTAGATTTGTTTGTGGCCTCTGACAGTCTTGACTCTTCTCATGGAAGACTCGTCGTGTCTTGAATTGATGTAGTAGTGAACCAACTTCCTCCGGGTGTTGCGAATAGACAAAGTAATACTCGTAGTATGATAGCTGTTTCTAGAAGAACTTCCTCTTGGTGTTGCAAATAGACAAACGAATTTCCTCCTAGCATGCTAGCAGTTTGATCTGCCGTACCATCTGCTTGTCTATTCCGGGTTGGTATGCATTACTTGTGCTTTCTTGTACTCCTCTTTTCTGCCTTCTTTTGGGGAGACTGACTTCAGTTTCTGCCAGAGGAAACAGATCATCGGCTGGCTATCCAGGACACGGCAAGATGTCGGTAGCCAAGAATGAAGAGGTACTTGAAATCTCCTCGTTCGTGGTCAATTCTGGCTGCTTGGATGTCTCGTTCCACCTCTTATATTGACAGATGTTATGTGAGCAGGTTCGCACACATCCACTTGGACTGCGATTGGGTGAGCCGGTTGCCGGTGTTCCTATTAAGAAAAGGCCGGTTTTATTGCCTGATAAATCAGTTCCATCTGGAATGTCGCTCTCGATGAAGCCCTCGTCTAATTCCACGGTGATGTCTGCCTCGGCCGCGGGGGCAAGCTGTAGTAGCAATGAGCCTTTCTTGAATAGATCTAAATCAGACATCCCGAATAGATCCTTCACTCCATCCGCGGCCGAGAAGCAAGGAGTGCTACTAATGGCTCAAGCGAGATCCCCTCTCATGGAGGGAGTGTTGCTCCCCTTGTCAAATCACAGAGTCAGAAGTTTCTCACTTTGGATTTACAGTTAGCGTCTCGTCATAATGTCAAAATCAACTCGAGTTCCCCTGTCAAGAAAGAGAAGCTAGATCAGGGGTTTTCTATCTTCCCTTCAGCAAGACCTTCCAAGGATGTTCAAACGACAAGTGGCATGGGATCTCCTTCTAACAGTAGCTTGGGAAAACTCTCCAATTTGGATCTTAATGTATCATTGGCAGTTGATCAGTCTGAAGCCTTGCCTACGATGCCTGCAGGTCGAGATGTACTCCATCAGAGAACATTTCAGCATCAGAAAGCACAGGATCCCCTAGCCGCACCATTTTCTACAATAAATAGTCGACTGAGTCTAAATATTGACAGCACAATGAACCTCTCCAATGCATATGAACTCTCTAATAAGGGTGAAGCAGCTGATGTTACCTTAGATTTGCAACTTAAACCACCAACTAGACCGGAGCTTGGAATAAGCTGGAAAGGACTTGCTCCTGATCCAGAACTAAGCCTCTCTCTATCTGGTAATCACACAGATGAGCCTAAGGGTCTGAATGTTCCTGGGGCTGTATTTACGTCCGAACCAGTTGGAATGGCCAAAAGTATCAGCGGGGAGATTGCTACACCAGGCTCTGATAAATCACCAGTCGAGAAGATTTTGAAACCTGCGCCGTGTAATGCAAACCCTGACACAACTATGCCATCACCAGTTGCTGGAAATATGGAGATAATGTCCACTAGTTTGGTGAAGGAAGAGCCTGAGGAACCTCAACGTCAACATATTCAGAACAACATAGAAAAGGTACCTCTGTTCGACCAGCAAAGTGTCAGGCAGGTTAGCATCTGTGCTGATTTTGGAAAAACTGGCAATGCAAACCCAGTGTCTGGTAAAGCTGGCTTTGATTTGAACTCTGGGAATTTTCCAAATAATAGCATCTCCAATGTACTGGATCCAGTGACTGATAGTGTTCCTGTACAAACGGACAATTTATCTGCTGGGGTTTGCACTGAGAATATGCCTGCTAATTCTGATGTTGGGAAATTTATCAAGCATGAAGAAGTCACTACTGACATTACGAGTCCGGTGGTTACAACAATTAGTGGCCAATTGGTGTCATCCATTGCTAAACCATTCCTTTCGGAAGGTAATGTTGCCAGCCCTGCTGTTCGATTATGTGACTTAGTTACTCAGCCCACCATTTATGCTTCAGAACCTGCAGGCTCTAATCCTGTCAAGTCTAGTACTGATTGTAAACCAATAGGCAGTCCTCATGCTCATGAAAATGTGAGTCGCAAGCCTTGTGATACTAAAGCAGCTTGTGATGTATCCAGAAGTTCCTCCAACCCTTCAGCGGGATCTTTGTTTTTTAATTCTCTGCTCCGTCCTGTATTGGATGGTATGTCTCAAGGGAGTGCATCAATGGACTGTTCAGATGATGTTGACAATGCTGTTTCACAGTTGCCTACTACCAGGAAGCCTCATGCTGAGTCACTGGTTAACAGTCAAATCACCGAGGCTAATAATTTAAGCCCAGAGCTACGTAAAGAAGATAGTGACATGCACCATGACTGTTCATCTGTGACAAATAAGGTTCACATCCAGGCCATTGATGATGTCAAGCGCGCTAGTATTGCCACTCATTCAGGTAAGGCGGAGCGTGAAAGTGAGGTTTCTGTTAATGGGAAATACAAAGGCAAACAATTGTTGACATCAGCAAAGAATTCGCCACTGAATAATACTGATGTTACCTGTGCAAGATGTTAATATTGTCACGGGTGCCATTTCTGCAGATCTTAGAAGATTGCCAGCTTTGAGAACTTCAGGTTCCCCTAAAATAGATTCTACAGGGCCATCTCACAAGAAATTTGATAACACTGTCGAGAAGAGTAGAATGCCAGTGATAAAATCTGAAAGGAGCCAGTCTCCCGATGGTAAGCAAGCTGCTAACTGTAGTGAGGGCAATGGAAAAATTGCTGCTGTAAAGAGTGAGCATGGGACAGAAAATGAAGATATTGCTAGAGCCTCTGATTTACAGCCAAGTGATTCAGTTTTGGGGGAAGAAGATTCACATCTTGATGGAGCTTCAACCAGTCAACCACATAGTGAAAGTACAAAGGTGAAATCGGCATGTGAAAGGTCAGAGGACGAAAAATCCAAACCTGACTCTTGCATGGCATCTTCTGTACAGAATGAAAAAGATGGACAGGTTAATGGGTCACATTGGCGAGATGTGGCGAATGCTTATGTGAATAGGTATGATTCTAGTTATTTGATTTTTGCAGTCATATGCTGCTGTAAGCGTGACTGGCATATTGGATTTAGATGTGTTGCTGTTGTCCTTGACTTTTGTTATAGAAGGCTATTCTTTTTTTCTTTTCTATACAGGAATGAAAGATGGGAGAGGTTCATGGAATCTGAGCGAGAGAAGAACAGAGAGTACCATGGTGGCAGACAAGCATACAACATGAACAATCAACGGAGGATGGACCATCGTTATGGTGGTCGTGGTGGTGGATATCATGGCCATCCAAAGAACTTCCGGGGTCCTAGAATGAACAATGATTCTGAGATGGACTTTGCAGATGAAGCTATTACTGGCAGAAGGCGGCCATTTGAAAATGACTTTGGGCACTTGCACCGAATCCCGCATAGGCGGTTACGTTCACCGCCGAATCAGATGCCTGGGTGCCTCATGAGAGGTATGAACCATGACCCTAGGCTGCAGATGGATGATGATGTCCCAGATGAGATGATGGGAGAGAGGTTTTTCGTGCCCCATCCCCATCAACAGCATGCACCAGGTGATCATGCATTTATTCATAGGGATAGGAGCCATTCCCCTGGGCAAAGAAGGGGTGCTCCTATGCATTTCCATCGGGGACGATCCCCTGAAACGATGCACAGATCACCACCATTAAACAAAACTGACAGATCATACTTACCCCATCAACGGCACATGCGACGCCGTGGTTCACCACCATTTGACCGAGTTGGACATGATGAGAGAGGAGTTGGTATGCAGAGGAACATGAGAAGGTGTGGCATGCATCAAGGTGGGGAAGGTGACAACTTTGAGCCACCTCTGCATCCTGCTCAACTAGCGGAACTACATGCGGCGGCTGAACATACAGAAAGAAGGAAGTTTGGGGAGAGGCGAGCGTATCGTCGATCCTTGGAAGAGAGTCCCCCTGTCGATGAGGAAGAGATGCTCTCGTACCACGGAGATGGCGACATGGACTTCGTGGATGGTGATGGCAGTCCACATGAGGCTGATGGCCGCTTCAGGAAGAGATTGGAACACCGGGCGAGGGGTGAGCAAGAAGATGGCTACAAGTACCGTGGTCCTCAAGGGTGTCGTGGTGGCAACTCTAATGACAGTAGATCTAAGAAGAGGAGGTACTGACCTAGTCGCCGGGAACAGCCACAACTATGAAGTGAATCTTAGACTAATACATACATAGTGATAGTGGCATTTTGATCCAGCCATGGCTTCTCTTAACCAGATGAAGAAGTGTTTGCTGATCATACCCTCTTCCTACATTGGTATTCTGTTGCATTCTTTCTCAGGGGATGTGCTGCGACTTAACTTCTACAGGCAGCCGAAGCTTCTCGGACACTCCAGAAATGCTATCCATGTTATATCGACAGGCATCACGTTGCTATATTATCGTCGGATCCTGCTTGGTATAGGCTGAATCTAACATGTCAACATGAAGGCGAACCGACGTTTCTCGCCGAATCAAGGAGAATTAATAACGAGAGATGACTTGTCTCTTCTACCTCCTCTGGAGGAGTGTCTCTCTCTCTCTGGGCCAAAGCTATTTGCAGGGTATTGGTAGAGCTACTTGTATTAAAGTGGCTTGCCTCTATAGTTTGCTTTGAGTTTGATATGATCTAGAAAAGCAGATGGGATACGGACGGATGCCCCGTGTGGTGGATGTGCTTAACTAGAACATGTTGCTGTCTTGGACCAGAATTTTTATCTATTTTATTTGATGGGTGTGGCATGGCACCACACCACCACCCAGAGCAATTTGAATCGAATAAATGCGTGCATTGCTGGCTTCATTGCGTCCTTTTATACGGATCCCATCCATCATGTAGTGGAAAAGGTAAGCAGCAGTGAGGTGGGTGGCACGACTTTGCTGGAATTTCCTCATGATGTACTATGCGTGAGTCAAGTCCACTCGAAATAATTGGTTGCGTTGCTGTCTGCTTGACGAATGCGCATTGGTTGGTTGGTTTGCCTGTTTTAGTTTCCTTTGTGTGGACCAGTCGATGCTCAATCCTTTGGATGGTGTGGAGCTGCGGATAGATGCTGACACGAAACGGATGGCATCATGGACCACGGATGAGCACCAACGGCAGCGTTCCTCTCGTCCCTTGCTGCGATCGCAAACGTTTCCAGGGAGAGAAATCTGAAGTCGCGAATTTCATGGAAATTCTGCAGAGTAAGACCATCCAAAAACGAACAGGTAGGTAGCTTGCTTCTGATCTTAGAAGCGTTGTCCAAGTACACATTTCGGAAGAAATGTCCCAATTATCTCAATTTCTTCTCACGACTAGTTCCATCTCACGAAAAGGGAAGAGAAAAAGAACAAGTGGAAGTTTGAGCTTAGATCAGACGACTGTAAAAAATGTTGGCATTTTCTCTCAGGGTTAAGCATTTTTCAGTTTTTTATAACACAAGCTCGTTGATACAATACATACAGCAGCCTTTCACCGACGAGGTAAATAATAAATTACAAAAAGGGATCATCCTACCGATGACACCAAATTCCAGGAAGAGGTCGGTCAATCACCGCCGGTCGCCGGGGCCTTGGGCGGCGCGGGAGCCGGCCAGACGCTGATCCGCTCCTTCTCGTACTTGACGAACACGGTGCCGGCCGCGACGACCGTGTACACCTGCAGGAACAGCGTGGGCGCCTGGTGGTACTTCACCAGGGACTTGCCGGATCCCAGCTCCACCAGCAGCAGCGCGGTGAGCCCCACCGTCGCGAGCAGGCCGTTGAGCCGCTCGCTGTAGGCGGTGAAGCCGAACTCCACGGGCAGGCCGAGGCCCGACCGGGGCTCCCGCAGCGGCACCGGCGGGAGCGTCACGGCCTGGGACACGGCGGCGGCCTTCCTCTTGCGCGCACCGGCGCTGCCCCGCTTCTTGGGCCCGACGCGGGACTTCATGCGCAGCACGCGCTGCTCGAACTCGTCGTCGGTTGTCGTGGTGGTCGTCGTGGCCGTGTTGGCGGTAGGCTCCGTGTCTGTGGCGGCGTCGTCATCGCCGGAGGACGCGCGGAGAGGGGCGGGGAGCGGCTGCGCGTGGAGGCGGCCGTGCCAGAGCGGGGAGCGGAGGGTGGTGACGGAGAAGGGGCTGGAGAGCGGCGTCGCCATTGCTACCTTGGGCGCACGCGTGCACCAGCACTTGTGGTTCATGGTCGTGCGGCTGCGTGCTTGGTTTGCCGCTGGTTTTGGATAATTTTCGGTGCCCGATGCGTGGCTCCGGTGCCTGCACGGGGCCTCCAAAGCCGCCTCATGTTTCGCACTTGCAAGTTGCAAAGGTGTTCCATCAAAGAGGAGAAAAAAACTCTATCCCGTCCTTAAAATGTGGAGGTAAGACCCGAGTACCACATATTACGGCCCACTGGCCGACTAGTATGTCAAGAATGGGGTGCTCGCAAATCCTATTCTACGCCTGCTGCGTGGGTTAGCACTAAAACGCGCACCACTCCGCGCGCTGTCTCGCTGTTTCTGGGCCTGGCCCATTTACATCTCCAGCGAGAGGAGGAAGAAGATCGAGAGGACGAACACGTACTCGCCGCCGACGGGGACGGCGCGGCTGGCCGCGACGTCGCCGGCCAGGCGAGGGATGGACCTCACCGGAGACGGGGACGACGCGGCTGGCCGCGACGTCGCCGGCGTAGGTGAGGAAGAGACTTATCTTGGGGGGTTGGGGGTCGGGTGCGGTGTGGGGAGCTCGCCGGCGACGAGGAGTTACGGTTTGGGTGCGGGGGGTTCGCCGGAGGGGGGGTTTAGAGGGAGGTCGCGGGCGGCGGCGGACCGGCGGTGGGTTAGGGATCGAGGAGGGCGGAGCGGCGAGGCGCCGCGAGAGCGGGGCCGGCCGCGGGTGGCGGCAGCAGGCGGTCGGCCAGCGTTGGAGGCGGGGGGTTGAAGGTGAGTGGAGGTGGGAGGCGGGAGGTCGGCATTGGATGCGGGGGCGGGAGGAGGAAGACGACCTCGACGCGTCGCTCCGCTAACCATCGCGTCGAGCGTAGAATAGGAGGACCCCTCCTCGCTACCGCCCGGCCCCGGCGATTCTGCGCTTGGGATTGCCCGGTTTGGCCATAGGCGACGAACTACCTCAAACCAGCCCAATATAATGTTTCGAACATTTCCTTTGCTCGTGGTCTTGCTAGTGGGCCTAAGAGTCGTTGTGCAGCGACTAGCAGCTTCCCCTAAAAAAAAGGGGAATTTGATTTGTTGCCCCACTTTACATGGTCGATTTGCCCTTCATTAGTTTGACCTCTCTTATTTGCCACTACTTAGTTTGGTAAGTTATTATTTGCCCTTTTTGCATTAGTTTGTTTTCTTTTGAGGGAATTGAAAACCTAAGAAGACAAATATACCCCTTACATGGAGATATCCGAATCAAATAGAAAAGGAACCTCTTTTCCTCTTTTCTCTCTTCTTTCGTTCCCAAATGTAGAACCCAAGCTTAGCTGCCGCCGGCCGGCCGCGGCACCACCGCCGCTGTCCGCTGCACCTCCAGCGCTAGCTTCTGCGCCCCCGCGCCCATCACTGAAGGTTTCCGCGCGGCGTTGCAGCCGGGACATTTCTGGCTGCAGCCATGGACTCACACCTCCCAGCTAGTACAGCAGCAGATTCATGTGAACATAAGTGAATATTCGAATGGAGTTTTCTCTCAAACCACTCAGCCAAATTAACTAAAAAATTCCCAGAATAATTATATATATGTCCTAGAATTACAGGAAATTTTTCAATTTTTTCTGGAAACTGAATTTCGACCAAAATTTGGAACTGAATATTTAAATCGATGTTTCTCTCAATCCACACACTCAAATTAATTGAAACTTTCCCAGATTGCTTATATATTACTAGAATTATTTCAATTTTTCTGGAAACTTTGAATTTTCGACCAAAATTTGGAACTGAACATTTAAATCGATGTTTCTCTTAATCCACACTCAAAATAATTGAAACTTTCCCAGATTTCTTATATATATGTACTTGAATTACTGGAATTAATTCAATTTTTTGTGGAAACTTTGAAATTTTGGGCAAAAGTTAATTTGGACAGCATTTTGGCCATTTTGAACAGCATTTAGACATCATTTTGAAATTATATCAATCAGAAGTAAGTAATAAAAGGGATGGAATATATTTTCCCAATTGAAGCATCTCAGCCTAAAGTTGGCATATTACAATAATAGTGCACAAAAGCTAAGTTTTCGTAGTTCACATTCGCATAAACATATCACAAGCCGAAAGTCTGGCATATTACAACACAAAAGCATGGGGAAACATAACTAAGCCATTCTCTTTCTCTTTGGAGTCAATTTTCTGGCTTTGGAGCTTGAAGGCATGTCCTCCTCGTTGGCCAAGGCAAGAGCCAACCTCCTCCTTGTGATAGGACTGGGTCTACCTTGAAGATAAGCAGGAACAGTCATCGGCGTCATATTCTCGACGTTTGATGCAGCTAGGTGGGACGCCTCTTCCTCCAAGGCACGAGCCAATCTACCTCTTGTTATAGGGCTTGGGATGCCTTGAAGACTTGTGGGAATAGTGATCATTTGCCTTTCGGGAGTGCTCTGAACATTTGGAGAATTGGGAGTGTCTTCATCATCACTTGGATATCGTCTCGCTCTTTTCTTCCTTTTTCTGTCCATGAAGCAAGCAAATGCAGAATTAGTATCACAAGAAAACAACAAACAAAGGAAAAGACGTTAATGGATTACCTTGGTTTGGGACCATTCAAAGGACATGTAGATTGCATGTGGCCTAAAACCCTGCACCTTTTGCACCTGTTTTGACTGCCCAAGCGTTTAGGTTCTTTCTTCTTCTTAGGCCCACCATCTTCACCTTCAAGAAATCCCTTGTATCTGTTCTTTCTAGGCCTGCCACTACCTCTTGGCTTGTCAATTGGAGCTTGCATGTCAAATTCCATCTCAACATGTGGCCATTGAGACCTATCTGTCATTGGCTCAATCTCTCCGGCGTAAGCTGCCCTAAACTTTTTCAACGAGAAGTAATCATCAACATAGTCTTCCCAAATAGGGTTCCTTCTCTCTAGCAAGAATGCGAGTGCATGGTCACATGGCTTTCCAGTGTGCTGCCACTCCAAGCATGTGCATTCTTTTTTGTCTATCTTCACAACATGCCTCAGATTATATTTACTTGTGTCCTTCACCTCACAACTCCCATTTCCAGATTTCCCAACTTTCAAATGATGCAGACCCCTAGTCCTATTGAAGATCTGTTGAATGACAGCCGGAATGATCCGTCCACACAATTTCACCCCAATTCTTCTCCTTTTGTGAAAAAGCTTCATCATCATCTCTCGTAGTGTATCGGAAAGCTCATAAACCGGCAAGTCTTTGTAATCCTTAATCCATGCATTGAAAGACTTGGCAAGGTTGTTGTTGATATAATCACATTTAATAGAAGGGTCAAACATGCATCTCATCCATTTCAGGTTGTGATACATTTTCAAATATGCATAAACTTCAGGGGATTCTGCTATCACTTTGTTCATGTGATAGTTAAAAACTTGTGGCCTGTAGGCCCTTGCAGCTGGCCACATTCTGCTAAGCACGTCACCCTAGAATTTCTTAGCAAAGTTACCCATCAAATGCCTAAAACACTCTCTTTGATCAGCAGCAGGGAAAACTTTTTTGACAACATTTTCCAAGCCTTTACATGCATCTGTACATATAGCTAAAGGAGAAACTGGGCCTAATGCTTTGTTGAGTTGTGACATGAACCATGTCCAATTTTCTTCAGTTTCAGAATCAATAAATGCAATTGCTACAGGGAACATCCAGTTATGACCATCTAATGTCGTGCAAGAGGCAAGGTGACCTCTCCACCTACCATTGAGGGCAGTTGAGTCTATGCTAAGATAAGGTCTACAACCAGCTAGAAATCCATCAATGCAAGGCTTAAGAGCCATAAAGAATCGGTTAAAATGAATTTTACCGTTAACTTTCTTCACATCCACCTCTACAATGCTGCCCGGGGATCTCAACTCAACTTTCGCTTTGAAGTTAAACAAATACTAAAAACTTTGCTTCATGCTACCATAAATCTCCCTCTCTGCTCTATTTTCCCCTTCCACACATTTTGATACTCAAGTGTCAAGCCATATTTTTCTTCTAGCTTCGCTTGCAACTCTTTGCATCCAATGGTTGGCTCATTCTGAAGTATGCTAATTGACTTGCTTGCTATCCATCCTTGAGTTGCCATGATGATATCTTGGTAACCTGTACAAACAAATGAAGCCCATAAAAAAAGTAAGTATGCCACACAAGATATGAATAACAAAAAGTCTACAAATAAAATTTCATAGATAAATGTCAGCAAAACATTTCACCCTTGTTGTCTTCCCATCAGCCCGCAAACGAGCCATTATCCTCCATGGGCAACCTTCTGCCATGCATTGCCCAAGATATCTTGTTTTGTCACTTTTAGAACCCCAAATTTCAATTTCCCTTTTGATAGCATATTGTTTGATAGCCATCTTTCCATTGAAGGAAACAATGCCCCAAGGTACATAGAAGGATTCTCTTTGTCATATAGAATCTCCTCCTCGACGGGTACACTATCATCAACAGGTATGGCGGCCTCAACTAAGAGTTGTTGGTCCTCTTCATCTGTCATGTACACGCCTTCACCAGGTGGAGAAGGAGGTGGTTCAGGAAGCTCAAGATCATCCTAGATACCAAGCACATTGCATAGATTTTCTTCAGATATGGGAACATCAACATCATCTTTTTCAGGAGGAGCTATCACAATGAGGCTCCAATCAATAGGTGATTCTACACCCATTACCATAGATGAAATAAACTATATCATTGTTGTCATTCACTTGACAACCAATTTCTGACTGCACAGTGGGCTGCATCTCATCTTCAATGGAAGAGAATTCTACATCATCAACACAGTATTGACTACCCATTGTTCGCCCCATCTCATAAGCAGACAATGGGACATTGTCCACGACAACCGATGAGATAGCACTACAATCTAGAGAATTTGGATCTATTTTCTTGTGGGCTGCTGGCTTTTTGGGAGCGGGTGGCTTTTTGGGGGCTCGAGGCTTTTTGGGAGCGGGTGGCTTTTTGGGAGCTCTCTTCTTGCCAGATTTTTTTGTGTTAGGTCTCTCCAACGTAACTACATCACCCAACATAAATGAAGCTTTGTTCTCATAGTCTCTATGAGACCCAACAAAATGCATTATAAGCTCTTCACCACAGTTAATGTTGGGAATACGCCCTAGAGGCAATAATAAAATGGTTTATTAGCATATTCATGTTTATGATAATAGTTTATTCTCCATGCTATAATTGTATTAACTGGAAACATAATACATGTGTGGAATATAAACAACCAGAAGTCCCTAGTGAGCCTCTACCGGACTAGTTCGTTAGTCAAGAGATGGTTAGAGTTTCCTAACTATGGACTTGTTATAGTCACTTGATAACGGAGTCACATCATTGGGAGAATGACTTGATGGACATGACCCAAATAATAAAGAGTTGCAATTGATCGTGTCACACAGTTTCATTGCCAACACTTTTAGTATGCCAAGTATAGTTTCCTTAGACCATGAGATTATGTCACTCCCGTTTACTAGAGGAATATTTTGTGGACATCAAACATCGCTTCGTAACTGGGTGATTATAAAGGTGGCTTTCAGGTATCTCCGATGGTATTTGTTGGGTGACATGAATCAAGAGTGGGATTTGTCCCTCCATGTGACGGAGTAGATATCTCTGGGCCCTCTCGGTAATATGGCAGCAGAAAGGTTGCAACCATGTGATTAAGTGGTAATCACGGTGATCCTATATTATGGACGAGTAAAGAGAATTTGCCAGGTAACGAGATAGAACTAGATATGGAGATATCGACGATCAAATCTCGGGCAAATTAAATATCGTGAGACAAAGGGAATCGTATATGAGATTAAGAATCTCCGGCATCGTGGTTCAATCGATAAAGAACTTCGTTGAATATGTAGGAGTCAATATGGGCATCCCGGTCCCGCTATTGATTATTGATATGATCATGTCTGCATGTTCTCGAACCCGTAGGGTCACACACTTAACGCTCCGATGTAGCTAGGGTTAGTGATGAGATAATTGATGGTATGAACGAATGGTGATTCGGAGTCTCGGATGGGATCCTAGACGTCACGAGGAGTTCCGGAAGAGTCCGGAGAATAAGATTCATATAAGGAAAGTGGTTTCCGGAGGTATCGGAAAAGTTCCGGAATATTTGCATAGGGTACCGGAAGGTTCTAGAAAGTTCTAGAGGAGTCTAGAAGTGGGACCCACCTAATGTAGGGGGCCCACATGGACCAAAGGGGGTGCAGCAACCACTTGGGCTGCGCACCACCCAAAGGCCCACATGGGCCTAGCCGGCCAAGGCAAGGGAAGGGGGGGGCCAAGTCCTAGTTGGACTAGGTGGCCAGCCACCCCTAGTTGGAAAGGGCCCAAGCCCAAGTCCACTTAGGACTCAACTTGGGGGCCAAGCAAAGGGGGCCGGCCAGCCCTCCTCCAAACCCTAGCCGCCCCCTATATAAAGAGGAGAGGGGAGGGGGTGCGGCACACCCTTTGGGCTGCCCCTCACCTAATCCTAGCCGCACCCCTCCTCCACCCTAGCCCTAGCTGCGCGCCATCTCTCCCCGGAGGGCTGCCGCCGCCTAGATCTACACCTCTAGCCGCACCACCCCTTTGCCCTAAGGGGCTGCTGCGCCTCCTCCTCTCCCTCTCCCTCTCACATGGCTTGGCGAAGCCCTGTCGGACGGAGCACTACACCATCAACACCACCACAACCGTCGTGGTGCCGAGATCCATCTAGCCACGTCCTCCTCGCTTGCGGGATCAAGGAGTGGACGTCTACATCGAGCCATACGTGTGGATACCGCGGAGGTGCTGCCCGTTGTGGCACTTCATCGGATTGGATCTTCGAGGAAATACATCTCCTCGCGACTAGATGAGTCTAGTTGCGGGGATCGACTAGCCAACCCCTGCACCGACAAAACGCGTTTGTTCGATCTTCAAGGGTAAGAGATTGGATCTCGCCTTCGCTACCTTCGTCTAATAGATCTAGATCCTTGGGGTTTCTTCCGCTTGTTTCGTAGGAAAATTTTTGTTTTCTATGCAACGACCCCTTCAGTGGTATCAGAGCCTAGATCTATTCGTAGATGTTGGTGCGATTAGAACACAAGTGTTGTGGGTGTTGATATTTTATGTTGCTACCTTCTCGCGTGCACTTCGCATAAGTGGCTGGCGGGTGTCTGTTTCTCTTACTTTAGTGAAGATGCAATTTTCAATGGAAGGCCTTTCAAAAGGATGAGTAAATAAGCAACTACTATATCACCGTTGTGGTTTTGCGTAGATTAGAACGGTTCTATCTCGTTGACCCAAGCCACGTAAAAATTGCATAAATAAAGTAGAGGACGTCTAACTTGTTTTTGCAGAGGGGGTCATGTGATGTGGTATGGCCAATGTGTGATTTGTGATAATGTATGCAATGATCATGTTTGTAATCTTTCACGACTTGCATGTCGATGAGTACGGCAACCGGCAGGAGCCATATGGTTGTCTATTATTTTATGTGACCTGTGTGTCATTGAATCACCATGTAATTGCTTTACTTTATTGCTAAGAGTAGCATTAGTTGTAGTTGCAATAGTTGGTGGACAACCATGGTGATGGCGCCACAATGATGGAGATCATGCCGGTGCTTTGGAGATGGAGATCAAAGGCACAAGAAGAAAGGCCATATCATATCACAATTTTTGAATTGCATGTCATGTTAATCCTATTATGCACCTTATTGTTGTGCTTAGATGTGATCGCGACGGTAGCATGATAAGGTGATCTCTCACGTTAATATCAAGATGTGTTCTTCCCTAGTATGCGCCGTTGCGAAAGTTCGTCGTTTTGAGACACCACGTGATGATCGGGTGTGTTAGATTCAACGTTCACATACAACGGGTGTAAGCCAGTTTACACATGTGGAAATACTACGGTTTCCTTGACGAGCCTAACATGTACAAACTTGGCCTCGGAACACAAGAACCGAAAGGTTAAACACGAGTCATATGGATGATATGATCAACATGGTGATGTTCACCTTTGAAGCTACATCATCTCACGTGATGATCGGTTGTGGTGTAGTGGATTTGGATCGTGTGTCACTAAACAACCAGAGAGATGTTGAGTTTAGTGGGAGTTCATGTAGTAATTTTGATTAAGATGAACTAAAATTATCATAAACAAAAGTCCTTAGATGTCTTTGCAAAAATCCTTGTAGATCATGGTCGACTACGGTAGTCTGTTCGTTGCTGAAAAATTGCATCTCGTTGGGTCAAATGTACCTGCGTCTTAAAGAAGTCCTGCACACCAATGATGAGCTCTATGTGTTATATGAACCATTAGAAGTAAACCCAAACATTTCTGCAAGCTATGAAGAGTACATGGAGTGGTTTTGAACCACCTACTTGAAAGTCAAGTGGATGATGTGCACCTTCATGAATTCTGACCAAAGTAGACAATTTCAAAAACTTGACTGCAATGGAGATTGTTGGTGAGCTGAAAAAATAGATTTTCAGCACAAGTTAGAATTGTAAGGTTCGAATGTCTGAACAGTTTTCTTTTACTCAAGATGGAAGAGAACACTTGCTTGGAACAACACCTGAGGATAATGCATGAGATACATCATCGTCTAGTGCTTGTTTGGAACCATGAGATGAATGACGGTTTCGCAATAGATGGGGTGATACGCTAGCTTCTCCCCAGCTTCAAGAATTATGTCGGAGACTATGTCATGGGAAGGGATTTGATCACTTTTTATGAGTCTGTGTCTCGGCTGCGTCATGTCAAAGTGGAACCCATAGCAAGAGAAGTTGACAATGCAGAAAGTATATATTGATATACAAGTTATAAGTGTTTAAGTCCAAATTGCAATTGTGGCGGTTTCAATAAGTATTTGATACTCATTCTGTTTTATGAAAACAGAACCTGCTGCTTGAGATTTGCATAAAGGATATGGGAAGACGTTGCAGAATGGTGGAAATCAAGGAGTTGATGCTGGCAACGATCTGTCTCTACATTTATCAGTTTTGATTAGAGGATTTGAATAAGTTTTGTAATCGAATTAAGTGTGATTTTGATTAGTGTGTCTTGCTTATGTGAGACGGTTATTCATGTTAAAGACAATGGTTGTTCTATTTTCATGAGTGATCCTTTTTGGAAATCACAAGTTTCGATTATAAGTGTATTATTCTTATTATAATCTAAATGATAAATTGGTTGAACATTTATAAATAGAAGACATACTAATGATATCCAAAACTTAATAATGACAATTGTTTTTTAGTCGTGCTAAAGATTGAATAAACATTTTGATGTTTTATCGATGCGCCTTATTGAAGGAGTATGACTAAAATGCCACCCTTTGGAAGAGTGCCATGAGTTGCCGAAAACACAAGTGTTGGTTGTATTTTCAGCAAATGTTAGATGTCATTATTTTGTGTACTCCATCATAAATGAAATGATTAAATAGGTGTATTTATTCGAGTTATGATATTTGATGAGATCAAATAAAATTCTGGAGTTTAGGATATTAAGTTAACAAGAAAATTGAGTCTTTATGATTTGATCAAAAGAGACAAAATATTTGAGTTATATGTTAGTATGTGGACTTGTGAGAAGTGTTATCACAAATTACAATGTTTAGAATATTTCAAAGGTGTTTGATATGTCCTAAGATATTGTAATCACACACTATTTGATATTGTGTGGTCTCAAAGAAGGGTTTTATTTCGGGGGTTTAATAATAGCATTTAGATTTATTTGATAACACTCCGTTTAGAAATAAGGGTCTATGTATGATTCGCATTATTTTTCATATGAGTTATGAGAAAAGGTGGTTTCATTAATTATGAGATAATTAGAGACTATTGCGAATAATGTCGTAGTATATTCAAAAGTATGACTATGAATGTGATTCCACAATATGAGACTAAAAGGGGCAAACCAATTTGTTGGTTGTGCTATGTGTTTTAGTGGTTTATCGTGAAAAGGTTTCACTGATAAAAGAATTGATGGAATGGAAAAGCTAAAACCTTGCTTGTTTATGTATCAAGTGGCACATATGTAAAGTGCTATGTTGGTTAAAACTTGACACATAAAGGAATTGATGATGGTGATCATTGAATTTCTATTTAGCTTGTCTAAAGAAAAGTAGGATTCAAGAATATTAAATTTTGTCAGGTTACAAAATAATATTCATGATTTACTTGTCATGTTTGAGAAACAAGACATACCTACGAAGCTACAAAGAGATAGAAGCCTTAAAATACGAAAGTGACTAAGAGTCATTCGATGTTAAGTTTAAATCACAAAGTAATTGTTGCTTGATTTTGTGAAAGTGATGTTTCACATATTTATTCCTCAAAAGGGGTTTTGTAGAGAATAAATAAAACTTAAAGCTAGCAAAGTACTAGCGTTTCATATATGAGTTCTCGAATTTTAAAAATTAATTCAGAATTTTGGAGGTGTCCAAAATATCGAGAAAGCGCATAAAGAACTGAGTGGGATCTAATTAATATATGTGATGACATATGTTAAGTTAGAGCAGAAACTATTTTCCACGATCAAAATATATGGTGACATATGTTTGAGTGGGAGCTAGTTAAATCATGGTCAAATATAGAGATAACATATTTCTGAGTGGGAGCCAAAGTGGTTTCACAATTTAATATGTGTATGGTGTATATTTGAGTGGGAGTTTACAACATCTTGTTTGAGTGAAATGGAGATTTCATAAATGTTGTAAATGAGTCAGGAACCAACGTATAACTTATGAAGTTAGTTTGAACGTCAAATATCCATGGAGATGGATGTATCTATGGAGGATAGATATGTTTGATAAAGCGTTATGTCAGGATGTTTAACCTAAGTAAGATTTTGAAGGAGTTCAAAATAAAACAAGAGAAGAAAGGTTCATCTGCTTGTGAGAAATAGGTGAAACATTGAGTTGATAACTCAGTACAAAAATGATGGTTGGAGGATATGTTAGTGTTCGCTATGAATTGTTCATAGGACTAAAACATATAAGAACCATGTGTTTGTATTTGACGATATGTGACCCAAGTTCTTGGTTAGAAGAACGTGTTAGAATGAGGAGTCATTTTAACATAAAGATGAGATAAAGGAATCTAGAGATTGGTAGACTTGGTTGAAGTCATAAAACCAAACTAGATTGGGGATCTCATAATAGCAGAAGCGCAGCGAAAGCATGGTCGAAAAATATTGAAGTGACATGATTGCACTGTCGATTTATTGAGTCTACAATATATAGGAGTATATGATTAATTCAAGGATTAAAAGATATAATATTTTGGTTTGAGAAATTTTATTTCAAGACTGAGTGAGTTCCGGGTGCACATGCTATGTGAAAGTCCTCTTGACTGATCATACGTCATGTAGGCATGAAAAGGGAAACGAAAATCTCACTCTATAACCAAATATATTATATTCGTCATATGATGATGAGATTTATCATGTGATGATATGAGGTTTATCATGTGATGATAAAGTAATGTCAAATTAGGTGACGTTAACGTTTTGCAAAGAACATAGAGAGTTGTATAGTACAAGCACGAACATAACCTCTTCCACGAGCAAACATGATCAGCACTGAGACTCCATGAGTGTTAGACACCATGAGTGTTGGATCGGGAAAAATGTAAACTAGATTATTGACTCTAGTGCAAGTGGGAGACTGTTGGGAATATGCCCAAGAGGCAATAATAAAATGGTTTATTAGCATATTCATGTTTATGATAATAGTTTATTCTCCATGCTATAATTGTATTAACCGGAAACATAATACATGTGTGGAATATAAACAACCAGAAGTCCCTAGTAAGCCTCTACCGGACTAGTTCGTTAGTCAAGAGATGGTTAGAGTTTCCTAACTATGGACTTGTTATAGTCACTTGATAACGGAGTCACGTCATTGGGAGAATGACTTGATGGACATGACCCAAATAATAAAGAGTTTCAAGTGATCGTGTCACAAGTTTCATTGCCAACACTTTTAGTATGTCAAGTATAGCTTCCTTAGACCATGAGATTATGTCACTCCCGTTTACCGGAGGAATACTTTGTGGACATCAAACATCGCTTCGTAACTGGGTGATTATAAAGGTGGCTTTCAGGTATCTCCGATGGTAGATTGTTGGGTGACATGAATCAAGAGTGGGATTTGTCCCTCCATGTGACGGAGTAGATATCTCTGGGCCCTCTCGGTAATATAGCATCAGAAAGGTTGCAACCATGTGATTAAGTGGTAATCACGGTGATCCTATATTATGGATGAGTAAAGAGAATTTGCCAGGTAACGAGATAGAACTAGATATGGAGATATCGACGATCAAATCTCGGGCAAATTAAATATCGTGAGACAAAGGGAATCATATATGAGATTAAGAATCTTCGGCATCATGGTTCAATCGATAAAGAACTTCGTTGAATATGTAGGAGTCAATATGGGCATCCGGTCCCGCTATTGATTATTGATATGATCATGTCTGCATGTTCTCGAACCCGTAGGGTCACACACTTAACGCTCCGATGTAGCTAGGGTTAGCGATGAGATAATTGATGGTATGAACGAATGGTGATTCGGAGTCTCGGATGGGATCCTAGACATCACGAGGAGTTCCGGAAGAGTCCGGAGAATAAGATTCATATAAGGAAAGTGGTTTCCGGAGGTATCGAAAAAGTTCCGGAATATTTGCATAGGGTACCGGAAGGTTCTAGAAAGTTCTAGAGGAGTCTAGAAGTGGGACCCACCTAATGTAGGGGGCCCACATGGATCAAAGGGGGTGCAGCAACCACTTGGGCTGCGCACCACCCAAAGGCCCACATGGGCCTAGCTGGCCAAGGCAAGGGAAGGGGAGGCCAAGTCCTAGTTGGACTAGGTGGCCAGCCACCCCTAGTTGGAAAGGGCCCAAGCCCAAGTCCACTTAGGACTCAACTTGGGGGCCAAGCAAAGGGGGCCGGCCAGCCCTCCTCCAAACCCTAGCCGCCCCCTATATAAAGAGGAGAGGGAGGGGGTGCGGCACACCCTTTGGGCTGCCCCTCACCTAACCCTAGCCGCACCCCTCCTCCACCCTAGCCCTAGCCGCGCGCCACCTCTCCCCGGAGGGCTGCCGCCGCCTAGATCTACACCTCTAGCCGCACCACCCCTTTGCCCTAAGGGGCTGCTGCACCTCCTTCTCTCCCTCTCCCTCTCACACGGCTTGGCGAAGCCTTGTCGGACGGAGCACTACACCATCAACGCCACCACAACCATCGTGGTGCCGAGATCTAACTAGCCACGTCCTCCTCGCTTGCGGGATCAAGGAGTGGACGTCTACATCGAGCCGTACGTGTGGATACCGCGGAGGTGCTGCTCGTTGTGGCTCTTCATCGGATTGGATCTTCGAGGAAATACATCTCCTCGCGACTAGATGAGTCTAGTTGCGGGGATCGACTAGCCAACCCCTGCACCGACAAAATGCGTTTGTTCGATCTTCAAGGGTAAAAGATTGGATCTCGCCTTCGCTACCTTCGTCTAATAGATCTAGATCCTTGGGGTTTCTTCCGCTTGTTTCGTAGGAAATTTTTTGTTTTCTATGCAACGACCCCTTCAGTTAATTGGTTCAAGAGTCATAAAATTCTTGTCAAGTGCAGATAGCTGCACCACCTGGCCTGGCCCCATTTGGATATGTTCCGCCAATACTTGATGAAACTTATCAAATGTGAGCCCGCCTGCAATGTCAATTTGGAACACAACATCGTGTTTTTCCACCGTTTCCTACCTATCATCTTCGAATATTGCCACATAAGATGCTACTCTAACAGTTACTGTAAACACACACGGCTCCCTGCTCACAAATGAGCAAAGTTTTGAAACTTTGGATTAGTTTTAACAATTAAAGCTTGTACACTAGAATGGGCAAAGAAATTTCTTCACCTTCAGGGTACTACACTGACAGGCTCGACGGGACCGAGGTCGTCGCCTCCGTTTATTTCAGCCATCAGGAACAACTAGCCACAGAAATTCATCCAAAATTCATCCTGTGCATCCAATCCTCTACATCCAAAATAAAAACAGAGGACATTTAGGAGGAGCAGGGACAAGCAACAAACCGAATCGAAACAAGGGAGCTGCAACCAACTCGTCGCAGATAGCCTGCAAAACCCCAAATTCTAACCCTAGCTCTCAGCCGTGAGCATTGCCGCCGCTCTGAGGAAGGAGGTCGTACCTACCGTAGCGGAGGTTGTCGCCGCCGTGAAGTCGCCGCCGCTGCGCTCTCTAGCTCCGGCCGCCGTGGGGCGTGCTGCCGTCTGGTTCCTCGGGACGGACCTAGGAGCTCACGCAAGGAAAGAACGAACAGAGTTGCTCTCTGCTCTACCGATCCAATTGTAGTTGACAGGGGTATTTTGGTCATTATGTGTGGGTCCCATATGACAGAGGGCAAATAAGGAAGGAGCACAGAAAGAAGTGGCAAAAAAGAGAGGTCAAACTAATGGAGGGCAAATCGTAGATGTACCATGTAAAGTGGGGCAAAAAATCAAATTCCCCCTAAAAAAAAGCTCATCTGAGGAACACAAAGAATGGAACAAATCTCATCGCATGAGGAACAGAGGGTAGACCAACTGGAACAAAATCACGACTACAATTGGAACAAGAATTTTGCGAATGAGAAAGAAAATCACATATGCGAGACAAAAAAAATTAGACAAGTAGAATAAAAGATTAGCATGGAACAAATCACATGTACAAGAGGATTAAGCTATGTGGAACAAAATTTAGTGCACATGGAAAAAAACACGACTACTAGCAGAACTCAATTATAGATTACATATGACAAGAAATTAGCACTCGTGGAATAAATCAAAGTTATAACTATACGTGAAATAGAAAAAAGAATGCCATGGAACACATCCAAGCTACAACAGATACAACTTTTAGACTACATGGAAGAAAATCACGACTACGGTTGGGACAAGAATTTTAGCGTTCAGGAAACAAAAATTGCAGGAACACGGAACAAAAATTTCAAGTACGAGAACTAAAAAAATAGAACTAGAATTCAAGGCTACATGTGGAACAAAAAATTAATGCTCGTGGGACATCACAACCAGATAGAACTAGAATTCAAGGCTACACGTGGAACAAAAAATTAATTCCCGTGGGAGAATTCATAATAGTTGCCACACACCAATGGATTGTCGTCTAAAGCTTTCCAAGCAACATGGTGCAACAACAGTGGATGCTACACTGTATCGAGAGCCTGGGCTACCTGGTGAACACAAGGTCCGACATTGCACATGTGTGAGCATTGCAAGCATGTTAAGCAGATCTTGAGGTATCCGCATGGCACTCTTAGCTGTGGCTGCTCCTACTGTGTCGGAGGAGAAACATATCTCGTTGGATACAGTGACAGTGACTTCGCCGGATATGTGGATGCAGGAGGAGCACCTCTAGATCGTCTTCTTCCACGGTGGAAACCTCATCACATGGACCTTGCAGAAGAAGAAGATCATCGCACCATCTTCCTGCGAGACAGAGTATGTCACGACATCGACCTCAGCGTTTCAGGGTGTCTGACTGAATCATCTAGCTAGCTGGCTGCACCCAATCCAAGTTTCTGTTGTGGATGGACAACAAGTCTGCCATTGCGTTGTGCAAGAACCCGATGCAGCATGGAGGGAACAAGCAGATTGATACCAAATTTCATCACATTCGGGAGTGCATTGAGAATGGCGAGCTGGACATCGACCATGTGGGAACCAATGGACAGCTCGCAGATATGCTGATGACGGACCTCGAGAGAACCAAGTTCCTCGAGATACTAATGGGCCACGTAGAGATAAACAAAAACTTTTCTACGCGGTACTCCCAAGATCTAGCCAAGGTAGAAGGCCACGTGGATTACCACTAGAAGCGCAAGTGCGGATTACTGATGAAGCACGTCGATGCAGTGTAGTCCCTCAATCTGATCCAATCCCACGATCGTCGAAGTGCTGAACGTACATCATCTCTGCCGGTATCCACACATACGAGGAGGAGTGATATCCCACAAGTATAGGGGATCGCAATAGTCTTCGCGGGTAGTGTAACCAATTTATTGATTCGACACAAGGGGAGTCAAAGAATTCTTAAAGGTCTTCGCAGCCGAGTTGTTAATTCAGCCATACCTGGAGAAGCACAAGTAATACAAGAGGGGTGAAAGTCGCAGTGATTTGAGAACAGTAGTAACAGTAACGCGAAAGCAATGATGGTAGAAAATGGACCGGGGTTCATAGTTTCACTAGAGGTAACTCTCTTAAGCAAATAATCATCCATTGGGTGAACAAATTACAGTTGGGCAATTGACAGAATTGCACTAATTAGTTATGACAAAGAAATCTAGTTAATGAATCATATGTAGGCATGTGTTCCATCTACAGTTGTATCTACTCGCCATGAGAATTCGCACAACATCTTTTGTCCTACCATCCGGTTTCTATCGGGCCAATTAAGGAACGTATAATAATTAAGGTGCTCCTTTTAATAGAGCACCGGAGCAAAGCATTATTAACATTCAGTGAACATATGTAATCCTCAAGTTACTAACCATACCCATTGATATCCCGACCTGTCACCTCGAGGTCGCCGGTTCCGGACTAGTAACAGGTGCATACAACTTGTAGGTACGATCTAAGCAACAATTATATTCATGCAAACATAACAAGCCCAAATCTAAGATCATGCCACTCATGCACTAGTGACAAGAATTAAGCATAACAAGGGTGCAACAACAACAATTCATAAACATAGCTGACTCATCATAATGTAACAATTCATCGGATACCAACAAACACAACGTCGATTACATAAAGGTGATCTTGATCATGTAGGGAAGCTCACAAGATCTAAACATGGTAGCAGAAGGGGGAGAGAGTACTAACTAGCCACTGCTACAAACCCGTAGTCCACGGGGGACTACTCACAACTCATCCCGGCGGCAGCGATGGCGGTGAAGATGGCTCCGGGGGCCAATCCCCGTCCCGGCAGGGTGCAGGAATAGGATCAATCTGGCCTCCAAAACTTATTGGCGATTGCGGCGAAGCTCTGTATCGTATTTGGGAAAATCCTTCGGGGGTTAAGGTTTTTTTGTCGGGGATGATTTTATAGGCGTCGAAGGCGACCGAGGGGTGCCCCACAGGGCAGGGGCAAGTCCCAGCCGCGGGTCCAAGGGGGGGCCACGGCCAGGGGTCGCCCTTGGCCTGTGTGAGTCCCCCGAGGTCGCCCTTCTGGCTCTGGTCTTTATTTATTCAATAAAAAATCCCCATAAATTTTTTTGTCCAATTCCGAGAATATTTCCAGAAGTAACTTTCTGCAACAAAAACATGACAAAAACATGGAACTGGCACTGGGCATCTTGTCAATAGGTTAGTCCAATAAAATTCCTTAAAATGATATAATAAGATGGCAAAAACATGTGACAATGACATAAAACAAGCATGGATCAATAAAAAATTATAGATACTTTTGACACGTATCTAGGAGCACCGACGGCGGACTGCTAGGTCCGGTGCGGCGGCTGGACTGAAATGGGGGCTAGGGTTTCCAACACATGGAAGTGTCTCACCGTCCCCTTGGGCATCCTGCATCCCATCTTATATAGAGAGTGAAAGTGGGCTGCACAACACTTGTGGCCCATTCACTAAACTCCACTTAGTCCATGTTCGGTTCGGGTCCAACCCAACCAATTTGCTCCTGCCCTTAAGTGTGTGACCCTGCAGGCCCATGGCTACTTGGACACAATTGGAGTCCAACTCACAATCGATCAATCGGTAGCGGCTCCTAGCAGAACATGCCAACTCCCAAGTACCATAGTCATGACGACATACCTTTCAATGCGACATACGTCCAAGTCCCTTTTGCCTCACGATAAACCTTGTCGAGCTATAGGCGAATTACCGTCATCCCTTAATAGCTCAACTCTCTTCTCGATCTGTGATATATGATTCATCTGACTAACTCTTAGTCTATCGCCTTGGTTAACACTTAACCAAGTCACGCATGGCCATGCTTTCCAAATCATATCACTCGAGAGGGCCCAGAGAATATCTCTCCAGTCGGAGGGGCAAATTCCCATCTTGGTTATCCATATCACAAAGCTTGATTCTCAGCCAACCCGAACTCTGCCTTTATGACTGCCTTGTGACAGAACAACGTTTGACAGAACCTAAGTTGGTTGATCCTCAACTCGGATTATGCGACAACCTCACGTCTAAGGATTACATTGATTGAGACATGCAAATGACGATTTACTCGTTGTATCTCAATATGGGTCAGTCCAACTCGCTAAACTCTTTAGCTGAGTCCGTGTAAGTTGGAATGGCATCACCATGCCCATGACAAGTGGAACCGAGTCATCAACCAACTTTCACATTGGTCTAAGTTGTCTGTCCATCATAACCTCAATGACCAAGGACAATCTAGTATGAACAACATGAATATATAGTTCCACAATTGAATCACATATTCAATGATACATATCAATTGTTCATATAAGGACAACTTAATAACTTTATGAATGCATTGCGAAATACATCATACATGATTGCCTCTAGGGCATATTCCCAATAGATACGTGAGAGGCTTGGCGTGCAAGAAAAATTTGTGAAGGAATAGGATTAACAGGGTGATTTGTTGGCTCTGCGTATAATCTTGTTCTTGTTAGTCCCTCTGAACCCGTAGGTGTCAAGTTTAGGGTACAATTTCAGTTTTTGTCAGTTTCGTCAGTTAGTCTGACAACAAATAACGGCTTCGAGCGTGAGATTTATTCACTGCCGAGTCAAATTTTGTTTGTTAGTTAGCTATGACCGGATAATGGGATGGCCTGGTCAGCACAATAGTGGCGGCCCTGGTGGGCACATTTCAGAGGGCCGCGGGATGGCATGGCCACACACTCTGTTCTGCCCGCGCGTTTTTAGTTTTACAGTTCGATTGTTTTTGTTATAAGCGATATGAAAATAAATGATGAATAAAGCAAGATCAACACAGGGGGACACGATATTTTAACATGGAAAACCCTTCCAAAGAGGAAGAGAAAAAATCACGGGCGTCAGCCAACAAATCTTCACTATAATCGGGTGAGGTGACAACACCGTGATTTATAACTATTCGACTTCTCCCAAACCGGCGGCTTACAAGAGGTATAAATAGAGGTGGTGACCTAGGTCGGTAACGATTCGAAGTCGGCAACAATCCGTTTCGAATCATGGAAAGTCTCCCGATGTGGGTCTCGCTCCGCTCCGTCCGAACTTAGCCACCTTTACGAGAATTCGGATCACAATATAACAACAGTTTTCTGAAACAGTAATAGAGGAAGAGGAATAAAACAGAAAGCTACAATTCTGCACGCAGCGCCAAACCCTTATGTTCATCCTGTTCTTGTGTGGAACGACATATCGCATCATTGCATAAAAAATGGTCAATTGTAGAGCGGAAATGAGTTCGCACAATGGCATGCAAGAGACTAAATTTCTCAGGAACATCAGATCTCAAGGCAATTAGAAAGGTCCACATATAATGAGAAAAATCGTCAAGAATAATGAGATACTAGCTAGCAACAGGTGCATGCAGTCCACAAATAGCAGTGCATCAGCTGAAAAGGAGGTGAAGCCTCAAGCTCGACTAGTAGAAGAGGAATTGGCAGTCTATGCGGGCACGCGTGGGCCAGTTCTGCAATCATATCACTCCTCGCTTCAGCCAAGCAAACCCTGTAGAAGCATCTCATATCGATTTTAAGGCATTGGCGCCCATCTGAATTATTTACATGTGGGATTTTTTATATTAAAAGCAGCAGAATCGCGGGGGTGCCCTAATCGTTTTTTTTTGAGAAGATTACTGCATATATTAGAGTACACAAACAAACGTGGTACAGACACAGAAATCTCGAGAAAGCTCGAGAAGAACAAAGTGGCCTAGCACTACCACCATGACGAAGCTCGAGAACCACCACCGCCGCCGCAGGACGCCGGAGAAGGAGCCGAACCACCATCTTCCCAGAAGGCCAAGATCGCACCATCGCCAAACCTGGCTTTGCGAGTCGAAGGAGATCCCCACCGTGACCGGCGGGGCACTATCGCTGTGGCGCGTCGACCGGGGCATTCCCCGTGCCATCTTGGTCCCGGAACCAGAGCTCCCATCGACGACGTCGTCGACGAAGCAGAACTGGAACCGCCGCCTCGATCCACAAACCATGCACCAGGGCACAAGCTCTCGCGAGCACCGTCGCTGGAGAAACCAACGCCGGCCACGAAGCTCCTGCAGAAAGCTCCAAATCCTCGCGACGACGCCGGAGTCCGCGTCGCCTCGCCGGCGAGGAGTAAGCACAAAAACCAACTCGTGTTTGGCGCCGCCGGAATGACCAGCACGGTTGGACGCCATCTTGCTCGCAGAACCACCCCCGACCGCATCAAAAGCAGTCCAGCAGCCCTTTATTCGCCGCCGCCTCCACCACCTCCAAGGACGAAGTCGAGGACGGCCGAAACCCTAACAACCTAGCCTACTAGACTAGCTGTACACGAGATCTGACCGGTGAATCGACCCCCTCCCCCCTCCAATCGGCACCAGGGCCGACGGAAAGGAGGAGGACGGCGGATTCACCGGCAGAAAAGAGAGATCGCCCCCGGTCTCCTCCGAGCTACTGTAGCAGGGGATAAGGACGGGGGGAGAAGAAGGCGTGCCGTGTATGGGTGCCCTAATCGTTGATGCCACGGGTCGTTGGCGGCGAGGGCAGCAAGTGGAGACGCGGGAGGGAAGATCCGGTACAAGTCCCCGCTACTGTTGCATCGGAGTAGCTCCTCCTTTGTCTGATAATCCTTCACAGTTCACAGAGCAATACATGTTATCGGTGGAAAAACAACGAACAGATCGAGAGAAGGTTCGTTGATCAAATCAGGAGAACGTCATTGAGATATAGAGGACGATTAGGAGAGGAATTTAAAATCAAGGAAGGGCTCGAGAGCATACTGCGATCGATACGAGGTAAGGTGAGAGGTAGCGCTTGGAAGCGCGAGCCAGCCAGTGCCGGAGACCTGCATCGACAGGTTCTGCAAGATCAGAGCCGCCTGGTCGACGCCGTGACCGTGAACATCCTGCTGCGGCAGTGGCTGATGCTGGGGCGGCGCGGGCAGCGCCGGTGGCTGCTGGTACTGGAACATGTACTCCGGATGCTGGAGCGGAGGTAGCGACTGGTAGGAGGCAGGGCGTACTGGAGCGAAGGGGAGGCAGTGTGACCCTGGGGCCGGGACCGAACGTTTCCCGGTGCGCCGATAGTGATAGGACGGTGAGGCGGCGGGAGCGGCACCTTGCTGGTAGAAGCAGCGCCGTGGCTGGTCTTCGCTCCTATGCGCGCTAGACGCTTACGCGCGATGGGCTCGGCGCTGGGAGCGATGCACCTTGCTGGTATGAAGCAGCGCCGTGGCTGGCATTAGATCCGGAATATATTAGTAAACCAAAAAGTCAAACTGAGAAAGATGATGAACCAAATATATTAGTCGACTAGAAAAAAAACGATGAACCAAATATATTAGTGAACTGAAAAAATATAAAACAAAAGAAATTATTAAATTTCAACCTTAAATAAACTAATTGAAATAAAGTATTGCCGTGAACAAAAAAGATTAGTGAACTACACAACTAACCAAAGAGAATACTGAACCGCAATTTTATTAAAAATAATGTCATTAACCGAAAAGACGATAAACAAAAGATCTTAGTGAACCCAAAAAAAGAATGAACCAAATATATCTAAGGCGACGAACCTAAAAATAAAAGAGCCAAAAAAGAAACTAATGCGATGAACCAAAAAAAAATGCCCGATAAATATTTAAGACGATGAACCAAAAAAGAATGAACGAAATATATCTAAGGGAATGAGCTAAAAATAATAAGGTGATGAACCAAAAAGAATAAGCCGATGAACCAGAAAAAAATAAACGGAAAGATAGATAGGGCGATGAACCGGAATAAATAAGCCGATGAACCGAATAAGAAAATGAACTGAAAGATAAATAGGGCAACGAACCAAAAATAAAATGAATCGAAAGTTAGATAGGGCGATGAACATAAAACGAATGAACCAAATATATCTAATCAATGAGCCAAAAATCTAGGTGATGAACCGAAAAGAGTTAACCGAAAAAAGAATAAAACTAAATATATCTAAGGCGATGAACCAAAAAAACATGAACGGCGATGAACCAAAAATCTAGGTGATGAACCAAAAAGAGGATTGAACAGAATATATCAAAGGCAATGAACCAAAATAGGTGAACCAAATATATCCAAAAGTCAATGAACCGAAAATCTAAGGTGATGATCCAACAAGAGTGAACCAAAAAAATATAGGGTGATGAACAGAAAAATACAGAACCAAAAGCGAGTGAACAAAAAATATCTACGACGATGACTGAAAAAGAGTGAACCAAAATATATCTAAAAAAGGGGATGAACCGAAAAGAGTGAAGTAAATCTAAGGAGGGGAACAAAAAATCTTGGTGATTAACCGAAAATATTGAACCAAAATTTTAAAAGTGATGAACCGAAAGGAGTGAACCAAAAAAACATAAACCAAATATATCTAAGGCGATGAACCGAACAAAGTGAACAAAAAATGGAACTAATGCGATGAACCTGAATAAGTGAACAAAAAATAATGAACCAAATATATCTAAGGCAATTAACCGAAAAAAGTGAAAAAAAACAGAACTTAGGCGGTGAATCGAAAAAATGAACAAAAAATGGAACTAAGTCGATGAACCAAAAAGAAAGAACCAAATATATCTAAGGCGATGAACTGAAAAAGTGAACGAAAATGGAACTGAGGCGGTGAACCGGAATAAGTGAACAAAAAAGAATAGGGCGATGAACCAAAAAGAATAAACCAAATATATCTAATGCGATGGACCGAGAGAAGTGAACGAAAAATGAACTAAGGCGATGAACTGGAATAATTGAACAAAAAAGAATAGGGCGATGAACCGAATAAGAATGAACCAAATATATCTAAGGCGATGAACCAAAAAAGTGAACAAGAAATGGAACTAAGTTGACGAACCGGAAAAAATGAACAAAAAATGGAACTAAGGCTATGAACCGAAAAGAAAGAACCAAATATATCTAAGGCGATGAAAACAAAAAAAAGTGAAAAAATGGAACCAAGGCGATGAACCGAAACAAGTGAACAAAAAATAATAAGGCGATGAACCAAATTTAGGTAAGGCGATGAACAGAAAAGGTGAAAAAATGGAACTAAAGCGATGAACCGGGAAAAAATGAGCAAAAGATGGAACTAAGGTGATGAACCGAAAAAGAATGAACCAAATATATCTAAGGCGATGAACCAAAAAAAGTGAACAAAAAATGGAACTAAGGAGATGAACCGGAATAAGTGAACAAAAAAGAATAGGGCGATGAACTAAAAAAATAAAAAATAGAACTAATAGAGGGCGTTGAACCAAATAAGGAAACTGACGCAGTGAACGGAAAAGAATTAATTGTTCACGAGGATCAAAATAATATCTTTGGATCAAAATAAATGTTCACGTGGTTAAAAATAATGGTTCACAACAATGAAATGACATTTCACGCAGTTCACAATAATTATTTACAATGATCAAAATAATTGTTCATCAAATGAAAATAATTGTTAACGAGAATCAAAATAATTGTTCACGAGGATCAAAATAAATGTTCATATGGATCAAGATAATTGTTCACACGACACTAGATAAAAATTATGAATGTATTACGGAAACATATTTATATGACAGAAAAATAAAAATGAAAGTTAACATGGAAATATAAAAAAATACAAATATTTTGTATTTAAGGAGGTAAAAAAATAAAAAGGAAATAATTTTAAACGGAAAAAGAAATAAAAAATAAAAAGAAATAGTGGAACCGAGGGAGAAGGCGAGGAAGGCGGCGGGTAGCGGCACCCTTGCTGGTTAGACTATTCGAAAGGCAGCGCCGGTGGGTGGTCTTCCCCTGATAGGGAGAGGGAGAGCCGGTTGTGTTAGCTGGACCATTCCCTATTACGCCGTGGGCTGGACCCTTCTCTTCTGCTACTGGGCTTGGGCTTCCCGGAAGCCACAGGAGGCATCAACTACTTATTATACGAGAGGACAGCTACATGAGACTCGGCTTGGATTAGCATGGCTTCGGCCTCCTCGCTTCTGTCTCCGTCTCCTTCCTCCGCTCCTCTCCTCCTCTTCTGTAATGTCTAGAACTCATGAATCCACAGCTTGTAATCCCGATCGGTGAAACAATAGATCCATATCCAAGTGTGGTGTTAACATTTGGTATTCAGAGCCAATAGATTCCTCCACGCAAAATACCCAAAATTGCAACCAAAAAAATTTCCCCTACTATTCCCAAATTCGAGCCAGATTCCACCTTTTCCTCTCAACTCCATGGATTGGAGAGCCCAGCTAGTCACCTCAATCGAGGCGTCCGTGCAGGCGGCCGTCGAGGCGGCGCTTGAGAGGTATACGTCCGTCGAGGAGTCAGCGGACGAGATGGCAAGGCGCCGCACCATGTGGTTCGGCGAGAAGGGAAGGCGTCGCATCGAGCTCGCCGAAGACAGGGCGAGGCGTGACCCGGTGTGGGCGGAGAAGATGGCAAGGCGTCATGCCGCTTTCCGTGACGCGCATCCGTTGACCGCAGCACCAGCACCGGCGATGGCAGCTACCACTTGGGCTGCATCTGCGCAGCTCGAGCCGGACCTCTCCACGTCGAGGCCTGGCACGGCGATGGCGACCTCGACTTCTACTGCGCCTGCCTCCATCCTCACTGCGTGTGCTGTGCGCGATGGTGACCTCGACCTCGCGGCGCATACCACCTGTTCGTCCTTATGTCTAGGCGGCAACACGAGTGTTGTGGCGGCCTCCGTGATGGCGTCCATGGTGCTTGGTGAGGCGGATGTGACCACCACCTGTACGGTGCGCGACGGCTGCGTTTACCCTGTGGTGCACCCAGTGGCCATGTCGGCGACGCTTGACAGACCCGAGGTCGCTGCACCTACAGCCATCAACAAGGTACTCGACATGGACATCACGGGTGACACTGCACCAAAGGCTACCATCTGCTTGCTGGGTCGTCCCGACCACAACACCGGCGGAGAAGATACCGTGTCCATGTCCTTGACTCCCTGGAATGCACCCCCATCTTTCAATGCACCTCTAGCAGATTTCATGTTGTTGCCCTCCACCTGTTCGGTTGATTGCTCAGGCCACAGTTTCGAGACGCCATCAAGGCTGCTGCGAAACACATGCAAGGAGTTCAATGTTCTTCCTACTGTGAATGCAATTGCGCCATGGCCGCCACCCAGCTACACTTGTGCAAGAACATCGCTGATCTACGGACATGACTTATGCCATGATGCGCAGCAAAAGCGTGGCGAGGAATTCTCGGTTGCTCGGGTGATACAACCATCATTGCCACCGCCAAATATTATCTTATACACTGATGGTATGTTGAGGTATCTGAGTGGGAAAAATTCATTTGATGAGCTGAAGCCTCCATGGTTAGTAATTGCGCCAACCATTTCTACTAGTGGGTTCAGGAGCAACCTGGTGTGTGTTTCTGAATTTATGCACGTCCTGGTGAACAAAGATCATGAAGAGGACACAACTTGTGACTGGTTACTTCGGTTCCCTGACCTTGAGTTGCGACCGCTACCATGGCCGTCTTTTGAGCGCAGCCAAGTCTGGACTCAATTCTGGCCCCTATCTATTCGCGAGAAAATTCCAAGGTTCATGATCAAATTTATGGGGGTTACTCCTGTAGATGATACAAAGCATGGTGATGTCAAAGGGATGTCTGATATTTATGCAATTGGTTGGGATCACGAGGCTACCCCAATTGTTGGTCGCATGATTGCTTCTCATGTTAAGCCGGACCTTGAATCAAAGCGCAAGACACTTATCAGATGCTACCCAAATATCCCGGTTGATGCCTTGGTGGACAGAGGTTCCTTTCCATTACTTGAGTTTGTTGTCAAGATGGTTCTATCTGAAAGAAAATTTGGAGCAGTCCGTTTGCAGTTTCCTAGACCACTGCATGAGGCACAAGTATACTGGTCATTATCCTGTTTACAGGTATATTGGTCACACTTTAAATGGGCATTGGTAATTGTTTATTCCTTGCAAACCTTGGGTACCTACTGCCTCACTAGTGATCGTTATTATTGGGATCCTGAACCTATGCAATGGAAGATCATATGGTTCCATTCACTGCTGGAGAGTGGGTTTCAATTCTGCCCCGCTGGAAAAGCTTTGTTGTACAGCTATGGCGTTGCACAATTTCAGTGGGAAGTTGCAGGGTTGATAGTGTGGTCATCTGCTGCTCGATCAGATTTTCTATGCGGTGAGATTGTCACTATCATGCACTGGTTACCCTTTAATCGGGGGGTGCTTCGTCCTTTGCATTGTAGGGATGTGAGACTTTTGGGATATCCAAGTGTGGACCAGATGATGCCGAACAGTGGGTCTATTATTCAGTGTGGTTTTGAGCTTACCCAATGGAAGATTGCTTGGTCATTTCTCTGGGAGTACTTTGATGTCGGCAACTAGGCTAGGCATTTCATTCCTGCAGCAACACTGACCATTGGTGGTACTTTTCCTGGGATCCTGGCATCTCGGCGCATCTATGTTTCTGTGGGTTTTTCGCACAAGCTGCAGAAAAAGGTGAGATGACAAATGGGTTTCATCATGATTCATGAGAAGCTATGGGATCCTCCAGGTATTCATTCTCATGTTTGGATCTTTCAATGACGGGTGGTACTTGTTAACTGCAAGAGCAGACTAGGAGGAGTACATTCAATAGAACAACGGTCTCCACTCAAAGTACAAGGCTATACCAGCTCCAGCACGTTCATGTCCATTCTGATTGTGAGAGCAAAAGTACAGCAGCAATATATATGCATGAGGGCCGTAACTAAAGCTGTTCAATTAGTCAACCAGCAGATTTCATCAAATCATGCCATTGTGTGGAGAAACAGAGCAGCCTGGTTCGATCATCGTGCTAGCGTAACAACAGTATGGCCAATTCAGCTACTGAAACTCATTAGAAGCAGCGAACAAAGTTATACATTCAGTGAATACTTCCTCTGTTTTGTCTCATTGGTGCTGCATAGTGAAGAGTTACAATTATCATGGGATACTGGTGGCCGAAATTTCTTCGGATTTTTCACACAAGCTGAAGCAAAAGGAAGGAGGAATGTTGCAGCTCCAGCCTACTACCGTGGCCACTGCCCTGACCATGCAAACTACTTCGACAAAGTATGTGCTGACCAAGACTACTACCTCGATGTCTTCCATGACCAAGCGCACATCGGCCACGACTACTATAGTAGCATCTTCCTCAAGCAAGTCTGCGCCGTCCGCTACCTCAAACCCGTCAAGGTTTGCCTCGACTACGGCATCCACCATGACCTCGGCGAAGTCATGAAGAATCAAGTACCATGGGATCCAGGCGGATCGATATGGCATCGGCTTGAGGTCAAGCCGAAAATTAAGGAGGGGGGAATGTTAGCGACCATTCCCTATTACGCCGTGGGCTGGACCCTTCTCTTCTGCTACTGGGCTTGGTCTTCCCGGAAGCCACAGGAGGCATCAACTACTTATACGAGAGGACAGCTACAGGAGGACTCGGCTTGGATCAGGATGGCTTCGGCCTCCTCGCTTCTGTCTCCGTCTCCTTCTTCCGCTCCTCTCCTCCTCTTCTGTAATGTCTAGAACTCATGAATCCACAGCTTGTAATCCCGATCGGTGATGGCGCCAACAGAGGGCGCGGGAGCAGGCTTGCCCGGAGTAGTGACGGCGGCGAGCGCAGTGTTGGGGACGGTGCGCACGCCGGAGTCGTCCATCCTGACCGGCAGCATGGAGACGGCTCCCTGTCGTGTATTAGTAGCTCCGGACTCTATTGCAACAGGGACAGGGGCCTGCGCACAACTAGATCTAGCATTTTCAGTGCTCTGAAATCATTAAGCTGAATATCCAAAGTTAGGCAGCTAGCCGTCGACCTTTCTGTAGAGGGTGCCGACGAAGCCGGCGGTGTAGAGAAAGTTGAAGGTCAGGGCGTAGCCGGCCAGCAGCATCCGGTAGTAGCTGTAGTTGCCGTCGCAGCGCCCGCCGATTGTGATGTCGACCACCCCGGCGAGGACGGCAAGGACGGCCAGCCCGAGAAGGACGTACGTCCCGACCCCGCGCACGCCGCCATCCACCATGGTCAATCAGTCGTCGGTCACCGACGGACTCAACACCGGTGCACTCTAGCTAGCTACTGGTCTCTCTCCTCTCGAGTTTCTTCTCGCCGTGTGATCTTTGCGCGTGGACAGGTGTGGGTGTGGTAGCTCTGTTTAGACGGATGTTATAAGTGGACTGTGATAGCTGCGGCCTGCACGGCGGATGAGGGACGAGAGCCGGAAGTAGCAGTGAGCCGGTGCGGCGGCCGGTGGTGCGCTGTTCAGTTTCACAAACGCGCACACATCCCCGGCTGCCCGACCATATGCTGTCAGTAGGGATGCATGGGCGTATTGGGGAACTCGACAAAATGCATACGCGGGTTGTGTTGTCAAAACCAAACCACTTGACCCCCGTCATGTTTATTCCGATATGACGCAAAACCACCGCACTCGATTTTTTCACCAAACACCATTTTTAACAGAAATATCATGAAACCATCATTTTTGGGCAGATTTGTGACATATATCGCTGATTCTATGATTTACTCGGTTTAAACCACTTTTCTAACCGTTTGGTCCGACCTGTCGGATGTACGTGACAATATTAGACGGACCAAGCAGACGGCCATCAGTGCTCCGGCAAGGATGATGTCATGGTGATGTCAATGTGGTGTCAGCTTCCTTCCTCTTCTCTCCCGTCAGCCTACCTCTTCTCTTCTCCCTGATCCCCTTTCTCTCTCTCCTCCCTCCCCTCTCTGCCGGCCACCGCCACGGCGTGGTCCGGAGAAGGGCGGTGCCTCCCTCCGCAGGGTCCTGTTCGGCTGCCGCCTCGGCAAGGTCCGGCTCGTCCGCAGAGCCACTCAGCCTCTCCGCCCGTCGCCGTCAATTGTCGGAGAAGAGAAGACGGCGGTCGCGGGCAAGCTTGAAGAACGCGTGCCGACGACACCATCGTTGGAAGAATCCCATGAGGAGGTGACAGGGGAGAGGGGACGGCAAATGGCGGCTGCGAGAGAGCGGTCACGACATCCTCGAAGACCACGCAGGCCCAATGATACGTCTCCGACGTATCTATAATTTTTGATGTTCCATGCTTGATTATATATCAGTGCCACATGTTTTTATAATGTTTTTATATCAATTTGGCATAATTTATGGAACTAACCTATTAACAAGATGCCCAGTGTCAGTTCCTATTTTCTGCTGTCTTTTTGTTATAGAAAAGTTGTTCGGGGAAGTTTCTCGGAATCAGCTGGAAATTTACGTGAATTATTTTCACGAGGAAACAAGGACAGAGCCTGGAGGATGATGACCCACAAGTATAGGGGATCGCAACCGTATTCAAGGGAAGTAAAACCCAAATTTATTGATTCGACACAAGGGGAGCCAAAGAATATTTATAAGCCTTAGCAGCTGATTCGTCAGATCAGCTACACCTGGAAAGTAACTTGCTTGACGCAATTTATCAGTAGCAACAGTAATATAATAGCAGCAGTGATAAAGTAACAACAGGAGAATTGTAAAAACAGCAATAGTAGCAATCTTAGTAACAGCAGGATTAAAACACCGTAGGCATAGGGATGTAAATACGGGCGCTGCATGGATGAGATAGTTCATGAAATAATTGCGAAGGGAAACATGTAGATAAACAAATAAACAGTATCGAGGTGCTAATAAACATAGGCATGCATTCCGTAGGTAGTCGTGCGTGCTTGTAGCAACAGTAATAAAGTAACAGCAGGAGAATTGTAATAACAACAATAGTAACAATCTTAGTAACAGCAGGATTAAAACACCGTAGGCATAGAGATGTAAATACGGGCGCTGCATGCATGAGATAGTTCCTGAAATAATTGCGAAGGGCAACATGTTGATAAGCAAATAAACAGTATTGAGGTGCTAATAAACATAGTCATGCATTCCGTAGGTAATCGTGCATGCTTGCAATAAGATACTTGCACGACATCTTTTGTCCAACCATCCCGTGTCAGCGGGGCCTTTATGAGGAGCCTAAAGGTAATTAAGGTACTCCTTTTACAAAGTACCGGAGCAAAGCATTAACATTCAAGAAATACATGTAACCCTCAAGTCAAAACCATCCCCTCCGATTGTCCCAAAAGCTGTCACTTTGGGGACTCGGGTTCCGGGCAATAACAAGTGCAAACAGCTTGTAGATATGATCCAAAACAATACTTATCATAATATGTTCAGATAAGAAAACATGGCACTCGGGCCCTAAGTGTCAAGAATTAAGCACACCAAGTTGAAACAACGATAAAAAACACTCTCACGGATACTAGGCATCATGCCCTAACAATCTGACATCTTATTACATGAACAATCTCATCCAATCCCTAACACCCCCTCAGCCTACAGTGGGGAATTACTCACACATGGATGGGGGAAACATGGATGGTCGATGGAGAGGCGGTGGTGATGGCGATGGCGACGATCTCCCCTTCAATCCCTGTCCCGGCAGGGTGCCAGAATAGGAACTTCTGCTCCCGAATTAGGTTTTGAGGAGGCGGCGGTGCTCTATATCTTTTTTGGAAAAACGATCAGGGGTTCTGGTGTTTTTAGGTCGGGAGAAATAAGTACGCGAAAGGAGCATCGTCGACCGAGCCACCAGGTGGCCAGGTGGGACCCCGGCGCGGCCCAGCCTAGGCCGCGGCCAGGTGGCACCTGGGGGCTGTGGGCTCCTCCCGCAGCTCCCCTTCTGGCTCCGTGGGTCTTCTGCCAAATAAGAATTTCTGGAATTTTTTCAGAATTTTCCGAGAACTTTGATTTCTGCACAAAAATAAGACACCAAGGCAATTCTGCTGAAAACAACGTTAGTCCGTGTTAGTTCCATTCAAATCATGCAAACTAGAGGAAAAACAGTAGCAAAAGTGTTTGGAAAAGTAGATACGTTTTGGACGTATCAAAGGTCACCTGCAGGGGGAGCCCATAGGGGCTAGATGCCCCCCAGGCGCGGCCCAGGGCTTGGCAGCGCGTGGCCCCCTCCTGGCGCCCTCCGACGTTGTCTCGAGTTGCCCTTTCGCCTATAAGTTGTCTTCAACGCGAAAACCCTCGACACCCGATCATATTTTTCAGAAAACGTCCGAGGCCGCCGCTGTCGCTAACCCTAGATTGGGAGGGTTCTGAAGCTCTTCCCGGCACCCTGCCGGAGGGGGGAATCATCACTGGAGGCATCTACACCACCATGCCTGCCTCTGGAGTGATGCGTGAGTAGTCCAGCACGGGACTATGGGTCCATGGCAGTAGCTAGATGGTTGTCTCTCCTCCTTGTACTCTATTGTTTAGATCTTGTGAGCTACCTATCATGATCAAGATCATATTATCTGTAACTGCTACATGATGTGTTTGCATGGATCCGATGAATTGTGGAAATCATTACTCTTGTTAATCTATGTGTTATGTTTTATCTATGATCTTGCATGCTCTCCGATGCTAGTGGATGCTTTGGCCAAGTAATTGTTAGTATCTTCAGAGAGGGTATTTATGCTAGATAGTGGGTTCATGCCTTTGTGTGCTGAGTGCGATTGACAGAAACGCTTATGCTCATGAATGTGTTGTTGCCACTAGGGAGAAAACAGCGGTGTGATGACCCAGCATCATCAAGCATAGCAGAAGCATCATCAAATTCATCAGAAGCAGTAGCAGACTTAGAAAGCAAAGCATCAACAGTAGGATGAGCGTTCACAATAGTCTTGATGACCCACAAGTGTAGGGGATCGCAACAGTCTTCGCGGGTAGTTTGACCCTAATTTATTGATTTGAAACAAGGGGAGCCAAAGAATATTTATAAGCCTTAGCAGTTGAGTTGTCAATTCAACCACACCTGAAAAGGATTTCTCTCGAAGCAATTTATCAGTAGTAACAGTGATTTGATGGCAGCAGTAGAATAGTAACAGCGGTAATAAAATAAAGACATCAATGATGACGGTAAAAGTAATGATTGTAAACAGCGGGATTAAAACACCGTAGGCATAGGGACAGATAAACGGGCGTTGCATGAATAAGATAGCTCATGAAATGAACATAACTAAGCACGAAGCAAATAAATATATAAATAGCATCCAAGTATCAAACAGTCATAGGCATGTATTCCTAATTTAGCCGTACGTGCTTACAATAAGAACTTGCACGGCATCTTTTGTCCTGCCATCCGGTTTCAGCCGGGCCAATTAAGGAACAAATGGCAATTAAGGTGTTCCTTTTAATAGAACACCGGATCAAAGCATTAACACACAATGAATACATGTAACCCTCGAGTTGCCAACCATTCCCATCGATGTCCCCGTTTCTATCACTCGGGGTCTCCGGTTCCGGTTGACAACAAGTGCATACAACTAGTAGATAGGATCCAAACAACAATTATACTCATGCAAACATAAGTGTTCAGATCTGAAAACATGGCACCTGGGCCCAAAGTGACAAGCATTAAGCATAACTAGTTGCACCAACGATGATTAACACAAATAGAGGATACTAGGCATTGTGCCCTAACAATTTGGCATCGAATTACATGAGCAATCTTATTCAATCCCTTCCATCCCCTTGCCTACAGCAGGGAACTACTCACACATGGAGGGGGACGACATGGATGGTTGATGGAGAGGCGTTGGCGGTGACGATGGCGGCGATCTCCACTCCGGCAGGGTGCCGGAACAGTGATCCTGGACCCATAATTTAGGGTTCGTGATGGCGGCGGAGCTCCGTAAGGTTTCTGGAAAAAGTGTTTGGGGGCTCGTCGTTTTAGGTCGAGAGGGAGCTTATAAGCGAAGGGGGATCGCCAGAGGAGGTCCCAGGGGCAGGGGTGCCCCCCTGCCGCGGCCTAGGGGCCACCCACGGGTGGGGCCCACCCCTGCTCCTGGGGTGGCCCCCTTCGGGTTCTTCCGCTTCCGAGGCTTATTCTTCTTCAAAAATCCTTTTTATAAATTTTCTGGAATTTTCCGCGAACTTCTGAACCCTGCACAAAAGAAAGACACCAAAATGCAATTCTGCTGAAAACAGCGTCAGTTCGGGTTAGTTCCAAACAAATTCATTAATAATCAGAGGCAAAACAATAGCAAAGTGTTTGGAAAAGTAGATACGTTTGCGACGTATCAGCTCCCCCAAGCTTAGCTTATTGCTTGTCCTCAAGCAATTCAGTTGAAAAACTGGACGCGATAAAAGAAACTTTGACAAACACATTTGCTTCATTTAGAGCATCGAAGTTTAAACCATGATCAGTATTTTAATAAGCACAAGAGAGAAGTTACAAAAACAATAGAACTAAAGCAATCATGAAGACTTATGCAAAACTCACAATATGCTAACAAGTAATAATTTAAACATGCAAACAAATAGCACCGATGCAATGCATATAACTAGGCATGGTAAAGTGATCTCTCGCTTGCCCCTTTTGTGGGGCAAAACATAAATGCCGGGCACCTCTTGAGACATTAAACGGTGACTAGATGTAAAGTTATCAGAATTGAGAAGTATCTCAAACATGCTCCAATCATTAAAACTTTGGGACAAAGCATGTTATACTCAGAATGACAGCAATGCTCTATAAGATGGTGCTCAAAGAAGGGTGATGACTCAACATTAATATATAAAAGAAAGGCCCTTCGCAGAGGGAAGCAGGGATTAATCATGTGCTAGAGATTTTTATTTTTATAAGCAGAAGTAAAACAATTGTGAGAGATGCATGCTTTCATCAACGATTTCACAACAGAGAGGCTATCTAGTCCCTCATAGCAAGCAAGGCTTTTAGACTTGTGAGAGCAGCTGGTTCTTTAGAAGAGCGAGTATGCTCCTCTTTCTCCTTGGTTTCACCACTGTCCAATGTTTGAGCTGATTTCTCAGATTTTGCATTGCGCGGAGGAGAATGGTGAGTTATATTTATATTTTGCTTAAGCTGCTCTCGGGTTGATTCAAGTGAAGACGCAATCCATCAACACTAGGTGAAAAAGGGGGAAATGACCTTGCTTGTCACAAGTTATATCTAGCCCTCTACTGCTTCCTCATGAGCTAAAAATAGAGACATAAAAAGAAGCATTTTTTTGAATGATTTAAAGGTAGCACATGACAAATTTACTTGGAATGGCAGTGAAATACCATATGTAGGAAGATATAGTGGACTCAAATGGAATACTTTGGCTTAAGGAAAATGGATGCACGGATGGACAATTACACCCAGTGCAAATGGAGGCTAGCAAAAGACTCGGGAGCGACCGATCAAGAACACTACTGTCATAATCATGCTTTGTGACAAAATCAATCAATGAATAAAGCATAAGAGTGATACTACAATTCTAAGCACAATAAACCGTCAAGCCTTAACAGACTTTATTTTTAGTCTTTTACATGTTTGAACATGTGCCAAGTTAATCCAAATAAATCTTTTGGAGGAGGATCTCACTTCACCATACCATATTATAAACATTGCAAGACATGCTCACGTCTACATGACAAATTATCCACTCTTAACAAGTTGAGGCTAAGCACAGGGATCCATAAAAACTAAGTAATATCATCTACGCAACATTCTACCATAGCAAACTAAAACATGAGCATGAGGATAAGCATCTGTACAAAAATGAAAACAAATAGAGTTCATACCGAATTTCCTCATCAAATCCGCGTCACCAAATATCATCATTATTGCATAGACGCTTGCACAACCGAAAGATATGGAAATAATAAAAATGTGCAAGTGTCGTCATAAACACTGGTTGAACTCTGAAACAACTACAAAATGAAGGAGACAAGAAAATATTTTTGTGTTTTTCGAATAGCGAAAGGAATAGGGCAGAACTAGAAGAGAAATCTTTTTGTTGTTTTCAATTTGGAAAGAAGCGACTAAAAACGAAGTAGAAAACAAACAAACAAGAAACAAAAGAAAATATTTTTTGGTCTTTTTGATTATGAGAAAGAAGAGGCAAAGAAAGAGGAAATCTTTTTGGGTTTTTAATTAGTAAACAAAAAGAACAACTAAGGCGACTGAGCAAATTGAAAAGAGCGAAAAGAAACCAAAATGAACACACTAACGGATACACAAAGGAATGATGAACACACCGACATAAAGCATTTTAATTGAATATAGTAAAAAGTGCCGGTGAGAGATACGTACTCCCCCAAGATTAGGCTTTTGGCCTAAGTGAGGCTCGTCTACCATGGTGGTGGCATGCCCAAGTTAGCGCCCGTCTGTGGCTTGCCACTGCATATCATGTGGCTCCTCCTCCGGTTCCTCCTCAGGGACTAATGATGCAAGGTACTCATCTAGCACCTCCTCGGGAAATGAATATCCGTCCCTAGCAATAGTGTCAAACAAAGCAGGAGCAGGTAATCTCACAAAGCGAGGGTTATCCAGATCAAAACAAAATAATAACCTGTACTGCAAATTCTCCAAAGTGGAATCATAAGTGACATAGTGGTGAGTTTTCATTGCAGCAAGATTAAGCCTAATGAAATCCAACTCTATATCATCCTCTCTAGGAGGAAGCATGGCAGTAGCAAGCATGATCGAAGCAATAATGCCTACATAAATAGGCCCTCTAACCTTGTTAGTGCTAAGACGACGAGCAATAAGAGCGCCAATGTTATGAGTTTCATCACAATTAATAGCGGCGGCAAGAATAGCAAGATCAAGACTAGTGATGTTACTCGTGTTATCCTGGGGAAGGATACAACGAGCAATGACATAGCCCAAATACCTCACAGCTAGAAACTGAATGCTCCCAAATTTTGCACGCATAGAGTCTCTCCAATCATCATGACAGATTCCGGCATAGAGCTCCTTGAGGTACTGGGGCTGCGTTTTCATCTTGTCTATGAGCCCCGAGTTCCTCACTCCTAAAGCGCTGCAAAACTCAGACAAAGGCGTTCTACAAGGTCGCTCATATAGCATGAACTCCACACTAGGGTGATATGGATCATCATTGAAATTAAAGCTTTGCACAAAGATGTTAGTGAGCTTAAGATATTGGGGCCTCTCCACTAATACAATATTTTTCAACGATGCATTAGTGACAAGACTAGTAAATTCATTGCGTATACCTGCAGCTTGTAGAAATTCATAACATGGGTATACCGATGAACGCACATCCGTCTCTCGAGCAAGCACAATAACACCAAGTGGCTCCAAATCTTTATTATATGAAGGCCTCATGGTGCATTAGAACTTGACCCTCTCGTTTCTTGGCGAGAAGAGGGCTCCTTCTTCTTAAAGATCCCACCTAAATTGAACTTAGGCATGTTCTTCCTTTTCTGAAATTTTCAACAAACCTCATAAAACTTGAAAATAAAATATAGGAAGTGCATTAGACTATTCCTACAACTCAATATCAACTAGTACATGCATCAAATCCATCTAACAAGTCACAAATCAAGCATGCAAGTTCATACTCAAAGTCATAAACAACAGCAAAATACTCAACTTATACAAAACCATTCAAGATTCTAATTGGAGGAGTGAAGGAATCACCTACCAGAGAGGATTTGCTCCAAATTTCAGCAAGAATAATGGGCTGAACAAAGAGATCGAAAATCCCAGCACTCAAGAGCAAAACTCGGGTTTGAGCAATGGGGGCTGATTTTTAGAGAGAGAGGGAGTGTGTGGGAGGCAGCTCACCTGGTGGGGCCCTCTAGGGGGCACAGGCGGCCCTTGGCCACGGCCAAGGTCTCACCCGTGGGTGGGACCCGCCTGTGCCCCTGGGGTGTCCCCCAGGTCAGCCCCAAGCACTCCTGTGTCTCTTTAAAAATAATAAATTCATGTAATTTTTCTGGAATTTTCGAAAACTTTTACAGAGGAACTTAAATGAGATCAAAATAAGCTAATAAAACAGGATAATGGTATTTAAAAAGGACAAACTAAGCAAGAAATAAAAATTACAGAAAAATTAAAGATGAGCAATAGAAGAAAATTTAATGAATCTTGATATATTTATGTAGCTAAAGTTGGTTTGTTAGCAAGGTTGATCAAGTCTTGCTACCACACCAAATTTATTTGACATAAATTATTCAATATTCAACAGACAATCAAGTTACCTCATATTGAATAAGAATTGTCCCAATCGTGAGAGTTTCATATTTTCTTGAATGTGTATGAATAGGACAATCAATAGTTCCAATCTTGATGAATTCAATATTCTCAATGGAGTTCAAACCAATTTTGGTATTGATCCTCTTTGGAAAGTACACCGTGTGTTCTTTATCATCAACATTAAAAGTAACTTTTCCTTTATTGCAATCAATAACAGCCCCTGCAGTATTAAGAAAAGGCCTCCCAAGAATAATAGACATATTATCATCTTCAGGCATTTCGAATACCACGAAGTCAGTTTGGATGAAACAGTTAGCAACTTTAACAGGAACATCCTCACAGATACCAATGGGCACAGCAGTGGACTTATCAGCCATTTGTAGGGAATATCAGTAGGAATAAGCTTATCTAATAAAAGTCTCTTATAAAGAGAAAATGGCATAACACTAACTCCTGCACCAAGATCACATAAAGCAGTTCTAACATAATTATATTTAATGGAGCAAGGAATAGTAGGTATACCTAGATCACCAAGCTTTTTAGGAATCTTGCCATGGAAAGAGTAATTAGCAAGCATAGTGGAGATTTCTTCATTAGGGATTTTTCTTTTATTAGTAACAATGTCTTTCATATATTTTGAATAGGGAGGCAACTTAATAGCATCTATCAAAGGAATTTGCAAAAAGAGGGGCTTCATCCATTCACAGAATTTATTATAGTGTTCTTCTTCCTTAGCCTTCTGAGATTTAGATGGAAAAGGCATGGGTTTTTGCACCCATGGCTCTCTCTCTTTACCATGTTTTTTAGCAATAGGAGGTGCAGTCTCCTCCTCCTGTTCTTCAGGTTCATTAGTATCATTATCATGCTCATTACCACTTTCAGTTTCAGCATCCGAATTAGAGACAACATTAGGATTATTACTTGTAGGTTCTTTATCAAGTTCCATATTACTAGATTCTCCTAATTCTTTATGTTTCTTCTTTTTCTTTTCTTTTTAGGGGAACTAGTAATATTATTTTCAACAAGTTGAGATTCTTGTTCAATTCTTTTAGGATGTCCCTCAGGATAAAGAGGATCTTGAGTAGAGATACCTCCTCTAGTAAATACACCACAAGTTTGTTTATTACTTTGTGTAGGAATTCCAGCAAGCAAGTCTTTTTGCACCTTAGTAATTTGTTCAAGTTGAGTTTGGACCATATGAAAATGCTTAACAAGACCTTTGACATCATTAGCAGTTTTCTCCAAGACAGAATGCAAATTTTTAATAACCAGGGTGTTATCATTTAATTGTTCTTGAATTTGCATATTAAAATGAGTTTGTTTAAAAATGAAGTTATCAAATTCATCCAAACGCTGACTAGGAGGCTTACTATAAGGAATATCATTAACAGTAAAATTATGAAGAGAGTGTACCTCTACCATATGTGGGTGAGTGGTAGGCTCACATAAAGTTTCAATTGGAGGTAAATTCTTCACATCTTCAGCTCTAATACCTTTTTCCTTAATAGATCTTTTGGCTTCTTGCATATCTTCTGGGTTTAGGAAGAGCACTCCCCTTTTCTTCGGAGTTGGTAATGGAGGAGGTTCAGGAATGCTCCATTCATCATGATTTTTAGCAATCTTAGCCATTAGTTCTTCAGCTTCATCTACAGTCCTTTTCCTGAAAACACAACCAGCACAGCTATCTAGGTATGTCCTAGATTCAACAGTTAGTCCATTATAAAATATATCAAGGAGTTCATTCTTCGGAATATCATGCCCTGGCCGAGCCCTGAGTAATGATCTGAATCTCCCCCAAGCTTTAGGGATATGCTCATCCTCCAATTGTCTGAAATTGAAAATTCTCTGCAAAGCCTCATGCTGCATGTGAGCGGGAAAATATTTTGCAAAGAAAACATCAAGCAATTCATGAGGGCTTTTTATGGATCCATAAGGTAAAGCATTATACCACACTTTGGCATCATCTTTTAATGAGAAAGGAAACAGCTTTACTAAATAGTAACGATGTATCTTTTTATCATCAGAAAATAGAAGGCTAAGCGAAGCTAATTTATTCATGTGTTCTACAGCATTGTCATCCTTAGTTCCACAAAAAGGATCAGATTCAACATTAGATATGAGTGAAAGATCAACAGAGAAATTAAAATCATCATCTTTAATGCATATGGGAGAGGTAGAAAACTCAGGATCAGGTGTAAAATAATTCTTAACAGCATGCTTTTCAAGCAATTTCCTCAAAGCATCAGGATCTTTAGAAGCAGAACAATCCATATATTATCTAATAAACTCATCATTAACATCAATGTAGGAATCATAAGGATACCTACTCTCATAATTATATAGATTAGGAGAGCTAACTAGTGTAGTAAGATTTTCATTGATCATTGTAATTTCTTTAGACCTAGTGACAAGAGATTCTAAAAAGGGGCCTAAAGAACCAGCATCATCAAGCACAGCAGAAGCATCATCAAATTCATCAGAAGCAGTAGCAGACTCAGAAAGCAAAGCATCAACAGTAGGATGAGCGTTCACAATAGTCTTGATAACCCACAAGTGTAGGTGATCGCAATAGTCTTCGCGGGTAGTTTGACCCTAATTTATTGATTCGACACAAGGGGAGCCAAAGAATATTTATAAGCCTTAGCAGTTGAGTTGTCAATTCAACCACACCTGAAAAGGATTTCTCTCGAAGCAACTTATCAGTAGTAACGGTGATTTGATGGCAGCAGTAGAATAGTAACAGCGGTAATAAAATAAAGACAACAATGATGACGGTAAAAGTAATGATTGTAAACAGCGGGATTAAAACACCGTAGGCATAGGGACAGATAAACGGGCGTTGCATGAATAATATACCTCATGAAATGAACATAACTAAGCACGAAGCAAATAAATATATAAATAGCATCCAAGTATGAAACTGTCATAGGCATGTATTCCTAATTTAGCCATACGTGCTTACAATAAGAACTTGCACGACATCTTTTGTCCTGCCATCCGGTTTCAGCCGGGCCAATTAAGGAACAAATGGCAATTAAGGTGTTCCTTTTAATAGAACACCGGATCAAAGCATTAACACACAATGAATACATGTAACCCTCAAGTTTCCAACTATTCCCATCGATGTCCCCGTTTCTGTCACTCGGGGTCTCCGGTTCCGGTTGACAACAAGTGCATACAACTAGTAGATAGGATCCAAACAACAATTATACTCATGCAAACATAAGTGTTCAGATCTGAAAACATGGCACCCCGGGCCCAAGGTGACAAGCATTAAGCATAACTAGTTGCACCAACGATGATTAACACAAATAGAGGATACTAGGCATCGTGCCCTAACAATTTGGCATCGAATTACAGGAGCAATCTTATTCAATCCCTTCCATCCCTTGCCTATAGCAGGGAACTACTCACACATGGAGGGGGACGACATGGATGGTTGATGGAGAGGCGTTGGCGGTGACGATGGCGGCGATCTCCACTCCGGCAGGGTGCCGGAACAGCGATCCTGGACCCCAAATTTAGGGTTCGTGATGGCGGCGGAGCTCCGTAAGGTTTCTGGAAAAAGTGTTCGGGGGCTCGTCATTTTAGGTTGAGAGGGAGCTTATAAGGGAAGGAGGATCGCCAGAGGAGGTCCTAGGGTAGGGGCGCCCCCCTGCCGCGGCCTAGGGGCCACCCACGGGTGGGGCCCGCCCCTGCTCCTGGGGTGCCCCCCTTCGGGGTCTTCCGCTTCCGAGGCTTATTCTTCTTCAAAAATCCTTTTTATATTTTTTCTGGAATTTTCCGCGAACTTCTGAACCCTGCACAAAAGAAAGACACCAAATGCAATTCTGCTGAAACAGCGTTAGTTCGGGTTAGTTCCAAACAAATTCATTAATAATCAGAGGCAAAACAATAGCAAAGTGTTTGGAAAAGTAGATACGTTTGCGACGTATCACGGTGCTATTTCCTTGTGTTATTTACATTGATTACATTATGCACTTTGCTTATTGCAATGATCTGTTGCTTGCACTTAATACTTCTGGGTGACATGCTGGATAGCGATCCCAGGGTGGATTATTAGTCATAGACGCAGTTCGATTAGCGGTCTATGTATTTTGACGTAATTCCCATATTAGATGAAGTGGTGAACTATATTGCTTTATGATAGCATTGTCATGCGCCCACAATTCTGTCAATTGCCATGCTGTAATTTGTTTACCCATCATGTGTATCTTTTGAAGAGACACCACTGGTGATCTGTGGACCCCGTTCCTATTTTCCTACATTGTTTACAACTGTTTTAATAGCTTTCAATCATCATTTGCTCGCTGGTCATATTTCACTCTCATCATATTTTACATCTGCACATTTAATTCTTTGTGTTCACCAGGCCAGAGAGATTGACAACCTCTCTGTTTCGTTGGGGCAAAGTAGTTTGCTTGTGATTGTGTGCAGGTCCATGTCAACACGCCAAGAAGACTTCTCGAATTACCAAGTCTCCCAGCAACAGCTCTTTTTTCTTGGCGTCGTTGATACCTAGCAAGCCTTCTCCAAGTCCTACTGGTTCGATAACCTTGGTTTTGTAATCAAGGGAAACTGCTGGTTTGCTGCATCATACCTTCCTCTTGGGGTTCCCCAGCGAACGTGTGATCCACGTCATCACCCAGCCCCAACACTTGCTCACGCACAACATGACATCCGGGGCGTCCGAGCACTGAGCAAAAATGGCGACGAGGACGTCGTCGGGGAGGAAATTGTCATTGGTGTCGCTCGGTCGGCCACGTTTCTCGAGCGTCGTCGCTGCCACAAGAGCCAGCCTTTAGCTAGCTCAAAGTCAACCATATGTTGACTTTTTGGGTGTAAAGTCGACATACCATTGACTTTGGTAAAAAATAACTTTTTTCAAAACCTTGAAATCACTTTTGCACACCAGAAATCCATGTTCTACTAGGAAAGCCAGCTTAAAATGGGTTTATATGGCTTGCATTGAAGTTAGACGGGGGCGGGTACGCACCCCCCATGGTAGCGAATCCACTCTCTACTATATATATGGGTGATGATCTAGTATTACTCTATGTGTATAGTTTATGTAGTCCTTGTCTCTTCATGTTATTGATACGTCCTTTTGCATCACTATTTTTACATCATAATTCATCTTTATTCATTGATATATTTCATATTATGATGCAATACTTACATTATTTTATCTTATTTTGCATGATTGGCAATTATTGGGGATGCATCTGCCGAGCCAGAAATCAGCTGGAAAAGTACCTGTCAAGATACCAGACGTCGGAAGCTCAGAAAATTCCAGGAAAATAAGAAAGTCAATATACGAAGAATTAGTCACGGAGCCGAAAGGGGCACAGAGGCGAGATCCCAGGGGAAGGGGCGGCCTGCACCCGCGGGCCCACCCGCGCGGTAGGGGCCCGCCCCTGGCCCTGTGGCCCCTCTCCGGCTCTCCTTCGGTGTATTATTGACCCTTGACCTAAAAACATCGGGGGCATCAAAGAGGAATTTTTCCGCCGCCTCCACGAGGTGGAAACCAGACAGAGAGAAGAAGAGCCGGTAGGGAGAAATCTGCCGGGAATTTCCCTCCCGGAGGGGGCAATCACCGCCATCGTCATCGCCATCACGCCAAGCATCATCGGGATCATCATAACAATTCCATCATCAGCACCTCATCACCGTCACCGTCCCATCTCATCCCGCTGTAGCAATGTCATTGTGTTATTAGTTCATTGGAATCGTATCCCGGGTATGATTACCACTTGTAGTTGATGCTTGAGAGTTTTATCGGTGAATTATCTTTACGATNCCTAACAGTGATGATGAAACTCTAAACAAATTCAAATTCAAGACTTTCAGGCAAGAGGATATGAAGAAGCCAGTGTTCCATGTTTGTCAAGTTTTTGAGTCAGTCCATATGTGAGGAGAAGCAATAAATCAATATAGTTTCCAAAATAGGTGGGATATTAAGCTATCAGTGAATGACAAGCAGAGGGTGCGTGCCAAATGTGAAGAAGAATGCACTTGGTACTGATAATGGATACTGACAAGCACTGGCAGAGTTGGGTGGTGCCCCAAGCGAAGGCATGGATGTAGCAAGTAGCAGTTTTCCCTCAGTGAAGAACCAAGGTTTAATCGGACCGGTAGGACATTGAAATCAACAATGAGGTGAACATCGACGGTCTCTGGCGCCTAACCGTGATGAACGCAAACCTGCACACACTCAAACAATTACTTTGCCCCCAATGGCAGGAAGGTTGTCAATCTTCCCAGCCTGCTGAAAACAAAGTGGTTAAACATATAGTGTAGTGAAATGATTTATCAAAACGGACCAGTGAGCAAGTGATGATAGAAAGCAAGTAAACGAGGTTGTAAACAATGTAAAAAGATGGACCGGAGGCCATGGGTTCACTAGCGGTGTCTTTCCAATAAATAAAATCCTCATATGAAGGGTAAACAAATTACAACTAGGCAATTGACAGAATTATGACAACTAATAGCTTAAATTCATGGTATATCATAGCTCACACAAGGAACAAAGACCGCCATCCGACTGCATCTTGTCTAAAAAGTCCACCTAGGGATCGCTATCCAGCCTGTCACCCATCGGTATAAGTTGTAAGCAACAGTCAATGCATTAAGTAAAGGGTATGATGTAAGCAACATTTATAATCAGTAGACATAAATATCGCTATTTTACCCTTAGTCGCAACAGCACACCCTCATCCTTAGACGTTTCTGTCACTCATGCCCAGGCACAAAAGGGGGCATGAACCAAATATCTAGCATAAATACTCCCTCTTGAAGACACACGCAATTACTTGGCCAAAGAAACTACACACATCGGAGAGCATGCAAGAACATAAATTAACATATAAGTATCATGCACAATCTGATCATAACTTCATAATCCATCGGATCCCAGCAAACACATAATATAGCATTACAAATAGCCGATCTTGATCATGTAGGGCAGCTCACAAGACCATAAACACGAAGCATAAGGGAGAGAGACAACCATCTAGCTACTGCCATGGACCCGTAGTCCAAGGTGGAACTACTCACACTTCATCCCGGTGGAAGGCATGGCGATGTAGAATCCTCCGGGATCGATCTCCCCTCCGGCAGCGTGCCGGGAGCAGCTTCAGAATCTCCCCGAACTAGGGTTTGAGGTGGCGGCGGCGTCGGGTCGTGTTTCTGGAATATCGTCACCCCCGATGATTTTAGGTCAATGGGGTATTTGTAGGAGTCGGAGGGGGCCGAGGTGGTGGACAGGGCCCACCCGCGGGTGCAGGTGGGGCCGTGGCCACAGCCTGCCCCTAGCCCCTGGATGCCCCCCAGGTCGCCCTTCAGTCTCCGGCTTCCTTTCGTCGAATAAAAAATCCTTGTAATTTATTGTCGAATTCTGAGAATATTTCCTGAAGTAACTTTTCTGAAATAGAAAACAGCAAAACAGGGAACTGGCCCTGGGAATCTTTTTAATAGGTTAATCCGACAAAAAGCCTAAAATGATGTAATTAGGTAATGAAAACATGTAACAATGACATATAAGTAGCATGGAACAATAAAAAATTATAGATACATTTGACACGCATCAGGTACTTGTGGGCTTCTCTTGATAGCAGGACCAAGTCTTGGATGATCAACAAGTATAATGGTGAACACAGTTGCAGTAAGAAATGGAAGGTCCATACTTTCACTGCTAACTTCCTAGCAGAACAATACCTGGAAAGCTTCAGGGCTGACCAGGACATGAATTTAAGAAACTTTTCTAGAATTGTACAGAAGGATTGGAATATGACTCCAGGGAGGACAAAGTTGCAAAGGGCTAGGAGGCTTGCTATGAACATAATTTATGGGGATGAAGAAGGCCAGTACAAGAAACTATGGGATTATGCCAATGAGATCAGAAGAAGCAACCCTGGGAGCAGTTTCTATCTATCCCTAGATGACAATTCTAGGTTCAAGCAATGTTACATGAGTTTGGATGCTTGTAAAGAGGATTTCTATTTGGTTGCAGGCCAATTATCTTTTTAGATGGCTGCTTCATCAAGACAAGGTATAGAGGACAACTTCTAGTTGTTGTTGGCATAGACCCAAATGATTGTATCTTTCCTATTGCACTAGCTGCTGTGGAAGTGGAAGATACTCAAAGCTGGACATGGTTTTAGAGACACTGAAGGCTGATCTTGTATTGACAACACTTTCCATGGAAAATAATGTCAGACAAGCAGAAGGGTCTATTAATGCAATTAGGGATCAGTTTCTAGAATCAGAGCATAGGTTCTGTGTGAGACACATGTGGAAGAACATTCAACAGTTGTTTAGAGGTGATGCCTTGAAGAACCAGCTTGTGGATGCTTGCTAGGAGTAGTACAGTTGTCAGCTATGAGAAACATATGGAATACATGAAGTCTCTAAACCCTGATGCTCATGATTGGCTTGCAAACTTGCACCCAAGACTTGGGTTAGAGCTTTCCAAAGTGATCTGCCAAAGTGCATGCTTATGCTCATTGCTCATGCTAATGTATCTTTCCTATTACTACTCAGGTACATTGTAGAAGCTAGAGAGTTACCCATCCTTACTATGTTGGATAGGATAAAAGATCAGCTCATGTCTAGGCACTACAATAAAAATAAAGAGTCTGATACTTGGCAAGATGTTATCTGCCCCAAGATCAAGAAAAAACTAGCCAAAAACATAGAATTGGCAAACAACAGTTTTGCTGAAGGGGCTAGAGATGGCTTGTTCAAGGTTGGTGAAATGGTATGCTCGGTTCCCACATACTATATTGTTGACCTGAAGGGAATGACATGCACTTGCAAGAGGTAGGAAAAGAGTGGCATTCCATGCCCACGTGCCATATCTTGTTGCAGACATGAGAAGCTTGATCCAATAACCATGGTAGACCACTGTTACTCTGTTGAAATGTACAAGAAAGGCTATGGAAACATTGTGTATCCATACAGAGACAAGATAGAGTGGGAGAAAATGCAAGGACCAATAATCAAGTCACATGAGTACAAGAAGCATGTAGGCAGACCAACAAGAAATAGAATAAAGGCACTAGGACAAGTTGATGCCAGGGGAGGTGGGAAAAAGATGTCTATGCATGGGGTAATAATGCATTGTAGTTACTATCGGGAGCCTGATCACAACACGGGAGGATGAAGTACCTGAAACAAGGATTGCCACCACCAAGAGGAGTACCTGATGTAGTTGAACCTGAACCTGTCATAACATAGGTAACAAACCAACTTGTAGTAGTTAAAGTTCTACCTGTCATATAGCTTGCTAACCAACCATATCATGTACCAGGAACCACATTCGATCTACTAATCCTCCACCACCCTATGATGATCTTGCTGTCCAAACTCTGTCCCAACAGGTAAGCCTGATCATGTACTCCTATTGTAGTTCATATATTGTTCCATCTGCACATTTATGTAAATAAATTGCTATTGCAGAGGTCTCTTCCTAGAATAATTGAAGCCATGCCAACACCACAATCTAGTTTCATCACAACTGCTCAAATGATGGTTAATGAACCAGAGGCAAGGACTAATGTTATCAGGCAAGGAGACCCGGCTCAACAGTTACTAGCCATGCAACAACAGAAAAACAAGGCCCTAGAGGACAAAAAGATTGCTATCTTGGATGCAAAGTATGCTGAAGAAAAGGCTAAGCTAAGAAAGGAGCAAGAACAGAGGAAGGCAGAGCTAGCTGCTGCTAAAGCTAGAGAAGCTGCTGAGAAAAAGGAGAAGAAGAGGGTAGATGCTGCACTAATGAAGAGAGCAAGGAAATTTGTCTCTGAAGTAAAGAAGGCACATACAGAGAAGAAGAGGCAAGAAAAGGCAGCAAAAAGAGAGGCTGAGAAGAAGCAAGCAGCTGAAGAAAGAGCAGCTAAAAGTGCAAGGAGTTTAGCTCCAGATCAAGCTACAAATGGTGAAGGTGAAGCTACAGCTCCAGGTTAGGTGTAGATGGTCAAGGTGAAGTTACTGCTCCAGGTCACATTTAAGTTGAAGCTCAGGACCAGATGGTGCCCAAGAAATGGGTGAACATGTTTGATGAATTTAGGTAGATTTTCATCAATCATGTTCACTTCTGCCAGGTTTAGCTGTGTGTAATGCATGCCCATGTATTTCAGTTGCCACACTTTAGCTATGTAAGGCATGACAATGTATTTGAGTTGCCAGGTTTATCTAACTTAAGATATCTAAGGCATGACAAGCTATTTCAGTTGCTATCTTAGTTAGCTTAGTTTGGAACCTATCTTCACTTCTCACGCAACATAACAATTGAACAATCCATTGCAACATTCATAGATTCACAATGATAGCAACATCACTACTTTCACATACCAACACATCAGTGCATAGATTACACAAGCACATACCAACACATCAGTTCACACATTACACAAGCACATACCAAAACACATCAGTTCACACATACCAACACATCAGTTCACACCTAGCAACATCATGTCTTCAGATCACCTAGTACAGCTACCTAATCTACCATTTCACTTCTTCAGAACAAGCACAAGAGCAGTCACAAGAAGGAGTGTAACCACAATCTTCAGATGAAACACTGCTTGTTTCAGCACCTCTAGCACTAAGCCCAACATGTTCATCACTCTATGCTCATATCCAGGTGATGTCGCAGCAACCTCATCCCTCCTCACCTTCAGTTCCTCTATTCTTTCCTCTGCCCATCCCAGAGCATCAATAGCAGCATCCCCGATAAGGTAGTTGTTGTCAATCAGATACTCTACGTACTCGACCTCCCAGTGCCAGAAGTTGCAACCATGTTGTACAAATTTAAAACGGGTACAGTTAAAAACATGAACATTCTATATGACAGTGCCAAATTCCAACTAAAACCTCAAAATTCGTCAAACAAACCAATTAATTTGTGTTCGAAACCTACCCCATGCTAAGTGCTAGCAAAGTTGGCGGGGACTAATCTTCATATGTGTCTTTAGTGCGTTCCCCGGCAACGGCACCAGAAAAGAGCTTGATTGCTACTAATGAAGAGTTGGGTGGTGCCCCAAGCGAAGGCGGAGATGTAGCAAGCAGCAGTTTTCCCTCGATATCGAACCGAGGTTTATCGAACTAGTAGGACCATGAAATCAACAACGAAGTGAATGTTGAAGATCTCTGGCGCTTAATCTTCAACAGACGTGGACCTGCACACACTCAACCAAAATACTTTGCCCCTAACGGCGGAAAGCTTGTCAATCTTACCGGTCTCGCAGAAAACAAAGCGGTTAATTGTATGGTGAAATAGATGAAATATAAAAAGTGACCAGAGGAGTAATGATGGTGAAAAGTGATGAATAAAGGTTGCAATCAATGTAAAAAGATGGACCGGGGGCCATGGGTTTACCAGTGGAGTCTCTCAAGTAAATAGAACATTCATATGATGGGTAAACAAATTACAGTTGGGCAATTGACAAGATTATAACACAAACTTAATCTAGCTATGACAAAGAGAACATGATAATATTTAAGTAGGCATCAAGACAATGAACAAAGACCGTTGAGTCCAACTGCATCTTTGTCTAAAAAGTCCACCGTGGGATCGCTATCCATCCTGTCACCCATCGGTATTAAGTTGCAAGCAACAGACATTTGCATTAAGTAAAGCGCATGAAGTAAGCAATATTAAATATCAAAATAGACTTTAACACCGTTGTTTTACCATTAGTAGCAACAGCACACCCTCGCCCTTAGATGTTTCTATCACTCGTGCCCAGGAACAAAAGGGGGCATGAACCCAATATCTAGCATAAATACTCTCTCTTGGAGATACACACAATCACTTGGCCAAAGTAACTACGCACATCGGAGAGCATGCAAGAACATAAATCAACATATAAGAATCATGCACAATCTGATCATAACTTTATAATCCATTGGATCCCAGCAAACACATCACATATCATTACAATAATCGATCTTGATCATGTTAGGCAGCTCACAAGATCATAAGACATGAAGCACAAGAGAGAGAGACTACCATCTAGCAACTGCCATGGACCCAAGGTCCAAGGTGGGACTACTCACAAATCATCCCGGAGGAAGGCATGGTGATGAAGAGCCCTCCGGGGTCGATCTCCCCTCCGGTAGGGTGCCGGGATTTGCTTCAGAATCACCCCCGAATTAGGGTTTGAGGTGACGGCGCCTCGGTATGACTTCTCTGGAAAATAATGGCCGCCCCATCGTTTTTAGGTTAATTGGGATATTATAGGCGTCGGAGGGGGCCGAGGCGGTGCCCAGGGGGCAGGGGCGGACCCCACCCGCGGGTCCAGGGGGCACGGCAGGCACCCGCCTGTGGCCCCTGGGTGGCCCCCAGGTCGCCCTTTGGTCTTCGGGTGTCTTATTTCGCATAAAAAATCTCCGTAAATTTTCGTCCAATTCCGAGAATATTTCCATAAGTGATTTTCTGAAATACAAAAACAGCAAAAACAGGGAACTGGCACTAGGCATCTTGTCAATAGTTTAGTCCAAAAAATGCATAAAAATGATGTGATATGATAATAGAAACATGTGACAACATCACAAAATTAGCATGGATGTAACGCCCCGACCCCGGAATTATACAGAGAGGCTATGTAACCCACAGGCTATGCTACACAACCGAAGGGCATGGAATTACCGCTCCCACGCAACATGTCGGTCATGCCATAAACACTGGCATAGCTATCAACGTATAAAACAGAGATCAAGACTTGTGGAACAACTGGCACATCACAGACTCTACGACACAAAAGCATATAGCAACTCATATATGAGAAAGATACAAATATTACACACAAAAGGGGTCACAGACCCATCAGTACATCATGCGGAAGCGAAGTAGTGTTGTCTAGTACAACAAGATTCAAATATATGGCCTAAGAGGCCTACACATAAGCAATCCCAGCTAGCTTGTTCCACGGTCCCAAGCTGCCACCTGGGAACCCCGAACTACTCGTCGATGTCCAGGAAGAAACCACCTGTGTGCTCGGTGTCGTCCTCCTCTGAAACAAGTAATAAAGGTAGCAAAGAGAGACTGAGTATGACGTACTCGCAAGTTTAGTAGGACGATATAGGCCCAATGTTGACGGAGGCTCTAAAGCTGTATATGTAGCTAATTTGCATAAAGCTAGTTTTCCTTTTTAAAAGACATAAAGACCCATGGCAACGTCTACTCAGAATGTTTTCCGAAAGGGGATAAGAGAGTAAACTTTCATCTTCGGTTCTCGTCGAACCAACTTGTAGCCAAAACATCTCTCATCTCCACCAAAGGCACTCCCTCGAATCACCCTCGAGGAAATGAACCTTTACACAGTCGTTGTAATGCAACCTTTAGCTGCCAAATTTTAGTTAGGTTAAGATTCTCTATGATCCCGTAAATCCATTCCCAAGGCGTCCATAACCGTGGACACGGCTTTTCGAAAAGATTAACCCTACAGGGGTGTACTAATTTACCCATTGGTACCTTCCGGCTCACCTGATTGGCCCTCTTCCGGGGAAGGCCGGCGAGTGGGCGCGGTTAAACCTTTACCTTGCGTGAGACTATCCAAGAATCATCTGTGGCGACAGGGCAAGTTTACCCAGCCTATTTCAGCCCCTGCCCCCATCGCCACGCCCTAACACCACACACACCCTCTTAATCGTGCCTTCGTCCACCTGCAACTCACACGCAAATGGAAAGCGCAAATCTAGAGGATCCTTGGATACGCCCGCACAAGTTATTCAGTTAGTAAGGAGCCCATACTCCCACCAATGGCAGCACGCTCAAACCTGAGTCCGAAGACAGGAACTCGCACCTAGGGGCAAGAATGAGGCAACCCACCATCCCCGATGGCAACTCATCCAAGACTTTTAAGCAAATTAATTAAGTACCAACAGTAACCACCATGTCTGAACATTCCATCAACAACATAAATAATGGAATTAAATCAACTGACATATATAGCATTCGACTAAGCATGGCTAAGCATAGCTAAGCAGTAGCTACAACAATTATATCTTTGTCTCAGGCCAACACATCAACCCTATGGTTCATAGGTAGGGATACATGTATTGGTTCGGGAAAAAACATGCATTCATAGGATATTCTAGTATTGACCAAAATGACATTGGATCGGATGCAATATTATGGCGGAGAAAATAAGTTTATAAAACAGTAGGATGCTAGATGCCAAGAAGGTTAGGTTATCTCTTGCCTTGCTGCCGGGGCGTGTAGTACTGCTCGTCGAGGTAGATAGGGTTAACCTCGACTCCGGAATCTATCGATACCCAAACAAATACAGAAGAACAGAATAAATCACATGAAGACAAGTGCGATGCACAATCACATGATGACATGTCAAGCTTATGCAAGGATATCATCATTTGATTTATCTAACAAATTAAATGGAGTTCCAAATAATTAGTGCAATTATTTGGAAACAACCCCATATTTATCTTAGTGGCCACATTGTTTATAAATTATTACATTACTAAGAAGTGGATCAAATATTCATGAACATGACATGATTAAGTAGGTTTTGTTCCTCCGATTATTTTGGTACCTCATTTGTGATTTTCCGATTATCGATGAATAAATAGTGAATTAATTGATTATTTGAATTTATTTTGTTTAATCATTTAAAGAATAACATCAAATAAATATTTGAGATCATGATGTAATATTAGCATGGTTTGATAGCATTTGAAGTCCTGATCACATTGATATTTTATTCATAATTTTTGGTTAAATATTTATCGAATTATGATTTTTCCTAATATTATTATTATTATTGCCATTTTAGTAATTTTTAATAACACAAAAATTGTTCAAAGATCGTTACAATGATACCAACAGGTAGGGTTTGTTTATATGAACAAATTGGTATATCATTTGCTAAATTTGAAACAATATTTAATTAGTTATCATTTATTTTATTTTAATAATTAACTGTTTTACTGTTGGGGCCGGCCTACAGATCGGCCCAGGCCGGTTTCTAGGCCGGGCCTGCGCCTGAGGGGTGCCGGCCTTCCGGCCGGCCCAAACCGGTGCCCAGGCCGGGGCCTGCGCCTGAGGGTGCCGGCCTCCTGGCCGGCCCAGACCGGTGCCCAGGCCGGGCACCTATATGAGGCGACCGGCCTCCTGGCCGGCCCAGGCCGGGGCACGGTGGCGTGCGGGACGGCGACGAGGTGCGGTGGCCGGCGGCAAGAACGACGCGAGGAGAGAGAGAAAGGTAGCGGGGAATGCCAGGAAGATCGCGGAGCTCACCCTGAGCTCGGGAACGTAGACGGGGAGGTCGTGGTGGCCGGATGGGGTCACGAGTGTGCTCGGCCTTGCGGGTGTCGGCGTCGGAGAAGAACGGCAACGGCGTCGATTTCCGGTGCCCCCCCGTCGATTCCTCGGACCACGACGGAGAGGGAAACGAGGAGCAGCTTCCCGTGGCTTCGATCTGCTCTCTCCCGGTCCTCTATTGGCGGCACCACGGCGGCAGGCGAGGCAACGACGGAGCTCGAGAGCGAGAGAGGAGGGGAACGGGAGCAGAGAGAGCAGGGGAAGAGGGAGCAGGTGAGATGGGGGTTCCGTGGCAGCGTCCTTAGCCTCCAGGGGGCCACGGCGTCGAGCGTGCAGGGCGGCATGGGCGCGGAGGTGGCGGCATGGGCGCCGGCCACTGTGGCCACAGTGAGGTAGGGGATGAAGATTTTGCAAAAACCCCCTTGCCTCCAACTAATTAAATTGCAAAAAGGTCCAGCAACAACCTTTAGTGATTTTATTGAGGCACTAAACCATTTTTATAAAATCTACAAAAATTCATGTGGGCTCCCCTTTACCTTTAGCAGCTCCACAAAATTTGATGTGGCAATATAAAAAGGTTTGCACAACATTTGTTCATAGGGTTTGATTATAGTCATTTTTGACAATTTCCAATTTGTATTTAATTGGAGCACTTAAGCATTTCCAAAAATAATGAAATTATTCATGGAGGCTCCTAATATGAAAGTGAAGCTCCCCATAATTTTATTTCGAATTTTGGGAAAGTTTAACTTGGTTTCAAAATAGGATTTGAACTGAACCAATTTTGGATTCTCAATTTCATTTCTTATTTGTCAATATTTGGAATTTGAGAATTGGTTAAAAGATGTAAACTTGCAACTTCCTAAACAATTTGGAAGTCCAAGAATGAATTATTTGCCAAGTTAAGCAATTGCATTGGTTTGGATGTTTGGGAAGTTTGCTTCCCCATTTTAATTGGTTTCAAAGTGAAATATTAGAAGTAGCAATTTCATATGGATGCCATGATGCAAATAAGAATGCAAAAAGTGGAAAATTTTGGCCCATATTTTAGGGTACCAAACTGGGGCTGTTACAATTCTACCCCCCTTACAGGAATCTCGTCCCGAGATTCTAGAGTAGGACGAGGGATGAGGGAAACATGCAACTCTTAACTTCAACGATCTTCTCGATCCCACGATGATCTTCCTTGTTGCGGACTTAGGATAACCAGCATGACATGTCGATGCGGTGGAAAGGACAGAAGATAGCTTAAGGTGACGGACAAAAGGAACCTTGCCCAAAACCATAAGCCATTGAGGAAACTAGGAACGACTTGACAACACAAGGATCGAGCAGATGTTAGGACAACCGATCTCTTGTTCAGGATCTTTGTCCAAGACCAAGACAACTCTTCACACCACCATGAGGTGTATATCATAGAAACTTGAAGCACCGCGAGGAGAAAGGAAATCTTCTGGACTCCACGTCTTCGACATACCAGACGTCTCCATAAGGTAAGAGCTCGGCCCTAACGTGGCTAATGAAAGCACACACTGTCCGTGCGATTGGGTAAAACCTTGGGTTCACATAGGAAGGATAGATATGGCATTGATCCACATTTAGATAGAGAGGTAAAACCTCATAAACGAGCTATTGCCACGAGATAGATGGAGCAGGAGGATCGACCGACAAATATTTGGCAACTCCGTGGTGAGGTTCTTCTTGAGGTTCTAGGTATCAGACTCCGGCTTCAGAATAACCTCCAATCGATCATCAAGCGAAGGTCATATTTAACGATAGAGAAGGGCTATAAGGGGAAACTCCTAGGGTAAGTTACACATGATCCCCAGGGATAGTGGTTGAGGTTAGAGATGTAAGATATTTCTTCACTAGGCCTTCCAGTGAGGTGCGTGAACCACATCATCGGACTTGTCGGGGTTTCAGGCAGAACTAGGTCATACTCGTGATAAACACCAAGCATCATTTCTGCTTGAGGTTCCGAGTTGGTTAGGTGTACAGACAATTCAAGCTTGAAATGTCCGAGGAAGGAGTTTGCTAAAGTTAACCGATAGATAGGGTAACTAGATTCTCAAGATATGGCTACACTGCCAAGCTCCAGAATGCGAGGTAGATTTGGAGTTCCATTGGGTCACGATTACGAAGAGAAAATTTAACCAGCAAGTACTCCAATCACTGGAGCACAACTGAGTTCTGATTGGGAATCACCGGTAAGATGATGAGATTTGACGACTTATTCTTACTCAAGAGCAAACCGACAAGTGGCACACATGAAGTATTTAGAGAACTGGAGGCAACAACCTATCATCTCAACAACAATCCACACATGCATGACCATCTTGTGATTTAACCCGAGGAGACAAGTGAACTTCATTCGGATCCACAGCGACAGTCACTGGTAGCGAGAGGAAATCTTGCTTTCCAAGGCAAAACGATGTGGTCTTGAGAATTTCGACAAGAATCTAACTCGTTGACTGAAGGTGTGCACCTGAACGAATGGATTGGGCAACACAGACAACTCAGCTCGATGATATGATTACCAATCAGGCTAAGAGTGCCACCAAAGTCTTTGGATTTCAAAACAATATCAATTGCTAAGAATATCCGATCACCACAACGATATTCATCCTCACTCAACATCCTCGAGCCCGAAAAGCTCGGAGGTAGATGGATAAGGAAGGGTAGGAGCATCACTTCATCAAGTACGTCATGAGACTAAGCATGACCTCTTGATATAAAAGAGTGTGACACTCCAAGGTGGAACGGAACAAAAACTAGACAAGCTTTTACTCCGCGAATTACAATCCTTTGCCCTGGTCCGAGAGATGGACAAGGTATCGGAGGTTGTTTCTCCTGACATCCCGAAGTGGAATGCATTGACGAACCACAAGAATGACATGCATCAGAACACCCCAGTGCACGATAAAAATTTGACTGTCAACTGACAGATAGAGGACGGATGACAGACCTAGGGCAAGAAACGGGCTAACAACATTTCCAAGATATTGCAGAAGCTAGTGCCCGAAAGGGTTTCAGGATACGGGGTTACGTGAGGAATCACAATTATTGATGGAAAAACTCGCTGAGAGCAATCCCGTCGTGATTCAGATGGTTCCATAACAGAGAGTTTAGCTAAAGCTAGTGACAGAGAAGAGTGCTGCTGAGCAAATCAATTACGGCTGCAACCTCGAGTTTGGAAGACTAACTTCAAAATCTTGCCAACCTGATGTAGGGTTTGACGAGTAACATCAGGGTTCAACGGGAAAGATCTTGGGTTAAAGATCAGCTTCATGCACCGGGACTCACAATAGCATAATGCTCACAAGGGTGACAACCCTCATGAATCATTACACCAGAGCCCTAGCACAATTCAGGACCTTCGGTTCAAGATCTTGGACTAAAGCAAAGGAATTTCTTGACGATCCGCAAAACTTCCTCTTTTCGGGCTTTAGAATTAGCAGACGAGCAGAGATAACCAGTAACTAAAGGTAGAAGCCAACCCCGTGAACCTAGAGATTTAGAATTTACCGACGATCAGAAGAACCGTTAAATCAAATAGAGGTAAGATGGCACCGAGATCAGAGTGAATTGGATAAGGAGTAAAAAGAATCCTAAGAAGATTTTCACAACTGATTTTTAGGTTATAAATAATTTTCATCTAGACTCGACATCGACCAATAGAAAGGGTTTCCTACAGGCAGTCCTGCTCTGATACCAAACTTGTAACGCCCCGACCCTGGAATTATACAGAGAGGCTATGTAACCCACAGGCTATGCTACACAACCGAAGGGCATGGAATTACCGCTCCCACGTAACACATCAGTCGTGCCATAAACACTGGCATAGCTATCAATGTATAAAATAGAGATCAAGACTTGTGGAACAACTGGCACATCACAGACTCTACGACACAAAAGCATATAGCAACTCATATATGAGAAAGATACAAATATTACACACAAAAGGGGTCACAGACCCATCAGTACATCATGCGAAAGCGAAGTAGTGTTGTCTAGTACAACAAGATTCAAATAAATGGCCTAAGAGGCCTACACAAAAGCAATCCCAGCCAGCTTGTTCCACGGTCCCAAGCTGCCAGCTTGTTCCACGGTCCCAAGCTGCCACCTGGGAACCCCGAACTACTCGTCGATGTCCAGGAAGAAACCACCTGTGTGCTCGGTGTCGTCCTCCTCTGAAACAAGTAATAAAGGCAGCAAAGAGAGATTGAGTACGATGTACTCGCAAGTTTAGTAGGATTATATAGGCCCAATGTTGACGGAGGCTCTAAAGCTGTATATGTAGCTAATTTGCATAAAGCTAGTTTTCCTTTTTAAAAGACATAAAGACCCATGGCATCGTCCGCTCAGAATGTTTTCCGAAAGGGGATAAGAGAGTAAACTTTCATCTTCGGTTTTCGTCGAACCAACTTGTAGCCAAAACATCTCTCATCTCCACCAAAGGCACTCCCTCGAATCACCCTCGAAGAAATGAACCTTTACACATACGTTGTAATCAACCTTTAGCTGCCAAATTTTATTTAGGTTAAGATTCTCTATGATCCATAAATCCATTCCCAAGGCGTCCATAACCGTGGACACGGCTTTTCAAAAAGATTAACCCTACATGGGTGTACTAATTTACCCATTGGTACCTTCCGGCTCACCTGATTGGCCCTCTTCCGGGGAAGGCCGGCGAGTGGGCGCGGTTAAACCTTTACCTCGCGTGAGACTATCTAAGAATCATCTGTGGCGACAGGGCAAGTTTACCCAGCCTATTTCAGCCCCTGCCCCCATCGCCACGCCCTAACACCACACACACCCTCTTCATCGCGCCTTCGTCCACCTGCAACTCACACGCAAATGGAAAGCGCAAATCTAGAGGATCCTTGGATACGCCCGCACAAGTTATTCAGTTAGTAAGGAGCCCATACTCCCACCAATGGCAGCACGCTCAAACCTTGAGTCCGAAGACAGGAACTCGCACCTAGGGGCAAGAATGAGGCAACCCACCATCCCCGATGGCAACTCATCCAAGACTTTTAAGCAAATTAATTAAGTACCAACAGTAACCACCATGTCTGAACATTCCATCAACAACATAAATAATGGAATTAAATCAACGGACATATATAGCATTGGACTAAGCATAGCTAAGCAGTAGCTACAACAATTATATCTTTGTCTCAGGCCAACACATCAACCCTATGGTTCATAGGTAGGGATACATGTATTGGTTCGGGGAAAAACATGCATTCATAGGATATTCTAGTATTGACCAAAATGACATTGGATCGGATGCAATATTATGGTGGAGAAAATAAGTTTATAAAACAGTAGGATGCCGGGGCGTGTAGTACTGCTCGTCGAGGTAGATAGGGTTAACCTCGACTCCGGAATCTATCGATACCCAAACAAATACAGAAGAACAGAATAAATCACACGAAGACAAGTGCGATGCACAATCACATGATGACATGTCAAGCTTATGCAAGGATATCATCATTTGATTTATCTAACAAATTAAATGGAGTTCCAAATAATTAGTGCAATTATTTGGAAACAACCCCATATTTATCTTAGTGGCCACATTGTTTATAAATTATTACATTACTAAGAAGTGGATCAAATATGCATGAACATGACATGATTAAGTAGCTTTTGTTCCTCCGATCATTTTGGTACCTCATTTGTGATTTTCCGATTATCGATGAATAAATAGTGAATTAATTGATTATTTGAATTTATTTTGTTTAATCATTTAAAGAATAACATCAAATAAATATTTGAGATCATGATGTAATATTAGCTTGGTTTGATAGCATTTGAAGTGCTGATCACATTGATATTTTATTCATAATTTTTGGTTAAATATTTATCGAATTATGATTTTCCCAATATTATTATTATTTTTGCCATTTTAGTAATTTTTATAAACAGCAAAAATATGTTTCAAAAGATCGTTACAATGATACCAACAGGTAGGGTTTGTTTTTATGAACAAATTGGTATATCATTTGGTAAATTTGAAACAATATTTAATTAGTTATCATTTATTTTATTTCAATTAATTAACTGTTTGTACTGTTGGGCCGGCCTACAGATCGGCCCAGGCCGGTTTCCAGGCCGGCGTGGTGTCTGAGGCGGTCGGCCTCCTGGCCAGCCCAGACCGGTGCCTAGGCCGGGCCTGCGCCTGAGGGTGCCGGCCTCCCGGCCGGCCCAGACCGGTGCCCAGGCCGGGCCTGCGCCTGAGGGTGCCGGCCTCCCGGCCGGCCCAGACCGGTGCCCAGGCCGGGCAGCTATCTGAGGCGACCGGCCTCCTGGCCGGCCCAGGCCGGGCCCCAGGCCGGGGCACGGTTGCGTGCGGGACGGCGACGAGGTGCGGTGGCCGGCGGGAAGAACGACGCGAGGGAGAGAGAAAGGTAGCGGGGGAATGCTAGGAAGATCGCGGAGCTCACCCTGAGCTCGGGAACATGGACGGGGAGGTCGTGGTTGCTGGATGGGGTCACAGGCGTGCTCGGCTTGCGGGTGTCGGCGTCAGAGAAGAACGGCAACGACGTCGATTTTCGGTGCCCCCCCCCCCGTCGATTCCTCGGACCACGACGGAGAGAGAAACGAGGAGCAGCTTCCCGTGGCTTCGATCTGCTCTCTCCCGGTCCTCTATTGGCGGCACCATGGCGGCAGGCGAGAGAGGAGGGGAACGGGAGCAGAGAGAGCAGGGGAAGAGGGAGCAGCTGAGATGGGGGTTCCGTGGCAGCGTCCTTAGCCTCCAGGGGGCCACGGCGTCGAGCGTGCAGGGCGGCATGGGCGCGGAGGTGGCGGCATGGGCGCCGGCCACTGTGGCCACAGTGAGGTAGGGGATGAAGATTTTGCAAAAACCCCCTTGCCTCCAACTAATTAAATTGCAAAAAGGTCCAGCAACAACCTTTAGTGATTTTATTGAGGCACTAAACCATTTTTATAAAATCTACAAAAATTCATGTGGCCTCCCCTTTACCTTTAGCAGCTCCAAAAAATTTGATGTGGCAATATAAAAAGTTTTGCACAACATTTGTTCATAGGGTTTGATTATAGTCATTTTTGACAATTTCGATTATTTAATTGGAGCACTTAAGCATTTCTAAAATAATGAAATTATTCATGGAGGCTCCTAATATGAAGGTGATGCTCCCCATAATTTTATTTTGAATTTGGGAAAGTTTAACTTGGTTTCAAAATAGGATTTGAATTGAACCAATTTTGGATTCTCAATTTCATTTCTTATTTGGCAATATTTGGAATTTGAGAATTGGTTAAAAGATGTAAACTTGCAACTTCCTAAACAATTTGGAAGTCCAAGAATGAATTATTTGCCAAGTTAAGCAATTGCATTGGTTTGGATGTTTGGGAAGTTTGCTGCCCCATTTTAATTGGTTTCAAAGTGAAATATTAGAAGTAGCAATTTCATATGGATGCCATGATGCAAATAAGAATGCAAAAAGTGGAAAATTTTGCCCATATTTTAGGGTACCAAACTGGGGCTATTACAATGGATCACTCAAAAATTATAGATACGTTTGACACGTATCACCCCATGCTTCTTGCACTTGTAGAACACCCAACCCTTGTGCTCCTCCATTCCGGAGGTGTATTGCTTCACCACTTGCCTACAGTCTGGGCAGGGGATGCAGGGCATGAATGGGCCCCGGTGACGTAGAGCAGAGTGGGACGAGCTTGCACCGGACATGATCCACAAACGACGGCGAGATCCGCTGGAATGAGGGGGGCGAGAGGGACGAGCGGCGAACTCTAGGGTTAGGGATTTGGGGATGGGGAATTTCGAGAGAGAGACTGTTTCTGCTCGGCGAGAGAGGTGTAATATGGGCTCTACATTTCGCACAAAACCCCACGGACCTCTTCGCAAAAACAACGAAGGCGTGGACACGTTGCCACCAAGTGGCCTGACAGGCAGGGTCCACCTGCGCCATGTCGTCCAATACGTCGCTACGCCGTGTCCAGTGAGCGTCGATGGGCCCCCAACAGTATTTCGTGACCGCGATTGACCTATTCTGTTGTACAATGACCGTAGCCGGCCAGCGTGACAAGTACTAGGACCGTCCATACATTTAACCCGTTCTAGAATAGCTATTCTGGTTCGAAAATAGTCCTGCTCTCTCTCTCTATATATATAGGAAAAATGCTTTCTACTCCCGGATGTAGCTACACCCACGTCTCGAATACCACCGTACGGAAGTATATATATATATGTATTCTGTACTATATATTCCGAGTTTTTGTTCAGAAAATTTAGATAGTCAACTGAATACCCTTGAATTGAACTGGACCTGCCCATGTCTACTGTTAATTATGTTGCAAGCCTGCAATATGCTGGAGCATGACTATGTAACAATATGATAGTTGAAACAACCTAAAAAGAATTTAAAATACAAAACATTGTATCTCTTGTCCCTGAACTCTTAAAGCGGATATATTTTTTTCCCTCAACTACTTTTAATATCTTTACTTTTTTCTGAGATAATACATTTGAAAGGATCGAAAAGTTCAATAGAGAGGGGGTGAATAGGCGATTACAAATTTTACTTTCTTAGCAAACTAGTGATATCACAAATATAGATTCTCTAAATGTGCAGCTAGGTGAACAACCTATGTGATGACAATGATAATCTTTAGCATGCAAGTTAAACAAACATACAAGGTAGATACAAGAAATAAAAGATTTTAGCGAGGTATCCACACAACGAATGCGAAGATTTATCCCAAAATTCATTTTCCAAAGGAAGATTAAGCTCCCTCGTAGCCCAATGACTCACCTTATTTTCCTTGTGCCTCCACCAATGCAAAGTTCCACAACCACTATATGGTGCTCTTGAAGGCGGCAACTGAACCTTTACAAACAAGGTTGGAGCAATGGCCACAACTTAATTGGAGCCTCCGAACTATATCTTGGAGAAGCTCACCATGGCCGAGCTCCGAGACATTTTTTCCATCTAGCACTAGTACAGAAAACGCTACCCTTGGCACACCTAATTTGGCTACCCGTGACGCATCCCGGTGTGTCACGGGTAGAAGGTCACTGGTAAAATACACCCGTGACGCACCGTGCTAGTGCGCCACGGGTAGTATACCATAACCATGACGCACATACTAGATGCGCCACTAGTAAAGATCTGTAAATTTTAAAAATGCCGCTGCATTGCGGCCGGATGTGCTTCCTGTCGGCCGCGTGGGTGCCACGACCTCGCCCTACGGGGGGGGGGGGGGGCTTCGTCTTTCGACGCTGATGGACTCCACAGGGGGGGAGGGGGCTTCGTTATTCGACGCTGACGGACTCCACGGGGGGGGGGGGGGGGGGAGGGGTCCTTCGTCTTGCGACGCCGAGCTCGTGCCAGCGGGGGCTCCGTCCTTCACAGAAAATCAGTAAAACAAAACTTCAAAAAGAAAGTTGCATATCCCACAGAAAATCGACGGAGACAAGGTAGCGGCTGGTTGCGGGGACGGCGCGGCCCCGCGAGTGCGGGAGCCTGGGGAGGCACGGGCAGAGCAGGAGCGGCGAGAGCGGGTAGTATGGAAATTTAGCTGTGGCGTACCAGACTTGATGCGTCACGAGTAGACAAATACTAGTGACGCACGGGTTCACGGTGCGCCACTGGTAATAGACTCACCTATAAGACTTTTCCTACTAGTGTAGTGTTCCAATGAACCCAAAAATAACAGGATCCACAAAGGATGATTAGAATGGTGGAATCAAATTGGTTTGGTAGGATTATAGATCTAGATATAGTCCACCAAATCCCATGGTATCAAAACGATTGTGGGACATAGGAGGGAGAAATGGAAACTTTGTGATGTAGAAACAATGTTGGAGAGAGAGTGGAAGTTGTGGGCTTCGAAATGGGGAAGAACAACCCCCCACCCACTTATATATATGCGGGGGGGGGGATCCAACCATTATGATCGGTCTAAAGGAAACATGGAGGGTCCGGACACCCAGACCAGTCCAGGCACATTAGTCTGGGGCCCAGTTTGACTGCGATAAAGAGGCTAGCGAGGGCAAGTCGGACCTGTCCCGGACCACTCGGGCAGGTTGAACCTAGCCCGGTACATTTGGCTTGATAGGCGAACACACTTAGAACAGGATCTTTACGTGAAAACTCTAGTCGGATTTACGGTGGGTGCATAGGATGTGTATAAGCTCTTATTCCACCATACTTTTCTTCTATGGATCCCCACTTGATAGTATGGAAAACTAGCTACAAACCGAAAAAGAAAACACCAGCTTCCCGCTCTTTTCTCTTCGAGGGTTCCACCAATCAACTTGTTTAATCTTAGTTTATCATGCTAAAGCAAATGATTAATTAGTCCATAATCATGTTTTCAACAAGACCAAAACACACTTAGAAAGGGAAATACCCTTTCAATTATTTTAGGGAAATAATACGATGTATCTTAACTCCTTGATTTAAAGTAATATTGCCCATTCAAAATGTGTTTGGTCGAGCAAGGGCAATGCTATTGTATGCAATATCACCAACATGTCAATCAAGTCATCAATTTCTTGACTCACATGTCAATAAAGTCATCAATTTCTTGACTTCCTACAAACGAAATTTATTTAACTATTGAACTCACAAAGAGTTTTAAGAAGTACCGAGATGGAAAATAATCGAGAAAAGTATAGATAAAAAAGAAATTTGTAAGAAAAAATAAAAATAATATACAATAGGGGAAATGAATTAAAGCATCAAAATACTAGAAAGGAGAATCTCGAAAACTCGAGCCATATTTATGCAAAAATTCGTGATTTTAGAATGTTTAGAATTATTTGTGTCTCGAATTCCCTTAATTTTTTTTATGCACAGTCCTTAAAGAAATCACCTTACTTGATTATTTTATTTTACTTGCGGGTTAAATATATTTATAAAGTAGTGACTCGCCGTAGCATACATAGGTGATATGGCCTCTACTTAGATGCCAGAAGTTGGTCAATATTGGCTTTGACATGGTCAAAACTATTTGAGGGAGTAGCAAAGTACCTCGTATTAAGAGTTGAAGGCCCACGACATTATAGGGTTCTCTGATTTGCAGGAATTTCAAAACACAGTAAAAGAAAAAATACATAATTGAGTGGCATGCCCACTTAAATACTACAAGATTAGCAAACCACAAGAATTGGAACCATAGGGTTTTAATGCCACATGAAAAATAAAGGAATTGTAAAAGAAAAGGCTGGGTGTGGATGCTAGATTTACTATGGAATGAAGTACAAATGATTGCTTAGGAAAAATTCTTAGGATTAAATCCTACAAATCAAACGATCAATGTAAGGAAAATTCCTAATGAATCTATTTCTCCAAATAATACTATGAAATTCCTTTGAATCAAATGATCTAGTTGCTTTATCAACACGTGTACTAAAGAGGACATGGATATCTTCTATGCTTCCACCACTATTTCGATGGGTAATGGCAAGAAGTCGCCGTTTGGGACACACCAGTGGATGAACGGAATGAAGCCAAAAGACATAGCTCCTCTCATTTACTTGGTGTCCATAAACAAAATGTGGAGCATATCTAGCGCTTTACATGGAAACAGATGGATTCACAAATCAAGTTAACGGAGCAGTTCTCTTTCACACACTTGGAACAATTCGTTGACCTACAAATCCAACTCCAAAATTTCCAATCTGTGGAGGGCATGGATGATGGAATATCTTGGAACCTCATGGCTATTTTGCCAATATTCGGTAACCTCGGCTTACAAAGCGCAATCCTTTGGGGCGATCCCTTCCGATATGAAGAGGATTGTTTGGAAAATTTTGTCCCCTCCCGAAATCAAGTATTTTGCATGGGTTGCTCTCCAAAATAGGTTTGGACGGCAGATCGTCTCGAGAAGAGGGGGTCGCCATATTGCGGTCTTTGCCCTTTTTGCAAACCATCTATTCGTTCATTGTCGTTTCACCTTGCGGATTTGGGGGCTTCTCAAGAATTGGCTCTGGCTCACCATTGACCCCGTCCTTTGGCGAACCCTTTCTCTCAAAGAGTGGTGGCTCCTTATGACCGGTTCATCCTGGCCTAACCGCAAAGCAATTGCATCTCTCACATTGCTTGTCTATTCGGAAGTTTGGAACGAAAGAAATGCCCGAGTCTTCTGAAATAAACACGTGCGTTCCTCTGTAATAGTCGATATGATTAAGATCATGGCGAAATTGTGGGTTATTGGGGGTGCAATGCGGTTGAGTGATCTAATACCGGGTTAGTAGGCCTTGTGTAATATATTTTACTTTCATATAAAACTTCTCTTTAATTAATACATTGGGGCAAAGATTTTGCCCCGTTAAAAAAAAGATCTAGTTGAGGGACCAAATCTAAAACCAATAGTTCAATGACAAAAATAATATCATCCCTATTCAATCACTCAGACCATGAATATAAGCAAAGAGTTCTATATCCCATTTAACAGGGGGTGGAGTTTTGGAACCTGAGAGCATATGCTCCCTGTTTTTAAAATGCAATTTAAGAAAACATTGAAACTTTAAAAATTCGGATAAAAAGTTCCGTGCGTATATCTCGACATTCTATATACTCATGAAGTCGTTTCACGGAGAAGCGACTTTTTATGCGGCCGGTATAAAAAAGACAAATTCGGTACTACAATAAGGCTTTTTACGAGACAGTGTTTTGTCTTTTTTATGTAGCACACAAGAAATGTCAGTTTTTCGCTGAAACTTTATGTTCCTACATAAAATATCGTGACTTATGCGCGAAATTTTTTATCATGATTTTTTGATATTTCGAAATGTGTTTTTTAGGTATAGGGAGCATATGCACCTGTGAGCCGAATTGAATTTCCGATTTAACAGAGGAATTAACTCTAGGGGACTGGGAGAGAGTAAACAACGTACATCAAGTTCTCTCTGTACGTAGCTAGTGTCGTTTGGTGTTGGCATATGCAGGCGGAAGCAAGCGGACAGGAAGAAGGCGACGGGGGCAAGACAAACACCTGCACCCTGAACCACTTGTTCTTAGCCCGTGTTGTTGTTAGTAGCTCGCATGCATGCATGCCTGCGGCGCGACCACACGAAAATCGAATCGGAATCCTCTGCCGCCTGGTCTCTGTCACAGTCTCACTACACTGAATATTTTTTCTTTAGCTAGGTTTACTTAGAAAATAAACGGGAATGCACGGATGCTGTCATCTTAGACGGGATTTGCATAATTTCGTGAAGCATCGACCTTGCATGCTGCGTTTGTTAATTCAAATTTATTTGAAGTTTATCAATTTTAGTACCCAACTTCAGCGTGCTTCACTACTGTGGAAAGCTAGGTTATATACTGCTCAGATCTATTTGGACTGAAGCTCCTGTGCCGCCTCGAATTGAATCCTATTTGTTCTAAATCCAAAATATAAAACGACAAGACTCTTACAGCTAGCGGTGTACCCGGGCCACCATTTAAACGACGAAAAAGCAACCATGGTTTGTACACATATGCATGCATGCAGCGCATGCCTCTCACGTCGTCAGTAATAAATTCATGCATCGTGAAACACTGAAGAGAGGAGAGCATGCACATGCAAGCCGTTTGATTTGGTCCACGGTGCACAGGGAATCCTACTTGCTGCCATTCACTCGGAGACAAAGCCTGGTCCAGATATTCAGCAGGATCGTTGCTGCAGAAAAACAGTCACACGAAAAATTCAAAATGGTGCTAAAACTTTGTATGCTACGCCCTCCTTTTCAAAATGTAAGCCATAATCTGAGTGAGCACAATGGTTGAGTAGCTTACGAAATCAAGAGAATGAGGAGATCAATTGACCAAGTTGCCATCATATTGGAGTAACTTTGTTTTATTTTGAAATGAATGAAAAGGAGTACTTGAATACATTGGAAGCGATTGGGAAAATGTGTTCAAGTGTTGGTATTATGCTGTGCAGGGCCATAGTTTATAAATACATGCAACTTCAAGTGTTGGTCTTTCCTTTTGGTGTCTAGTGTTCTCCTCTTTATTCCATCTCGTAATGATGCGTGCATGTGTTGGTCTGTGCTTACGAACTTACATGCATGTAGGAGAGGTCTAGGGTTTAGTAACTTGTTGGTACAGGTTGTACATTAGGGCACTTTGAGGACCTGGGGTTTGGAGCTATATATACACCTGTGAAGTAGCTGGCTGTGAGCGCGGACTACCTAGCTATATGGAAGTACTAGTTAATATAGTAGTTGTGTGAATAGGTTCATATGTCATAGACTAGAGGATCGAGGAGATAGCGTATTCTCTCAGATACGTACTCACCAATAAACCATGCATTTTGTAGACCTGTCTAGCTAGATCCCCATTTTCCTTATCTCCATCAGACCATCACCTTCGTATCAACTCCTCCCTTCACCGGCCACCGCATTGTTGAGACCCTGCATTGGTGAGCTTTTGCTTGTGAAGGTGAAGTGAGATGTGAGAAGGTAGCTGCAAGGTAGAGGATATGCCTGGCTCCCTGTATGCCACACGCATGGCTGCCAACCGGAGATGTGTCGTTGGCAGCTGCGGCTGGCGTGCGAGGTGCCAAGCATGGCCTCTCTCTCTCTCTCTCTCTCGTCTAATTTCTGCTCCATCGATTTTGCATTGTTTCATGCTGCAAATATGTTTTGATACATTTCAGATTCTTAGGCGGAATTAACATATCTGACAGGTGCATGAGCGCGATTTCGTCACTGTTACTTGTAAGCCAGAGATTTGAGTGTTGACGCATATTTCCAGCCCGTACGTGCGAGCCGGGCTGCGCGTGCTGAGGGGCTAATTCTCGCTGCTGTACATGGGTTGGGTGCATTGTACACCGACAACAGTGGGCTCGTTTTCAAGATTTGGATTTGTTTTCTATTTCGGAAGTTTTGAAATTTGATTCGATGGGCATATAATATTTCATGGTGTAAATATTTTTTATGCATGCTTAAAGATCACCGATGCTCGACAACCTCAATATTGTGTTTTTTATTTATTTATATCTAGAGCGTTCCTTTTAACATATGTTTCTCGAATGGGCGAGAAATAGTTATATCTGAATCAATCATGGTGGGCGTAGATTCTATATATAATGGTGCATCGAGTAGTTGCACAATTTTTTTTTAGTTAAGAGAAGTGCAACTGTCAGCTTAAATTTCTAGACGCAAAGTTAAAAGTTGCATTTAACTTTTGCAAACCTACACTAGTAGAAAACAGGGCATTGGTCCCGGTTCCAAAGGGCCTTTGGTCCCGGTTTTCTAACCGGGACTAAAGGGTCGGGACAAAAGGGGGGGGGGGGGGGGGGGGGGGGGGCTTTCGTCCCGGTACCTTAAGAACCGAGACCAATGGTCCTCCACGTGGGCGGGGCGGGGGGCTCCGGGCGGGAACCCTTTGGTCCCGGTTGGTATTAACCAAATGCTTTCTTTTTTTTTTGGGGGGGGGGGGGGGGGGGGGGGGGGGTTTAAATCAATAGGTGCCGTGTCGCCGTGCCGTGCCGTGTTGTGCCGTGTCGTCGTGTCCGATGCCGTGTCGTGTCGTGTCGTGCCGTGTAAGTGGTACTACCATGCATTAATATTTGATTCATATATACATACATAACGTTTCTCACACGTCGAGATCATGTTTCATAGATACATACATAACGTCACACGCCGACATAATGTTTCTCACACGTCGAGATGATGTCAATTACATGTCCTCGGGCAAAACAAAATTTGCCGAGTGAAAAAATTCTCCATCTCTCTTCAGGACCGCGGAGTTAAAAAATCCCGCAATTTCCTCTTGAAGTGCTTTTAGGCACTTCGATGGTATGAGCTGGTCCCGCATTCTCTCCATCTAGATCAATATGAATATGTGAGTTGTTTATAACTATATATATATATATATATGAAATCATAATAAAATAATTTATGGATGGTAGTCAACACAATATGCATGGTAATAAAAAGTGAGAAGAGTGTATACATACATCACACGTTCTTTGTTCTCTATTCCGCTCTAAGACAAAAAAGCGTATGTACTCGCAAACATAGAATCCACATAAATTTGTCCCAGTATCCTGCCTCAGACACCACTTTACAAAAAAATAGATTTAATCAAATAATAGTGAAGCTTCATAATGGTATTGAAACTAGAATTAAAGAGTTGCTTCATAATGGAGCAATATATATAGTACTACTTACGTTGGTGGTATAAAAATACAGCTCCGGTTTCCACTCCCCTGGAACGATCTTGATGAACCGTTTCCAAACGCTACCCGCCAATAGAAAAATGATTAAAGAAGTTATTGATTAGTTGATATCTGAAAATGAATGACAGAGGTCGATATAGAGCGATAATGATTGAAATTACATCTGGAGCATATCTTGAATGCGTTGGTACTTTTCCATTGGTTTCCTTAGCGAGTCCATGACTTGAACGACTCCTTGGTCAACTCTACTGATTAGCAGAATCCAGTGGAAACTACGCACGTTTATATGTCAATGACTCATCGGTTACACTAAAGATATGCAAAACAAAATAGAATGGGTAGAAGGTAACACTCACTTGTTGACGTAAGGAAAAAAGTATTTCTCCGCAAGTATTTTGTTTCACTAACCAATTGACCAAGCTATCCTCGGTGGTCTTCCAATTGTATTGTACGGTCACTTCATGAATATAATTTGGGTCAATGAACCCAGTGTCATAGATGCCCTTTTTTCTGCATTCGACAATCATCATTCTACAATACAAAAGAATATAATTTGGGTCAATGAACGTGCAGAGCTGAAGACTTAATTAAATTGCAGAAATAAATCACTTACAAACAATAGGAACTGACGATGACTTTGTCGAGGGCATCTTGATTGAATAAGTGAAATACTTCCGAAAACGGAATATATAACAAGTCATCCGTGAGTAATGCTTTTTCTTATAACTCACCCAGAAAGCTTCATGTCCGGCCGCTGCAGCTTTCTCGTACCAGTGATGCAATCGACGCAATTGGTATGATAGAGAACTGATCTCCTCAGGTCTGACCAGGGACTTCCCGGGTTTATATGTCCATGCATACTGATACTGTTGCTGTGGTTGTACGAGCTGGGCAACTGTTTTAGTTGAGATCACCTTCAGCGGGGATATCGACTTTTTTGCCTGTTCTCCGAGCTGGGCCACTTGTTTCCCGTGTTTTGCAGCATAGAACTGCTCCTTCTTTAGTCGATCTGCCGCCTCCTTGTCCTCCTTCATCTTCTGCTTCTTTAGGAGATAGGCAGCCTTCTTTTCCTTGGCCTCTTGACTAATTGTCTTCAGCATGACATGATCATAGTCATCTGCCAATGGAGGTGACTTTGGTCGGGGATTGTTGAAATTTTTCAGAAATGTCTCAACTTTTTCTGGATCCAGTTTCTCTCTAGGCGGGGGCCGTTTCGGAGCTAACTGTTCTGTAATATGGGCACGCACCGATTCCTCGAGCTCCTCTGGAGTCAAGTCGTAAGGTCTCTTTGGAAGAGGCTTTAGCAACTCGCGTTCCGCTCGAGATAACTTATCTGCACGCGTCGACGTGAAGGATAGTTTCCGCTTTGACGAGAAGGTCTTTTCCCGGGGCGGAATTGAAGGACGGGACGTCGCGCGCGATGGACTCGCGACGGATGGGGCATCGAGGGATGGATCCTTAGGTGGGGGGATGAATCCTTAGGTGGGGGGGATGGATCTTGCGGTGGGAGGGATGGATCTTGACGTGGGGGGGATGGATCATTAGGTGGGGGGGATGGATCTTGAGGTGGGGGTCTGCTGCTGGATCGAGGAGTGAAGTTCGGAAACACGATGTTTTCCTTGTTCCAGAGAGCGATACCCTTCTCGACTTCTCCCAGTGTCTTCTCGCCGTCACCTCCGGGAATGTCAAGTTCCAGATTAGCATATAACGGCACAACTTGATCCACCCCGACACGAGCATAGCCCTGTGGAATCCCTTCGAGATGGTAGCTTGCTCCAGCTGGATTAGGTAAAGCATAGCCGACCGCCACCTTGAAAGACATGTTCTTCATTGACATGTGTAGCTCACAGTCTGTCTTCTCCGTGATATCATCCACGGGGTAGTGAGCCGCCGGTTGAAATTGAGAATTTTCCAAATGAGTGGAACCCACGCTGCTTTTCCGCTGATCAGATGGGGCGGCTTGTACCTGCAGCTGAGATTCATTTTGCTTACTAATTGAGTCAAGTCGCTCCTGCTGCTCGTGCACCTTGCGTTCCAGTGCTGATAACCGGTCAGACTCCTGCTTCTTTCTTCTCTGACGGCTTCTATAAGTATCAGCGTCTTCCGGAAAACCTTGCTTCAAGGTGACACCGCCTCCATAGCCTCGTAATCGTCCAACGTGTTCAGGATTCCCGAGTGCTAGTGTCAGCTCGTCATTCTCTCTGTCAGGGACGTACTCTCCCCTACGAACTTTATCTATTGCGTCCTCAAGTTGTTTGGTTATATACTCAATTTTTGCCTTCCATTTTCCCTGAGCAATAATCTTTCCTGTCTGTGGGTCCAACCCTGCCCCATGCGCGAACAACCAAAACTTGGACCTCGGGGGCCAATCCGCTGTCTGTGGAATGATCCCGTTATCAAGCAGTCGTGCTTCAAAGGCTTCCCACTTAGGCACGGCAGCCCTGTAGCCACCTGCCCCCAAATGGTGGTGATATTCCTTCTTCGCAGCATTTAACTTATTTTGAACCGATCGGGCCAGAGCGCCCTCCGATTTTCTTTGCTCCACAAATGTGGGCCACTGCTGTTTAATCTTCACTAGTGCTCCAGTGAAATCAAGATCCGTCTCCCCGGCCTTTATATAAGCTTTCCATAAGTTTTTCTTCCACGTCCGGAATTGTTCGGCCATTTTACTAAGCGACCACTCCTTCACTTTGTCCATCAGGGGAACCGGCAGATCTGGCGGTAGGCTGACCTTTGTTAAGAGCGTGTCCCAACACGATGTTTTTAGCCTCTCCTCGACATAAGTAGCTGGGTTGTTTACATCCTTCGGCTTAATCCACTCTTCAAGGTTGATCGGGACAATGTCCCTTACAATAACCCCGCATTGATTAATGTATTTGCGGCGGTTGTCGATGGGTTCCAAAGGTTCCCCACTAGCACTAACTTGGTTGATCACTATCCTACGACCCTCCTTCAACGGCTTCGTCGGCCTCGTTTCGGCAATGCTATAGATGAGGATGATCCGGAGGGCTAAAAGAAAAAAAATGGTTCATTAATAACAACAATATACAACTCAAATAATACATCTAGTGTGATCGATGTACATAGGCTTATTATACCTCGCCAGAGTTTGTAATGGGCACTTCTTCCCCCTCTCTATCATTTTCTTTTTCCTGAACCCCCTCACCGGAATCGTTCAGAAATTGGGAGCCGTAATCTTCACTGGTGAAGGCATCTTCTTCACCGACAGGCGCGGCTGCACGTCCTGCTATAACTTCCATGATTCGCAGTTCGGCGTCCTCATCTCTGTCGATGTCCGGAAAATTTGGATCCATCTTCTGCACAAACCTTTCCAAGTCTGTTGCTTGCTAACCTGGAAAATAAAAACAAAATCAAGATTAATTAATTTAACCTAGCATCAATATCATCCATATCACATGTTCATAATCTTCCTTTACTAGCTCCTTTGACATATGATATTAGTCATAAAAATATAAAGCAGCTGCACCATTGGAATTACCATTGTCCTTCATGATTGAGAAAGCATTTAGCATATGTTTTGACAGGAACTTTATCAACGAACAAGTGGGAATTGTCGTTGCAAACACTCAAAGTTAATACACTTGAGAAATTCATCATATATGTTTGAAAGTCATCGATCTATAGGTGAAGTACTCACCACTTACACATTTAAAATTTATTCAAAAATATTATATCAAACATAAATAGATAAGTTCCGTTTCATTTCCTTTATTTTTGAAGGGAAAATCCCAATCATATTACATAAGGGAAAAAATCATGAAAAATACAACAAAACTAGGAATCAAATATACATAGTCATTTATGATACGAATTGTTTGTTACAAACTGTCTTACACTGGAGTTTTACAAATACATAAATACAAGAAGGAAATTACAAAAGAATCGGCCTCTGAAAAGTAGTACTCCCTCTGTCCCTTTTTATAAAAGGTTTTGGCAAGCCAATTAAGCTTGCCAAAACATCTTATAAAAAGGGACAGGAGTACTTATTTAGATGCCACAATACAAATTGGTTCTGGACTAAATGCAAACCTGCACTTTTTTTTCAGAAATTCATTCAAAACATAGAAAATTCATATCTTTAAATCTATAGATTCAAACGATATGAGACCAACACCATTAGCTCACAAATTTAAATATCTATCACGTGACACTAGTCTCATATCATTTATATTAACTCGGAATATTTGGAAAGTATTTAGTATTCTGCCCATTTAATGATCAAACATAAATATCTCTAATAATACAAGTTCAAATAATCTCAAACCACTTCTGCTGGTTCAATAATTCAAGTACAGTTCAAATGCCACTGGTCCCATAATTTAGTCTTAACCAAAATGATGAAGTTAATTTATCATAGAAACAACACCTTAGAAATCACATCTTTAGTTATAAGTCAATATCTTTACTTCTATGAACTAGAAAATTATAAAACTTGCTCCTAATGCTAGGTTTTGAAATTATCTATCACCAGAAACTTGAAACATAATTTTTGACCACATAATCATTTATTCATAACTTGAAACATGAGTGGAGGAGGGGGGGCGCTTACCGGCCGGGCGCGGAGGAGATCGGGCGCGGAGAGGGAGGACGGCGCCGGAACACGGCTGGCGGAGAGGGAGAGGACGGCGGAGCACGGCGCGCGGGAGACAAGGCGCGCGGCGGCGGAGCACGGTGGGAGGCGAGGCGCGCGGAGCACGGAGGGAGGCGAGCGGCGCAGCCTGGCGGCAGGGGAGAGGCGCGGCGGCGGAGAGGGAGGACGGCGCCGAAGGTGGAGCACGGCGGGAGGCGAGCGGCGCAGCCTGGCGGCAGGGGAGAGGGCGGCGTCGATTGGGAGAAGAATGAGGAGAAAGGGGAAAAGGAACCGCCAAATCGACCAAAAGAAGACCTTTGGTCCCGGTTCCAGCCACGAACCGGGACCAAAGACCCTTTGGTCGCGGTTGGTAACACCAACCGGGACCAAAGGTCCCCCCGGGCCGCGAAAATATGCGCGCGAAGCCCAGCGGGCCTTTGGTCCCGGTTGGTGTTACCAACCGCGACCAAAGGCCTTTTTTTTCTTTTTCTGTTTTCTTTTTTTGTTTCTTTTTCTGTTTTCTTTTTCTGGTTTATTTTTTGTTTCTTTTTCTATTTTATTTTATAGTTTCTTTTCATTATTTAAAAAGTCATATAATCATTATCTTTTTATTATTTATTTTTCTAGTTTCTTTTTATTATTTGAAAATCATATTTTTTTCTAGTTTCTTTTGAAATGTTCCAATACCTATTGATTTAATTATCTAAAAATTGTAATAATGATCTGTATATTTTTAAAGCATACTTGCACTTAATTGCCCATGTGGTCATTACGGCAAAGAAAAAATAAGAGAGAAAAAAACAAAAGCCCATTACTACCGGTTGTCATGTGGCTGATCCAACACTGGTTTTGCCCATCCGGAAGCTTGCGCATCCATCTTGCGTTGTCGTGAGCAGCAAATCGACCTTCGATCCAAGCAGCCGCAAGACTTATCTAATGATCTAACGACCGTCCCAAAAAGTGTTGGGAATGTTGTAGATCATTAGAGAGCCTTGCAGCTGCTTGGATCCGACCGAGGGGCACGGCTACGACTTCCACCACCACCACTCCCACCTCCTCGGCAATTCATCATTGTGTCACCCTAATCCAGTGGTTGGATTCAACCTACCTGAGGGCTTGTGTTTCCAACAGCGTCGTTGTGTTGTCCTTATTCACCGACCTACAGGAGGTGGCTCCAATGGCTAGCCGGTGAACAAGGACAAACACAATAATGCCAGGGAACATGCCAGCAGGTAGGCTAAATCCAACCATTGGGTTCGGTGGCAAAGGTAGACGCTCGAAAGAAACCGAATGATTTGTATTCGGTCTTTGCCTTCCGTACTCTTGTTCTTCGGTGGCATACGTCCAACAGTACATTATTACACATCACCACCAACATCCCTATCTAGTGTGTGTCCCTTTCTTCTTCGTGTGTGTCCCTTTCTTCTGATTGCGCCGCAACCATGGACAATCTTCATCATTCAACGCGATGGTTGGGTCAGTTTTAACCGTGAAGGGGGGAATTTCATGAAAATTATTGTAATCTTCCGACATGTCCGTCTTGTCCTCCACTCCTACGATGTTTCTTTTTCCTGAAAGAACTATGTGTTGCTTTGGCTCATCGTATGATGTATTCGCTTGCTTATCTTTTCTTTTTTTCGGTCTGGAAGACATGTCCTTCACATAGAAAACCTGAGCCACGTCATTGGCTAGGACGAATGGTTCGGTGTCGTACCCAAGATTTTTTACATCCACCGTAGTCATTCCGTACTTCGGGTCTACATTTACCCCGCCTTCCAGGTTGAACCATTTGCACCTGAACAAAGGTACCTTGAAAGAAGGTCCATAGTCAAGTTCCCATATCTGCTCTATGTAACCATAATATGTGTCCTTTTTCCCATTGTTGTTTGTTGCATCAAAGCGGACACCACTGTTTTGGTTGGTGCTCTTTTTATCTTGGTCGGTCGTGTAAAATGTATTCCCATTTATCTCGTACCCTTGAAAAGTCAATATAGTCGACGATGGTGCTTTGGCCAACAAGTATAATTGTTCTTCAACAGTGTTGTCATTAATGAGACGTGTTTGCAACCATCCGCTGAAAGTCTTCATGTGTTCTCTTTCAATCAATTCTCCAGGCTGCTCCGGGCATTTAGAGCGTAAAATATTCATGTGTTCCTGGATATACGGAGCCACCAAGATGGAATTATGTAGAACTGTGTAGTGTGCTTGATTGAAAGAATCCCAGTCCTTACACATTATTGCTTTCTTTCCTAGCGTGCCTATTCCACGCAGTCTCCCCTCATGGCGCGATTGAGGAACACCGATCGGCTTAAGGTCAGGAATAAAGTCAACACAAAACTCAATTACCTCCTCTGTTCCATAGCCCTTGGAGATGCTTTCTTCGGGTCTAGCACGGTTATGAACGTATTTCTTTAAGACTCCCATGAACCTCTCAAAGGGGAACATGTTGTGTAGAAATACAGGACCGAGAACATTAATCTCTTCGACTAGGTGAACTATGAGGTGCGTCATAATATTGAAGAAGGAAGGTGGGAACACCAACTCGAAGCTGACAAGACATTGGACCACCTCCCTCTGTAAACCTGGTAGAGTTAATGGATTGATCACCTTCTGAGAAATTGCATTCAGAAATGCACATAGCTTCACAATGGGTACTCGAACATTTTCCGGTAGAAGCCCCCTCAATGCAATCGGAAGTAATTGTGTCATAATCACGTGGCAGTCATGAGACTTTAGGTTCTGGAACTTTTTCTCTGCCATGTTTATTATTACCTTTATATTCGACGAGAAACCAGACGGGACCTTGATACTGCTCAGGACTTCAAAAAAGATCTCCTTCTCTTCTTTGGTAAGAGCGTAGCTGGCAAGACCTTGATACTTATCTGGATTCAGGTGGTCGTCTCGTTCGTGCATACGTTGGTGGTCCTGTCATGATTCCGGTGTATCTTTTGTTTTCCCATACACGCCCAAGAATCTTAGTAGGTTCACGCACAGATTTTTCATCACGTGCATCACGTCGATTGCAGAGCGAACCTCCAGTATTTTCCAATAGGGTAGCTCCCAAAATGTAGAGCACTTCTTCCACATGGGTACGTGTCCATCAGCGTCATTCGAAACAGATAGACTGCCAGGACCCTTTCCAAAGATTACTTTTAAGTCCTTGACCATGTCATATATAACATCACCATTAGGTAATTTAGGATTCGTCTGATGATTTGGCTCACCTTTGAAATGCTTGCCTTTCTTTCTTACGGCATGCCCTTTTGTAAGAAATCGCCGATGCCCCAGGTACACATTCTTGTTTCCCATATGTATACTTTCAGTCTCACCTAAACAGTGCGTGCATGCATTGTATCCCTTGTTTGACTGTCCTGAAATGTTACTAAGTGCAGGCCAATCATTGATGGTTACAAACAGCAAGGCTCGTAGGTCAAATTCCTTTTGTTCGTGCTCATCCCACATAGGTACACCTTCGTCACGCCACAACTGTAAAAGTTCTTCAACCAATGGCCTCAGATACACATCAATGTCGTTGCCCGGTTGCTTCGGGCCTTGGATGAGCACTGGCATCATAATGAACTTCCGCTTCATGCACAACCAAGGAGGAAGGTTATAAATACACAGAGTCACAGGCCAGGTGCTATGACTAGAGCTCTGCTCCCCGAAAGGATTAAAGCCATCTATACTTAGCCCAAATCTTAAGTTCCTTGCGTCAGCTGCAAATTCCGGGAACTCCCTGTCGATTTTTCTCCACTGCGACCCATCGGCGGGGTGTCTTAACATCAGGTCTTTCAAACGGTCTTCTTTGTGCCATCGTAACAACTTTGCATGCTCTTTGTTTTGGAACAAACGTTTCAATCGTGGTATTATTGGAGCATACCACATCACCTTGGCAGGAACCCTCTTCCCAGGGCACGGCTCACCCTCAACATCACCAGGGTCATCTCGCCTTATTTTATACCGCAATGCACCGCATACCGGGCATGCATTCAAATTCTCGTACTCCTCACCACGGTAGAGGATGCAGTCATTGATGCATGCATGTATCTTCTGCACCTCTAATCCTAGAGGGCAGACAACCTTCTTTGCTTCGTACGTACTGGGGGGTAATACGTTATCCCTTGGAAGCATCTTCTTTATTATTTTCAGCAATTTTTCAAATCCCTTGTCAGATATACCATTCTCTGCCTTCCATTGCAGCAATTCCAGCGTGGTACCAAGCTTTTTATGGCCATCTTCACAAGTTGGGTACAACAATTTCTTGTGATCCTCTAACATGCTCTCCAACTTCAACCTCTCGTTTTCACTTCCGCTGTTTATCTGTGCATCAAGAATGGCCCGACCAAAATCATCATCATGCTGATCAACAATGGGCTCTTCTTCAGCTTCGTCTTCCCCCATTGCAGTATCACCGTCTTCGGTGAACGTAGGATAGTTGTCATTATCCTCTTCTTCTTCATTTTCTTCCATTATAACCCCTCTTTCTCCGTGCTTGGTCCAACAATTATAACCGGACATGAAACCATGCTGCAACAGGTGGACGTGAATGGATTTTGAGGTAGAGTAATCCTGCGTATTCTTGCAGACGCTACATGGACAAGAAATAAAACCATTCGACGGCTTGTTTTTCTCAGCCACACGGAGAAAATAATGCATGCCATTAATATAGTCGGGAAATCGTCGGTTACTGTACATCCATTGCCGGCTCATCTGCATTATATAAATATATCAAAAACTATTGCACTACATCAAGAGTATATAATAGTGACCAAATTAGTTAATACAAGTTCATCACATTAAAACCAAACTAAAGTAATTGCAATGCATAGTCCTCATAAAACATACATTAATTGAAACTAACATACAACTATCTAAATAATTTAAATCCAAAACCAAATGCGATCAAAATCGCAACTAAGGTAACTACTGAACCAACAACATAATGGTACCAAGCCTCCTGACTAATGGAATATTTTCTAATCTTTTTAATCTTCAAGCGCATTGCATCCATCTTGATCTCATGGGCATGTGCGACGTCGGCAAGCTTGAACTCGTGTTCATCGATGATGTCGGCAAGCTTCAACTCCAATTTCATCTTCTCTTCTAGGCATTGCAGACGAAGATCTTCACTTCTTTCCAATTTTGCTTTCAAATCATTTTTTTCTTTTACAAAAAACTAGACAATAGGGTCGGTTGGAATTTCCGGTTCAACTACCTCCTAGATAAAAGTTTCTATGTCAAGTTGGTAGGTATAGTTGTTTTAAACACGAAATGAAACAAATAGTTATGAAAATATACCACATCCGAATCATAGACCGGACAAGGGCCGACGGGGGCGGATATCAAAACCATGACACTATACATATAAAAAAACATAAGAAAAATATACAAGAAATAAATATGCTTTTAAATCATACATGTCATTTTTCTTAAAATAGAAGATAAAGAAAAAAAGCTCACCGAGGTGGTGCCGGTGACGGGACGACGCGGGCTATCGACGGCGGTGAGGACGGGACGACACTAAAATCCACAAATAATAAATTAATTTGAGCTCAAAATGCATATAAAAAATTAAACTCTCTAGCTAGGCATTTCATCAAACACCTTGCTTGCACTACAAACTATAAAATGAGCTAAACTAGCAATGAAATGAGCTAAAGTTGCAACTTCGGAGAAAAGGATGATGTTGCTAACCCTTGAATAGATGGGGTACCTTTAATCCTCACAAGTGGTGCAAAAAAATGGGGATTAACTTGAGTGAGTGAGAGGAAAAGGAGGAGAAAATGTTGATGAACTCAAGCTCAAAATGGTGGTGGCCTCGGGTGGAAGATATGATATAGCAGGGAAGACCTTTGGTCCCGGTTCGTAGCTGGAACCGGGACCAAAGGGTGCCTGCCAGGGGTCCCACGGCTGCTGCCGCATGTGCAGATCCTTTGGTCCCGGTTGCAGACACGAACCGGGACCAAAGGTCCCAATTGAACCGGGACCAAAGGTCCCCGGCGCCCCGGCCGATGGAACCGGGACCAATGGGGGCATTGGTCCCGGTTATTTAATGTGCCGGGACAAAAGGGCAGAATGGAAGCCCCTTTTTCCACTAGTGCTAGCTTGTTAATGTGGATGCTCATTGACACTAACCCCTTTTGAAATGCATGTGCCTGATGGGAAACGGCTTTGCAATGTAACTGTCGAACAATGAGAGTTGTGCCCGAGACTGGACACATGTACGGCAGGGGCCAACTAAAATCAAAAGTGCAAGTTTTCGAAGATGGAATGTCTAATATTTTTTCACTGGTTCTCTAGCCGCTATATGCAGAGATCTCATCAAATCAAAGAACTGGAGGCTGAACGCTCTTTAATTTGATGAGTGTTTCAGCGGTCACTTCGATAATTTTTTTCTAAAAAAATCCAAATTTGTTCAGTGGTTCACCAACTACTACATTCTTGGATCCCACCTTTATTGGCAGTCATGTAGGCTCATCTTGCATACAAAGTTTGGGGGTACCCGGGCATGCATCCACCATGCAAGAACATTTCTTCCCTTAAGCCAAGCGCAAAACTGAACATTGTGAGGCATTTCGTTCTAAAAAGTGCGAAACAAGATCACAAATTTGAGAAAGGTTCGCCATACCGATTCGTCTCCATGTTCTAGGATTCTAGTAAACACTTGCATAAAGCTAGTGGGGACAAACAAAAAGAGAAAGTCATTGCAAATCTGAAAAACTATATTAAAGAGTCCCAATTTGGATTCAGTTAAATCCATCTGTTGACTACTCAAAACAAATACACATTTTCTTTTCTCTTCCGTTGTGCAAGAGTTAAGTTGTAAGTAATAGAATCAATTATATTCTTATCCTACCATTTAAATGATCAATATTGCACCTCACGCGGTTCGTCACTTACCCCCCGCAATCCCTGGGTCGTTTGATGTTTGATCCACCATGCAATGTTCTGGCTCTTTATAGCCCTAGTGACTCAAACGTCAACGTTAGTTCTTCCATTATCCCATGTAACTCTCTCACAATTTTTTTTTACTATACAACCCGGCCATCCTCTTTGGTCGACTCTCTATCCGCATATGTCGCTACCATCTTCCAGCGTGTTTGGTTACACGTTGTAGTACTTCAGCCCAATTCATGTGTGCTTCTCAAGCGTTCCATTGGTCCACGATTGAAATTTGCTACACTGCCTCCACCACCTCTAGATCTAGCTACCCAAGTGTTATGGAACATTGATTACGTCATTGAATCAGGTTAATTGGAACTCTCAACCTTGGGCTTATATGATAATAAAAATCTTTGAGTTTATTCTTGTCTAGAGTTGACTTCTGTTGAGTCTGGACTTGCTTGTTTGATTTTTATTCTATTTCTAATTTTTGGTTAGATTGTTTGTAGTAAATCCCTATTATGCATTTAAAAAATCCCAGAGTAACCACGAGGGAGAAACCTCGTGCCAGCTATATCCTAAATATCCATATAGTGTATATGTGATTATGCAAGAAAATATGTTCTAAAAGAAATCTTATATATTATAGCCATTATGAGGTACTTATATTTTAACAATTGGCATGCATACCTTTTTTCCCCTAAAATAATCCGTTCCTTATTATAAGGTGTATTAGGTTTCTGAAAAGTAAAAATTGACTATCTTTGACTAAGATTGTAGAAAATATTATTAGCATTTATAATACCAAATCATTATCATTAGATTCGTTTTGAAATAAATTACTATATATTACTTTATTGGTATTTTAGATGTTTATAGTTTTTCCTAAAAATCTTGGTCAAAGTTAGTCAAGTTAGAAAATTTTCAGAAACCTAATACACCTTATAACAAGAGACAGAGGGAGTAATATACAAAGGGTACAACCACAAAAGTGAAGGAGTTCCACGACACAAAACAGAAAATTTTCCTAAAAACACGAATCACAAACTAGGCAAGATCTATTACTATGCAGATATAAAGTAACGGAGGGATACAGTATTCATACCTTTGAAGATCGTAGCCGTCGATGATCAAAAGATCTGTTTCGATAAGACGCATTGATGATGAAGATGTACAACGTTGCCGACCTCAAGGTCGCGTAGTCGTACAAGCGATAAGTGCTGCAACTACAGCACCTCTGAGGGATTACGCACGTACGGTATAGATGACGTCCCTCCGGGCTCCGGTCCAGCGAAGCAGCAGAAGAAGAATAGCTCGGACAAAAGTATCAGCAGCACGACGGTGTGCGTATGGTTGAGAAACCTCTAATTCCCACACGGTTCCAATTTCCGGAACCACGAAAGAAATAGAGAATTAATTGGGATGATTTGAGAGGGAAGGGGGCACCTATATTTATAGGTGGAGGAGGGCTGCCACCCTCGGTGGCCGGGCGGTATGGGACTAAACCCCACACCAGCCCGCACCCTCCTTGGTGCGCCTACCAAGGTGGGCCCATGTGGCTCACCCGGCTGCCTCCCTCCTTGGCCTCATTAAAGGGGCGACTCCCCCCCCCCCCCATTGGGCCTTCCCATTTGGGTGAGGCCCATTTAAGGTGGGCTGCCCCTAAAATCAAATAAAAATATATTTAATTATTAATTACACAAATTAATATTGAATACATATTATTTAATTTCTTCTTGCTTCGAAACACCTTTCATTGCCCTTCGATCTCCATCGGATATTTCTCCCTTATTCCGAAACACCTTCCGGCGATCACCATCGGATATTTCCCGGAACAATTCTGAAGTTCGTTTCTCATTTCTCTTCGGTGCCAAAGCTATTCCTATGCAGCGTCTACCCTTAAGCATGCCACCCCAACGGTTCGGGATCACTCCAGACATGATCGAGACCTGATACCTGTCAAACGTATCTATAATTTTTTATTTTTCCATGCTACTTATATGTCATTGTTACATGTTTTCATTACCTAATTACATCATTTTTAGGCTTTTTGTCGGACTAACCTATTGGCAAGATACCCAGTGCTAGTTCCCTGTTTTTGCTGTTTTCTATTTCAGAAATGTTACTTCAGGAAATATTCTCAAAATTGGACAATAATTTATAAGGATTTTTTATTCGATGAAAGGAAGCCGGAGACCGAAGGGTGACCTGGGGGCCACCCAGGGGCCAGGGGCGGGCTATGGCCACGGCCCCACCTGCACCCGCGGGTGGGACCCGCCCCTGCCCCTCGCCCCCCTCCGACGCCTATAAAAACCCCTTTGACCTAAAATCATCGAGGCGATGACTATTCATCAGAAACATGACCCGACGCTGCCGCCACCCCGAACCCTAGTTTGGGGGGTATTCAGAAGCTCCTCCCAGCACGCTGCTGGAGGGGAGATCCATCCCAGAGGGCTCTACATCGCCATGCGTTCCACCGGGATGAAGTGTGAGTAGTTCCACCTTGGACTACGGGTCCATGGCAGTAGCTAGATGGTTGTCTCTCTCCCTTGTGCTCCATGTTTATGGTCTTGTGAGCTGCCCTACATGATCAAGATCAACTATTTGTAATGCTATATGATGTGTTTGTTGGGATCCGATGGATTATGAAGTTATGATCTGATTGTTCATGATTCTTATATGTTAATTTATGTTCTTGCATGCTCTCCGATGTGTGTAGTTGCTTCGGCCAAGTAATTGCGAGTGTCTCGAAGAGGGAGTATTTATGCTAGATAGTTGGTCCATGCCCCCTTTTGTGCCTGGGCACGAGTGACAGAAACATCTAAGGACGAGGGTGTGCTGTTGCAACTAAGGGTAAAACAGCGATGTTTATGTCTACGTGATTATAAATGTTGCTTACATCATACACTTTACTTAATGCAGTTGTCTGTTGCTTGCAACTTAATACCGATGGGTGACAGGCTGGATAGCGATCCCTAGGTGGACTTTTTAGACAAAGATGCAGTCGGATGGCAGTCTTTGTTCCTTGTTGTGATCATTTCACTACACTATACGTTTAATCGCTTTGTTTTCAGCAGACCGGGAAGATTGACAACCTTCCTGCCGTTGGGGGCAAAGTAATTGTTTGAGTGTGTGCAGGTCCACGTTCGTCACAGTTAAGCGCCAGAGACCGTCGACGTTCACCTTGTTGTTGATTTCAAAGTCCTACTGGTTCGATTAAACCTTTGTTCTTTACTGAGGGAAAACTTCTACTTGCTACATCCACGCCTTCGCTTGGGGCACCACCCAACTCTGCCAGTAATCATCAAGCAGTTTTCTGGCGCTGTTGCCGGGGATTTTGGAGCTGCAGCAAGGGGAGTCTCGCATGCCCAATCGCTTTACTTTGCTTTTGTCATGCTTAGTTTTCTTCTTGTTTTGCTTATTTACTTGTTTAAAAATTTTAAAACCCAAAAAAATTAGTGTAGTCTTTATTCATGTTTTGTTTAGTTTTATCTTTCGCTTATTAGCTATGTTTCCTCTTAAGTTTGATATGAAAGATATTAGTGTAGGTAGTGGTTTAATCATTAGAAGAATCAATATTGAAGAATTTCTTAATCATGTTAATGGTTTAAGCAATTTTATCGAGAAACCATTGGTTGAACTTACCGATTCTTATGAAACTGTTATAGCTTCTTTAGTTGGAATGATAGAGGCAAGATTCGTTAATCTCAATCCTATTTTGTAGCAAATGTTTCTCAAACTTGATGATATGGAAGATGGTGAGGATAAGGATTTTGTGCGAAAAACTCTACTTATGGAGTTTAATGACGTGGCTAGAGAAGCTAGGAAGATATTTGCGCACTATAACAAGGTTGGTTATGGGCTCAATATTGTGCATACCTTGAAGACATTGGACATCAAAACCAATGATTATGTTTGGGTGGACTACTCCTCAAAATCCCATTTAAATTGCTTGGTATGGCCGACGCTTTGGAAGATAACTTTGGGTGGATTGCTCCTCAAAATCTATTTGATGAGAGCAGTCAACCAAAGAAAAAGGAAAGAGGAGATTCTAAGCCTTGCATTGGTAGGATACAATGCATTTATGATAAGTTTGCTAGCCTTATTTTGTAAGATGACGATGATCTTGATTTCGAAAAGACTTGATATTTGGCATTGAGCCTAGCTAAAAGGCGTTAAAGAAAAGCGCTTGTTGGGAGGCAACCCAATTTTACTTTCAGTTTGTTTTTATCTTTTTGAGTCATGGACTTGTTGCTTCTGTAGCAACTTCATTTTTGTTGGGAATATGCCCTAGAGGCAATAATAAAATGGTTTATTAGCATATTCATGTTTATGATAATAGTTTATTATCCATGCTATAATTGTAGTAATCGGAAACATAATAAATGTGTGGAATACAAACAACCAGGTGTCCATAGTAAGCCTCTGGAGGACTATTTCGTTAGTCAAGAGTTGGTTAAAGGTTTCCTAACCATAGGACTTGTTATAGTCACTTGATAATGGAGTCATATCATTGGGAGAATGATATGATGGACAAGACCCAAATAATAAAGAGTTGCAATTGATCGTGTCACAAAGTTTCATTGCCAACACTTTTAGCATATGCCAAGTATAGTTTCCTTAGACCATGAGATTGTGTCACTCCCGTTTATCGGAGGAATGCTTTGTGGACATCAAACGTCACTTCGTAACTGGGTGATTATAAAGATGGCTTTTAGGTATCTCCGATGGTAGGTTGTTGGGTGACATGAATCAAGAGTGGGATTTGTCCCTCAATGTGACGGAGAAGATATCTCCAGGCCTTCTAGATAATACAACATCAAAAAGTCTGCAGACATGTGATTAGGTGGTAATCACGGAGATCCTATATTATGGACGAGTAAAGAGAACTTGCCGATAACGAGATTAAACTAGACATGGGGATGTCAACGATAAAATCTCGGGCAAGTAAAATATCGTGGGACAAAGGGAATCGTATATGAGATTAATTGAATCTCCGGCATCGTGGTTCAATCGAGAAAGAGTTTCGTTGAGTGTATAGGAATGAATATGGACATACCGGTCCCGCTATTAATTATTGATATGATCATGTCTATACATTCTCGAACCCGTAGGGTCACACACTTAACGCTCCGATGAAGTTAGGGTTAGCGATGAATTAAATGATGGAATGAACGTATGGTGATTCGGAGTCTCAGATGAGATCATAGACGTCACGAGGAGTTCCGGAAGAGTCCGGAGAATAAGATTCATATAAGGAAAGTGGTTTCCGGAGGTATCGGAAAAGTTCCGGAATATTTCGGTAGGGTACCGGAAGGTTCTAGAAAGTTCTAAAGGAGTCTAGAAGTGGGGCCCACCTAAAGTATGGGGCCCACATGGACCAAAGGGGTGCAGCTGGCCACTTGGGCCAGCTGCACCACACCCAAGTCCCACATGGGCCTAGCCGCCCAAAGAGGGAAAGGGAGGAGGAGGAGTCCTAGTCCCATAGGGACTAAGCAAGCAAGTCCTAGGGCCAGCCGGCCCAAGGCTTGCCTCCACCTACTTAAGGGGGTGGAGGGAGGGGTGTGGCACACCCTAAGGAGGACAGCCCCAAGCCGCAGCCCACCAAGCCACCAAGCCGCCACCCTAAACCCTAACCCTAGCCGACCTCCACCTTGCCGCCGCGCCACCCCTAGCACTAGGGCTGGTGCGCCACCACCATCTCCTCCTCCTCCTCCTCTTGCTTGGCTTGGCAAAGCCCTGCTCGCGGAGATCTACATCATAATTACCACCACACTGTCGTGCTGCTGAGATTCATCAAGCCACGTCTACCTCGCTTGCGGGATCAAGGAGTTGACGTCTTCATCGAGCTGAACATGTGGATACCGCGGAGGTGCTGCTTGTGCGGTACTTCGACGGATTGGATCGCGAGGATAATACATCTCCTCGCGACAAGATACGTCTAGTTGCGGGGATCGACTAGTCAACCCCTGCACCGATAAAACGCGTTTGATCGTTCTTCAAGGGTAAGAGATTGAATCTCCTTATCGCTACTTGCATCTAGTAGATCTAGATCGTGGGGTTTCTTCCACTTGTTTCGTAGGAAAAATTTTGTTTTCTATGCAACGACCCCCTACAGTGGTATCAGAACCTAGATCTATTCGTAGATGTTGGTGTGATTAGAACACAAGGAGTTGTGGGCGTTGATATTTTATGTTGCTACCTTCTCACGTGCACTTTGTATCTTGACGGGATGGTGAGATTGAAGCGGCCCGGACCAACCTTACTCGTCCGCGTACGAGAGACCGGTTCCACGATTGACACGCAACTTGTATTGCATAAGTGGCTGGCGGGTGTCTGTTTCTCTTGCCATAGTGAGATACAATTTTCAACAGAAGGCCTTTAAAAAGGATGAGTAAATAAGCGACTATTATATCACCATTGTGGTTTTACGTAGATTAGAACGGTTCTATCTGTTTGACCCAAGCCACGTAAAAATTGCACAAACAAAGTAGAGGACGTCTAACTTGTTTTTGCAGGGTTTGTGATGTGGTATGGCCAATATGTGATTTGTGATAATATATGCAATTATCATGTTTGTAATCTTTCACGACTTGCATGTCGATGAGTACGGCAACCGGCAGGAGCCATATGGTTGTCTATTATTTTATGTGACCTGCGTGTCATTGAATCACCATGTAATTGCTTTACTTTATCGCTAAGGGTAGCACTAGTAGTAATTGCAATAGTTGGTGGCCACAACCATGATGATGGCGCCACAATGCTGGAGGTGATGGAGATCATGCCGGTGCCTTGGAGATGGAGATCAAAGGCAGAAGAAGAAAGGCCATATCATATCACAATTTTGAATTGCATGTGATGTTAATCCTTTTATGCACCTTATTGCTTGCTTAGATGTGATCGCGACGGTAGCATGATAAGGTGATCTCTCACGTTAATATCAAGATAATTAAGTATTCTCCCCTAGTATGCGCCGTTGCAAAAGTTCGTCATTTTGAAGCATATGCCGGTGCTTCCACACTTCAAGGAATACAAAAAGGACACCAATCTAGTCAAGGACTATATTGGGAAAGTTTCTGTAAGTACTTTTTTCATTGCTGAATGTGCTTTCTTATTTCTGTTTCACCTTCATATGATGATCACTAATCTTGTCATTGCGTTGTTTGTTGTATTGGTAGGCCAACTTCATAATGGACACTGACTCTGGGGTCATTAAGAACACTTGCACTGACATGCTACAGAAAATATCAAAGAACAAACGTCATCGTATCAAAAAGAAATACTTCAACCCCTTACCAGCTAATCAAGTGAGCATCAACTCTCCAGATCTAGATCTTGTGTCAGACGAAGAATGACAAATGTTGGTCAAGCTGTGGTCTACGCCAAGACACAAAGTATGTGCCTTTGGTCTCATGAATCTGCTGCTGTTTTCTCACTTTGAGATCATTTATTCTTTGGTGTATATCTGTGGCTTATTCTATAAATGTAGCTGGTTTATCTTCTGCACATGATATGGTAGTGCTAGACAATGATGACATTTTGTGTTTTCTTTTTGTAGAAAACCTGTGATTCAAACGTCAAGAATCGAGAAAAGGTCGTTTACCAACAGAAAACCGGATCGAGGTCCTATGTGGCACACATTTTCGCCACTGTAAGTAACTTTTGTGTGGGGAGCTTACTGTTTGATTCTTGTTGAATAACATTTTTGATTCCCGTTGAATAATATTTTGACTCTCTTTGATAAACATTTCAGAAGGAAGAACGTAAGGGTGAAGCGCTGTCCGCGATTGACTACTTCAAGTCCACCCACAACAGCAAGAAGTTTGGCCTTTCGGAGCCGGTGAAGATTGCTATAGTAAGTCCTTCCCTTCTGCTCGAGCCTAAGGTTTATTATGTTCCATGCTTTGCTGGTTCTTTATGGAAATTCAGTGTTTATGTACAACTGTGCCTTCCTACATGATGCAGAATTTTTTATGATGTTTGTATGATTTACACTGAACCTATTGGTTTGCATAGCAGCCAGCAAGCTACAGTCTTTGTAGGTTTCTATTTTCTTTTGTGCTATGCAGTGGTTATTATTATGAAATACATAAGCAAATGTTGTATTTGTGACATGTTCTGTCCCGTTACAAGAAACCTAACATTTTGTGCAAGTTGGATATTGAAAGCTGGAACTGTACATCATGTATTTTTCTTATTTATTACAGTTGAGTATAGTTGCATGTTCCATTGCTTTGCTGCTGCTATATGTATATTCAGAGAACGTCTATTCTGCTACAATATAGCTTGCATCCGTCTTCTGCTACTAATGTGCATTCCTCCATTTGCCAGGCTAAGATGGAAAAAATGAAGGATGCGCCTGTGCCTGAAGGTCAAGAGCCCAAGTCCGCCATTGAGGTTGTTGATGAAGTCCTCAAGCAGGAAGTCAAGCAGAGCACATTTTTGAAGAATGTTGGGCTCCAGCCATCTGGGAGCAAGTCCAAACCAAGTGCTCTTGTAGCTGCTCATGTGCGTGACCTTGAGGTTCAACTCGTGACGTCAAAAGTTGAAGCTGAAGCAATGCGAGAAGAATTGGCGGCAATCAAGAAAAAGTTGGAAGAAGCTGAAGTGGCACAAGCTGCACGTGACAAGGAGTACGAGCTGATACGCATGAAGTCGCAAGAACAGGAAGAAAAGCTGGCTCACTTGATAGCTCTCTTTGGAGCTAAACCTACCGGGATCTAGGATGAGTAGTTTTGGAGTTTGTGCTGAGTTAGGTCTAAGTTATGTGCTGAACCTGTGAAACTGAGATTCGTCTAAGTTATGTGTTGAACCTGTGAACCTGAGATAATACTATCTGTGCTGAGGTGAATTTGAATATGTGCTGAGATATTTGAATTTGAATATGAATATGAATTTGAATTTGCATTCGGATCTCAATTTGAATTTGAACAGAATGCTGAAAATGGACTTGGCCCAAGCACTGTTGGACCTTAAAAAGGCCACGGCCCAGTCCTAGTTGGACTCAGTTTAAAAAAAAAACTAATTTTCAAAACTGATGGACTGTTAAAAGGCTCAGGCCTAAATAATAATTGGACTATAAAATGGCCAAGGGCAAAAAAAAAAAAAGACTAAAAAAAAGATATGAACCATGAAAGGCCAGGGCCCAGAAAATAAAAGCCCAAATTATTCGATTTGGCCCAACTTAGCCGACCAGAATTAACAGAAAAAAAGTGAATGGGCCGAATTGTTGGGCTCGGCCCAATTAAACACTGAACAGGACCGGGCTGAATCTGATCTACGACCATTTCGCTTGCTCACTAAATTGCCACGTCAGCACTGCCACGTTGGATCTGACGTGGTATGGTCAGATAGCCAGTGACCAAATAATTTGGTCACAAAATCTATGACCTTTTTTTTGGTCATAGACGTCTATGACCAATTCCCAAAAAAGGTCACGTAGTTTCATTAGTGACCCTCATCTTTTGACCAACTGTTTTTGGTCACAAAAAGGTCACAAATGAAAAATCGTGACCTTTCATTGACCAATATGGAGGGTCACTAGGTAGCATATTTCTTGTAGTGAAGCACCACGTGATGATCGGGTGTGATAGATTCTACGTCCACATACAACGGGTGTAAGCCAGTTTACACATGCATGAATACTACGGCAGATCTTGAAGAGCCTAGCATGTACAGACATGGCCTCGGGAACACAGAACCGAAAGGTTAAACACGAGTCATATAAATGATATGATCAACACTGAGTTGTTAACCATTGAAGCTACATCATCTCACGTGATGATCGGTTGTGGTGTAGTGGATTTGGATCATGTGTCACCAAACAACCAGAGAGATGTTAAGTTTAGTGGGAGTTCATATAGTAATTAATATGAACGAAAATTATCATAAACAAGTGTCCTAAGAAAATGTCTTTGCAAAATCCTTGTAGATCATGACCGACTATAGTAGTATGTTTCTTGCTGAGGAGCTGCGTCTCGATGGGTCAAACTTTGCTGAGTGGTACATGCGTCTGAGAGAAGTCCTACACACCAATAATGAGCTCTACGTGATAAATGAACCTTTAGAAGAATGCCCTGATGTTTCTACAAACTATGAGGAGTACATGGAGTGGTACGAACAAAAGACCGCCTACTTGAAAGTCGAGTGGTTGATGTGCACCTTCATGGATTCTAAGCTTGGTAGACAATTTGGCAACTTGAGCGCAATGGAGATTGTCGATGAGCTGAAAAGGCAGTTCATAGCACAAGTTAGAATTGCAAGATTTGAATGTTTGGATGAATTTCTTTCAACTAAGATGGAAGAAAACACTTGCTTGGAACAACACCTGAGGAAGATGCATAGGACATATTATACTCTAGTGGATGTTTGGAACCACGAGATGACTGGCGAGATGGCGATAGATGGGGTGTTGCGCTTGCTTCCCCCCAGCTATAAGAATTATGTCAGGGACTATGTCATGGGAAGAGATCCGATCACTTTCTGTGAGTTTGTGTCTCGGCTGTGTCATGTCAAAGTGGAACCCATAGCAGGAGAAGTAGTCAATGCAGAAGGTATATATTTTGATATATAAGTTATAAAAGTTTAATGTTCAAGTTTGCACTTGTGACTAAGTATTTGATACTTGTACTGTTTTATGAAAACAGGACCTACCGTCTGAGAAGTGTGATGGATGAACTGAGTGGATATCGCGGGATGATGGCAATCAAGGAGTTGGTGCTGGCGATGTTTTACTTCTACTTTTATCATTTTGATTAGAGGATTTGAATGAGTTTTGTAATCGAATTAAGTGTGATCTTTAAATTAGTGTGTCTCGGTTTGTGAAGACAGTTATTCATGTTAAAGACAAGTGGTTGTTCTATTTTCATGAGTAATTTCTTTTTGATGATCACGTTTCGATTATGAGATTATTATCCTTGATGTGAATCTAAATGATGATTAGTTAAACTTTTATAAAATATAGGACATACTAAAAACCTCCAAACACTTAGTAATGACAATTGTTTTAGTCATGCCAAAGATTGAATAAAACATTTTGATATTTAAATCAATGCGCCTTGACATAAGGGACATGACTAAAAATGCTATCTTTCGGAAGAGTGCAAATAATTGTTGGAAATAAACACAAGTGTTGTTTTATATTTTCAGCAAATAGAAGTCGTTATTTTGTGTGCTCCATCATAAATGATATGAGTAAACAGATGTATTTATTCGAGTTATGATATCTGATGAGATCAAATAAAATTCTGGAGTTAAGGATGTTTGAGTTAACAAGAAATTATTGAGTCTTTTCGATTTGATCAAAAGAGACAAAATATTTTCGAGTTATTGTTTTAGTATGAAGACGTGTGCAAAGTGTTTTCACAAATTACAATATTTACAATTTATTCAAAAGGGGTTTTGATGCGCACTAAATGTTGTAATCACGTTGTGTGGTCTTTCTAAAAAGGGGGTTTTCGAATTAAGGGTTTATTTAAATCATTTAGATTTATTTTGATAGCACTCTGTTTAGAAATAAGGGTCTATGTACGATTCGTGTATATTTTTCATATGAGTTATGAGAAAGAAGGTTTCATTAATTATGAGATAGTTAGAAACTGTTGCGAATAATGTTGTAGTATATTCATATGTGTGACTATGAATGTGATTCCACAATAAAGGACTAAACGGGGTAAACCAATTTGTTGGTTATGTTAAGTATTTTAGTTGTTTTTTATGATAAGGTATCATTGACAAAAGGATTGATGGAATAAATTGAAAAAATTAATCGAGATGGTTGATCTTACTTTTAATGTATCAAGTGGCACATTTTGAAAAGTGCATTAATGGTTTAGACTTGATATTTAAAAGGAGGGATTAATGATAATGATCATTGAATTTTGAATTCAGGTTTTTCAAGAGAAGTAGGATTCAAGAATATTAAAGTTTGTCATGTTACAACAATAATATTCATGATTTATTTGTCATGTTTTGGAAACAAGACATACCTGTGAAACTACAAAGAAGAAATAGAAACCTTAAATACGAAAGTGACTGAGAGTCATCCTATGTTAAGTTTAAATCACAAAGTAATTGTTACTTGATTTTGTGAAAATAATGTTTTCACCTATTTATTTTGCAAAGAGGTTTGTAGAGAATAATTAAAACTTAAAGCTAGCAAAGTACTAGCGTTTCGTATATGAGTTCTCGAATTTTAAGAGTTAAGAATTTTTGGAGGTGTCCAAAGTATCGAGAAAGTGCATGAAGAACTGAGTGAGATCTAATTAAAATATGTGGTGACATATATTAAGTGAGAGCAGAAACTAATTTCCATAATAAAACATGTGGAGACATGATTTTGAGTGGGAGCTAGTAAATCATTATTAGGTCAAATATAGAGATAACATATTTCTAAGTGGGAGCCAGAGTGCTTTCCCAAATTTTAATATGTGTATAGAATATTTTTGAGTGGGAGTTTAAAACATCTTGCTTGTGTGAAATGGTGATTTCATAAATGTTGTAAATGAGTCATGAGCCAGCATGTAACTTATGAAGTTAGTTTTTGTTTGAAGGTCAAATATCTATGGAGATAGATGTAAGCATTATATCAAGATGTTTAACATAAGTGAGAATTTTGAAGGAGCTCAAAATAGAACAAGAAAAGAAATGTTCATTTGCTTGTGAGAAATAAGTAAAACATTGAAGCTAATAACTCAATACAGAAATAATGGTTGAAGGATATGTTAGTATTCGCTATGAATTGTTCATAGATCTAAACATATAAGAACCATAATTTTGTATTTGATAAAATGTGACCCAAGTTCTTGGTTAGAAGAACGTGTTGTGAATGAGGAGTCATTTCAACATAGAGATGAGAAAATTGAATCTAGAGATTGGTAGACTTGGTTGAAGTCAAGACACCAAACTGGATTTGAAATCTCATAGAGGCAGTAGCGCAGTGAAAGCATAGTCGAAGATATCGAAGTGACTTGGAGTGCACTATCGATTTGTTAAGTCTACAACATATAGGAGTATATGATTAATTCAAGGATTAAAATATATAATATTTTGGTTTGAGAAATTTTTGTTTCAAGATTGAGTGAGTTCCGGATGCACATACTATGTGAAACTTCTTTTGACTGATCATATGTGACGTGGGCATAAAAGGGAAATGAAAATCTCACTCTATAACTAAACATATTATATTCATCATGTGATGATAAGGTTTATCATGTGATGATAGGAGGTTTATCATGCGATGATAAAGTTATGTCAATTTAGGTGACAATAACAATTATGCAAAGAACATAAAGTATTGTATAGTACAAAACATGGACCGAACCTCTTCCACGAGCAAACATGATCATCACTGAGACTTCATGGGTGTTGAATCAAAGAAAATGTAAACTAGATTATTGACTCTAGTGCAAGTGGGAGACTGTTGGGAATATACCCTGGAGGCAATAATAAAATAATTTATCAGCGTATTCATGTTTATGATAATAGTTTATTATCCATGCTATAATTGTATTAATCGGAAACATAATAGATGTGTGGAATATAAACAACCAGGTGTCCCTAGTAAGCCTCTGGAGGACTAGTTCGTTAGTCAACCAGGTGTATTATCCATGCTATAATTGCTACCATGTCTTCACGACTAGTACGTCCAAACGTTCCAAGAAGTTGAAAGTTAGAGCAGTTAATGCAGTAGAGCCGGCCCTTCCATAGTGGCTCAGGTGGTCAGAGCAAACCATCACATGGAGTCGGGCAGATCATCCTCCAAGAGTCGACGAGCCAGGGCAGCTAGCCTTGGTAGTAGCACCTCAAGTTGGGGGTTATACATTGAACAAAGTGCTTATGGATGGTGGAAGCAGTATCAACATCTTATATTATGACACATTCAAGAGGATGCAGCTGCAAGATAGACAGCTAATTCCAACAGAGACAGTGTTCCATGGGATAGTACCAGGGAAGTCGGCCAAGCCCATTGGTAAGATTTATCTTGAGGTTGCTTTTGGCACAGTGGAGAATTTTCGTTCAGAGATTATGCCCTTTGAGGTAGTGGATCTTAAGAGCCCATATCATGCTCTTTTTGGTCGACCTGCATATTTTAAGTTTATGGCCAGGCCGTGTTATGTGTACTTGAAGCTCAAGATGCCAGGTCCAGCAGGAGTCATTACAGTTAATGGCAGCAGACAGATGACATTGGAGTGCGAGTTAGGTGATGCAGCTATGGCTGAGACAGCTTGTGCTCAAGAGGAGCTGAAGTTTTACAAGGCAAATGTGGACCCGGAGGACAACTCGGTCCTTAAGAAACCGGCCATAGAGGAGAAGATGAAATTCAAATCAGCTCAAGACACAAAGCAAGTCGACTTTACCCCTGGTGATTCTTCCAAGCAGTTCACCATTGGGGCACACCTCTCTGATAAATAGGAAAGCGCGCTCGTCGAGTTCATCCGTGAGAATCGGGATGTCTTTGCATGGAAGCCATCTGACATGCCAGGAGTCCCGAGAGAACTCGCCGAGCACAGCTTACATGTTAATCCTAATGCAAGACCAGTTAAGCAGGGTCTGCGCAAGTTTCATGATGACAGGAGGAAGGCCATAGGAGAAGAGGTGGCTCGGCTCCTCGCAGCCGAGTTCATCAAGGAGGTCTTTCACCCAGAGTGGGTGGCCAATCCAGTGTTAGTGCCAAAGAAAACAGGAGAGTTGCGTATGTGCATCGACTTCACGGGCCTAAACAAGCACTGCCCTAAGGACCCGTTTGCACTACCTCGCATAGACCAGATCATTGACTCCACAGCGGGGTCAGAGTTGCTTTGTTTCTTGGATGCATATTCAGGGTACCATCAGATCAGACTCAACATAGAGGATGAGCTGAAGACGTCCTTCATCACGCCCTTCGGAGCATTTTGCTACACAACAATGCCCTTTGGACTCAAGAACGCAGGAGCTACATATCAGAGATGTATTCAGAATTGTTTCAAGAAACAAATTGGAAGAAATATCCATGCTTATGTGGATGATGTAGTGGTCAAGTCTCAGAAGGCCGACTCTCTGATAGCAGACTTGACAGAAACCTTCGAGAACCTACGCAAGTACAAGATGAAGCTCAATCCAACCAAGTGTGTCTTTGAAGTCCCTGTGGGCAAACTCCTAGGCTTCATCGTTTCAGAGAGAGGCATCGAGGCGAATCCAGAGAAAATCAAAGCTATCCATAACTTGCAGAAGCCGACTTGTCTGAAGGACGTTCAAAAGCTCACTGGATGTGTGGCAGCTCTAAGCAGGTTTACTTCAAGACTCGGGGAGAAGGCTGGTCCTCTCTACCGACTCCTGAAGAAGTCAGATAAATTCCTATGGGATGAGGAAGCTGACCGTGCTTTTGAGGAGTTGAAGAAAACTTTGTCAACAGCACCAGTGCTCGCAGCTCCTACAGATAAGGAGCCCATGCTATTATATGTAGCTGCCAACGAGAGAGTTGTCAGTGCAGTAGTAGTGGTTGAATGACCAGAGGAAGGAAAGGAGTACCCAGTGCAGAGACCTGTCTACTACATCAGTGAAGTCCTCACAGAGTCAAAGCAAAGGTACCCCCAGTGGCAGAAGTTGGTCTATGGAGTTTTTCTTGCAAGTAGAAAGCTCAAGCATTATTTCCAAGAGCATCCAATTAAGGTGGTGAGTTCAGCACCGCTGGCAGATATTATACGCAACAGAGAGGCAACAGGGCGAGTCGCCAAGTGGGCAATTGAGTTGGGTCCTTATCATATCACATATGAGCCTAGGACAGCGATCAAATCTCAAGCTTTGGTTGATTTTGTCAATGATTGGACAGATTTTACATCTTCACCAAGTACCCCTTGCACCAAGTATTGGACAATGCACTTTGATGGGTCCAGACAGTTAGAAGGCTCAGGAGCCGGCGTAGTGTTAACATCGCCTAAAGGAGATAAGTTGGCATATGTCCTTCAGTTACACTTTGATTGTACCAACAATATGGCAGAGTATGAGGCTTTGCTACATGGCCTGCGTTTGGCCAAGGAGATGAACATCAAGCGTATCAGGTGCTTTGGAGACTCGGATCTCGTAGCTCAGCAAGTGTCTGGAACTTGGGACTCAAAGGATGCAAACATGGCGGCTTATAGAAGAGCAGTCGAACAGATAGCCGGGTTCTTTTCTGGTTATCAAGTGGAGCATATTGACAGGCGCAAGAACGAGGCTGCTGATGCGTTATCACGACTCGGCTCTCGTCGAGAGAAAGTACCACCAAATGTGTTCTTGGATGAACTCCATCACCCTTCAGTCAAGTTGCCCACAGAGGAGGAGTTAGCTTTTCCAGACCCAGAGTCGGTGTTGGTAGCAGCAGCACGAGCAATCCCAACGTGGACAGAGCCCTACCTAGCATATCTCCTGCGGGGTGAACTCCCAAAGGATGAAGTCAAACGAAAGCAACTCATCAGGCGGTGCAAGTCCTACACAGTCATTAATGGCGAGTTGTACAGAAGGAGCGTTACTGGAGTCTACCAGAGATGTGTGTCTCCAGAGGAGGGCAAGCAAATATTGCAAGAGATTCACGCAGGAGATTGTGGTCATCATGCATCCACTAGATCCTTGGTGTCAAAAGCTTTTAGACACGGGTTCTTTTGGTTGACAGCACATTTGGATGCAGAGAGGATAGTTCGAGTCTGTGATGGATGTCAAAGGTACGCAAGGCAAGACCACGTGCCAGCCCAAGAACTCAGAACCATCCCTATCACGTGGCCATTTGCAGTTTGGGGACTCGACATGGTGGGCCCTTTCTCAAAGTCGCCTTGCCAGAAGACCCATCTGCTAGTAGCAGTTGACAAGTTCACCAAGTGGGTGGAAGTGGAACCCGTCAGCAGAGTCGACGGTGCATCAGCTGTGAGATTCTTCAAGAAAATAGCAACACGCTTTGGATACCCTCATAGCATCATTACAGACAATGGTACCAACTTATCAGTGGGGGAGATGGCCAAGTTTTGTGGTGAGAACAACATCAGACTCGACCTAGCCTCAGTGGCACATCCACAGTCCAATGGACAAGCAGAGAGGGCAAATCAGGAGTTGCTGAAGGGAATTAAGCCTCGGCTCCGAGTCCCTTTGCTGAGAGCCGCCGGGTCTTGGGTTGAGGAGTTACCAGCAGTACTTTGGAGCATCAGGACGACTCCTAACAGATCCACTGGCTTCACACCTTTCTTCATGGTGTATGGAGCAGAGGCTGTCTTGCCAAGCGACTTGTTGCATGACTCGCCACGAGTCGCCAATTACGTTGAGACAGAAAACGAACTCGCCCGCCAGGACTCGGTCGATGCACTTGAGGAAGCAAGGGAGTTAGCCCTTGAGAGATCAGCAGTTTATCAGCAGGGCTTGCGGCGATATCACGCATGCAGAGTCAAGACCCGGACTTTCCAGGAAGGAGACTTAGTGCTTCGCCTTGTCCAGAATAAGGAAGGGATGCACAAGTTATCTCCACCATGGGAAGGACCGTTCGTCATAAGCAAGAATCTGAACAACGGGTCGTACTATCTAATGGATGTGCGAGAGCCGGCAAGTGTAGGCAAAGGAGCTGATACAGCTCACACACTAGATCCTTATGCAGAGGCAAAGAGGCCTTGGAACATAGCTCAGTTGCGTCCATATTATACTTAAGTTGTAATAGTTTTATGATTTGCAAGGCAAAGAGCCCAGTGAGCCATGCCTAGATGTAATCGCATTGTTATGATCAAATGAAATAAAGCCGGCTTTTGTGAACATGAGTCCTTTAGTCGAGTCACCCAGTGAGTGCGCTTTGTTCTTTAAATTTTGATCATCAGGTTCTTGGGGGCTTGCTTTTCAGTGAAAAAAGTTAAGCTTAAACTCTTGGACCTGGCACAGTAGCCAAACTTTTCCTAGTCCTTTCGCTGGTAAGTCAGATGCATCCTGCACAATATGATCTATCTACAGGCATGACTTGTTTCTCTCTCTTATGGATCCTAAGGAACATATGAGTTAAGAACCTGTCAGCACAAACTGTAAGAGAAGTCATGCAGGGCCTACTTATTCATCAGTGAAAGACTAGACGGGTTATAAGAACCAAGCCGATTGGCACAAATTCAAAATAGCTAACAAGCTAAATAGTTTAAAAGCACCAGTAGTGCATCATTACAACTCAAAATAGCTAACAGGCTACACAGTTTAAAAATACCAGTAGTGCATCATTACAGAGTTTAGATACTAACAGCACAGCATTACATAGTAATCAAAAGTCATTCAAGGGATTGTCTTCCAGAGGAGTCAACTCCTTAGCTAGAGTCGGGGAGTCCTTCTTAGCAGGAGACCTGTCCTTTGCTTGAACAGCAGAAGGAGGAGTCGGCTTCAATGGAGGCTTGGTGGCGACTCTCTTCGTTTGAAAGCCAGTACCCTTGGGACTCTTCATGTGCTTAGCGAGCTCAGCTTGTTTCTGAGCGTCTCCAGAGACAGCTCTAGAAGGAGTGGGCGCAGCAGGAGTCTTCAGAGTCGACTCGGCACTTTGAACAGGAGCCGCCGGTGACGATGAACTCGGACCGGTAGAAGAAGAGAATACACCAGATGGGTCCTATGATGGGCGGCCAAAGTTTACTATCTGAGGAGTTTCTGGAGCGACTCTTTCGTTCTCCAAATCATAATGATGAACCCATACCTCAGGGTCCATCTTATTGGCAATCTCACAAGCATATGGCCGCACCAATTTTTCTTCGGCCTTGAAGTCGTCCTGAGTAAAAGGTTTCCCATCCTCATGTTGCTCAGGCTTCCCCATTGTAAGCATTGCTGGCTCTAGGGTAGTTGGATAGTAGCTGTGGGCTAAAGCCAAGATCCTGATGGAGGCTCTCCTCATGGAAGACTGTTTCCACAGACGCATATAGCCTGGTGCTCTGGACAACTCGTCCACCAGACGTTCAGGCTCTTTGGGGCACTTGCCTTTATGGTTCAGATATTTGACCACAGCACGGGCTCCCTCTTGTAGCCCATGACAGTAATCAAGCATCTCAGATAGTTGCTTGCTTGTGGGCAGTTTAAGTTTTGGGGAGTCAGCCCCTGCAGAGATCAAAGAGTGATTATCAGTTGAAAAGAAATTTAGAGAAGTGCAAAAAGGAAGCAAGCAAAAGTCATAAACTCACCAAATATGTGTTGGCACATGGCACCAATGCCCTTTTTGCAAGTGTCGAACACAGCCTTCAGGTCGTTGTGTGCCTTCTGGGCGATCTTTTTGGCATCAGCCGACTCTTTATTTACTTGCTCCAGTTGAGCAGCCAGGGCTTTCAGATCCTTCTCAAGCTGAAGGGAATGTTCTTTTTCGGCCATGGCAGACCTGGCACTGGCAGCTGCCTGGTCCTCAAGTTCTTTCATGTCTCTCTTCATCTTGGAGACAATGCACTGCAATTACAAGTCATAAAGCAAAAGTGAGCTCCACAAGTCAAATAAAGAACTCATGACCTCCAAGTCGTCACAAGTTAAACAACTTGGCGCTTGGGGGCTACTCAGGAGTCAATTTTCTCTATCAGAAAAGCAGGCATGAGTCCTAGTTGACAAGTCATAAGCTCCAAGTCGCCACAAGTTAGCAACTTGGCGCTTGGGGGCTACTGGCAGATCAGAATTTTTCATCAAGTTAAGTATGAATAAAGTAGATATATTTGCAGCTCCAAGTCGCCACAAGTAAGCAACTTGGCGCTTGGGGGCTACTCGCAGAACAGAAATTCTTCTTCAAGTAAGGTATCAGTGAATTACATATGTTGGTAGCTCCAAGTCGTCGCAAGCTGACAACTCGGCGCTTGGGGGCTACTCGTGCGAAAGTTTTTGGTCTAAGGACCCGACAGATAGTAAATTATCAGCCCCGAGTCCTAGTAAAAGCTAAGGACCCAGTGCTTGGGGGCTACAGTGTGCAAATTTTTTCTATATAGCAATTGAGTTCAGTTTCAAATCAAAGCACCTATCCTAGTCACAAGTCACCACAGACAGGTGCTTGGGGGCTACTGGGATAGGATGATGCCAGAAAAGCATATAAGGTGAAGTCAGAGGACTTACTTCATGAACCATGAGGAGAGATCTAAGAGCAGCTTGCTCGTCATCCTTCAGCCTAGCAGATTGATCGTTCAAGTCAACCGCTTCAGCGTAAGCTTCAGAAAATGACATGTTATCAGCTACTCGAAGTCGGCTATAATCAGTTGACGACTTGATCTTGATGGACGGAGAGGCTGCAGGAGTCGGCTTCACCGGAGCCGGCTGAACTTGAGGCGCAATATCAGGAGTCCCAGTCCCAGAGGTGGGCTGGGCTATTGTTGGAGTCGTCGCCCGAGTCCTTGAAGGGGACTCGGGGATGGTTGGAGTTGTCGCTGTACCAGCAGATGCAGCAATGGAAGGACCCGTCCTTGCGCTTGTAGTCTCGGAAGCCGAAGGAGGTGCAGGTCCACGACCGGAGGTGGCATCAGCCATGCCTGGGAGCTTGGTTACTTTAGCACAAGGCCGAGCCCTGAAATACACAAAGATAGAAGTCAGCACCAGAATTAATGAAAAGGGAAAAAAGCAGAAGTCATTTGAATACAAGTATAGAAGCAAAGGAACCTTACCCAATATTGGTCTCCAGGTCCAAGGAGGCCTGAGAGTCTGAAGAAGGCATTGACATCCCAGAGTGGTAAGAGTCGTCCTTATGGGGAGGAGAAGCCGATTTCCGCTGGTGTGAAACTGGCAGAGGCTCAGGAGCATCTGCAGGCCCATCGGAGCGCAGCTTCCTCTTCCTGGCGGCGATAACACTCTGCATGTGTTCTTCAGGCTTAGTGGGAGAGCGAGAGGACCCAAGGACTCGTGAGAGTGGTACCTTGGGAACAGCCTCTCGAGAGCCATTAGTGTTTGAGGCTGGAGAAGAGGAGGAGTGACTCCTAGCTGAGGACTCCGCAGATATTGATGGCTGAGCAGCAGCAGAGGTAGTGTCAGCTTGTCTCGTGACGGGAGCCTCTGGAGAGGACTCGTCGTCGTCAATTTCTTTCACAATGGGAGCCTCCTGAGAGGACTCCTCTTCATCAGCATTTTCAGTTGGAGCCTCTGGCGAGGACTCCTCATCGGCAACATCATCTTCAACGGGAGCCCCCTGGGAGGACTCCTCATTAGCATCATCAGTGTCTTCTGCCACAGTAGTTTGATCTGTGGCAGGAGTCTCCTCCTCAACTTCCTCTTCAGCCTCAGCCTCAGCTTCAGCTTTGTTCTTAGTACCAGCTCTAGAGGCCGGCTTCCAGAAGGAGTCGGTGAGCTGCAGTAGAGTCAACAAAAGTGAGTCAGTAAGCAGTGCAAGTAAGATCAAGGTAGAGATAAGGTAGAGAATGATACTTACATCAGGAGCTGGGTTGGTGGAGCAGAATGGCTGGAGCCCAAAATGGGCTTGGTCCTTCACCGGTTTCCCAGTCAACTTTTTGATAAGTCGACCAAGTTCGGGTCCATCGAATAATTGCTCCGTCACTCGGAGGTCATCACCAGCACATCTAGTATATGAGCATATCAACCGAGTCCTAGGACTCAGTGGCTGGATTCTCCAGGTCGTCCAGCAGCGGACAAGATCCATGTTTTCTAAGTTATGAGATAAGAGGGCCCGGATTCGAGTGATCAGAGACTCGACTCTTGGCCGGGCGGCCTCTGGGCACCTAGCTTTCATCAGAGGAGTCGCCCGAAGGCGGTCCTCAGAGAATAAGGGAAGTTTTGGTTCATTTGCAGGGGAGGTGTCCTTGCAATAGAAGAAGGTTTTCTGCCAATCCTTGACGCGATTGGGAAAGATTGGCTTTGGGAAGACAGAGTTGAGGCGCCGTTGAAGAGCGACGGCGCCACATTGGAGAAGAGGGCCCCCAGAGGTCTCGGGCTGAGGGTTGCAGTAGAAGAGCTCAAGCCAGAGATCGATGTCAGGCTTAATCTGGAGGTAAAAACCTCACAGAGAACGACGAAATTGGAAAGGGTGAGAATGGAGTTAGGAGCCAGATCGTGAATCCGTAGCTCATAGAGTTCGAGGAGCTGGCGGAAGAAAAGATCGCCGGGGGAGAAAATCCGTGGAACAGGTGCTCCACGAAGACAACTACTTCGCCCTTAGCGGGAGAGGGAACAACCTCATCCCCTGGGGCCCAAGCTTGAGCGCTGGAAGGAATCAAACCTGAGAGCCTATGAGTCTTCAATTGCTCCGCCGTGACCACAGATCCACCCCAATCGGCGGAAATCGATCGCTTGGAAGAGGATTTTGCGGCGGCGGCGGCCGCGGCAGCGATGTCCACCGTCCTGCTCGACGAGGATGCCTTGGCCTTGGATGTGGTCTTTGCGCGCTTGGGAGCCATGGCGTGCGGGCGGTGCGTGCTGGGCGCGGAAAGAGATGGGCGCGAAGAGAAAGAAGAGGTTTTGAGCTGAAAGGGGCAAGTGAGGTTTAAAACCTAACCCTTCGGTATTTATCGAGAGGGTAAAACCCTAAGAGAGTTACAGTGCAGGTCCACAGTAAACTGTGGATAACGTTTCATTAGCGACGGTTCAGTGGTTAACAGAAAAGACATAGCAGAGAAAGGTTAAAGTCGCAGAAATGGATGAAGCCGGCTTGTCCCAGAATGACGAGTCCTGTGGTAGTGAAAATCAAGTTGTCTGGTCCTTGTTCGCAAGAGTCACAGTAGACCCGGCCGGCATGTGCAAGGGCAGGGGTGATGACTTGAACAAGGAATGAGGATAGATTCATCTTTTTTATATTTCATGTCTTATGCAGGAATTCATCTTGGAGCTAGCAGCAAGCGACTTTGGAGCCTATGGCTCAAGTGAGAGGAGTCGACCCAGGGAGTCGAACCAACAAGTCAGAAGAAGCCGCCAAGCTGCGTCCAAGATAAATTCGGGGGCTACTGATGGGGGGATACTTTATAGGTAGGCCCATGGACCCGGAAAGTAGACCCGCCAAGACCAAGAAGGCCAACGCCGAGTCACGAGACAAGTCGCATGGGCTGGGCTGGAGACAAGCCGACCAAGGCCCGTGTGGAGAAAGAGGCTCGTCCAAAGAAGGAGTCCAAGTACAACCCGGAGTCTAACTTGGAAGACCAAGACGTAGAGTAGGACTCCATGTTCTAGTGTGACTCGGTATAGCCTGTAAGTCCAGGGACCCGGCGGCCTTATAAGCAGGGTCCTGGACCTTAGATCAATGAGTTCGAAGAGATAAGTTTCAACCAGTAGAGACACCCTAGCCACCAGAGAGAAGTCGCCGGCTCCTAAGTTGTGGGAGCCGGGTCCTTGTAATCGAGATATAATCAAGAGCAATAACATAGAAGCAGGAAGTAGGTCTTTACCTCGAATCAGAGGGGCCGAACCTGGGTAAATCCTTGTTCCTTGGCGAGATTAACCGTTCCTACGTACTTCAGTCATCAATGGCCCCGGAACTCATCTTCCCTGAGGAAGAACTTGCCGTGACAACCCCACGACAAGTTGGTTAAAGGTTTCCTAACCATAGGACTTGTTATAGTCACTTGATAACGGATTCATATCATTGGGAGAATGATATGATGGACAAGACCCAAATAATAAAGAGTTGCAATTGATCGTGTCACAAAGTTTCATTGCCAACACTTTTAGCATATGCCAAGTATAGTTTTCTTAGACCATGAGATTATGTCACTCCCGTTTATCGGATGAATGCTTTGTGGACATCAAACGTCACTTCGTAGCTGGGTGATTATAAAGATGGCTTTCAGGTATCTCCGATGGTAGGTTGTTGGGTGACATGAATCAAGAGTGGGATTTGTCCCTCCATGTGACGGAGAAGATATCTCCAGGCCTTCTCGATAATATAGCATCATAAAGTCTGCAGACATGTGATTAGGTGGTAATCACGGAGATCCTATAGTATGGACGAGTAAAGAGAACTTGCCGGTAACGAGATTAAACTAGACATGGGGATGTCAATTATTAAATCTCGGGCAAGTAAAACATCGTGAGACAAAGGGAATCGTAAATGAGATTGATTGAATCTCCGGCATCGTGGTTCAATCGAGAAAGAGTTTCGTTGAGTGTATAGGAATTAATATGGACATCCCGGTCCCGCTATTAATTATTGATATGATCATGTCTATACATTCTCGAACCCGTAGGGTCACACACTTAACGCTCCGATGAAGTTAGGGTTAGCGATGAATTAAATGATGGAATGAATGAATGGTGATTCGGAGTCTCGGATGAGATCATAGACATCACGAGGAGTTCTGGAAGAGTCCGGAGAATAAGATTCATATAAGGAAAGTGGTTTCCGGAGGTATCGGAAAAGTTCCGGAATATTTCGGTAGGGTACCGGAAGGTTCTAGAAAGTTCTAGAGGACTCTAGAAGTGGGGCCCACCTAAAGTATGGGGCCACATGGACCAAAGGGGTGCAGCTGGCCACTTGGGCCAGCCGCACCACACCGAAGGCCCACATGGGCCTAGCCAGCCAAAGAGGGAAAGGGAGGAGGAGGAGTCCTAGTCCCATACGGACTCGGCCTGCTTGGTGGGCAAGCAAGTCCTAGGGCCGGCCGGCCCTAGGCTTGCCTCCACCTATTTAAGGGGGTGGAGGGAGGGGTGCGGCACACCCTAAGGAGGACAGCCCCAAGCCGCACCCCACTAAGCCACCAAGCCGCCACCCTAAACCCTAACCCTAGCCGACCTCCACCTTGCCGCCGCGCCACCCCTAGCACTAGGGCTGGTGTGCCACCACCATCTCCTCCTCCTCCTCTTGCTTGGCTTGGCGAACCCCTGCTCGTGGAGATCTACATCATCATCACCACCACACCATCGTGCTGCTGAGATTCATCAAGCCACGTCTACCTCGCTTGCGGGATCAAGGAGTTGACTTCTTCATCGAGCTGAACGTGTGGATACCGCGGAGGTGCTGCTCGTGTGGTACTTCTACGGATTGGATCATGAGGATAATACATCTCCTCGCGGCTAGATATGTCTAGTTGCGGGGATCGACTAGTCAACCCCTGCACCGACAAAACGCGTTTGATCGTTCTTCAAGGGTAAGAGATTGGATCTCCTTCTCGCTACTTGCATCTAGTAGATCTAGATCGTGGGATTTCTTCCGCTTGTTTCGTAGGAAATTTTTAGTTTTCTATGCAACGACCCCTACAATTTTATCCTTGTTTTTTAAGTTTTTGTGTGCCAAGAATTAGCCTCTAATGCTTAGAGAGTGCAAAGTTTTGTTTTGCTGTCCAGAGACAGATTCTGAGCTCCTGTTGCAGGAAAATCCGAAAAATCCCAGAACATTATCTTTTTCTGGAAATATTTGACAGAAAGCCTTATAATTTTATCTATCTTTCATTAGTTTTAAGTTTTTTTATTTTAGACGCGTAAGTGCCTCTAAAAAATAGATCTTTACCGACTGTCCAGTTTTGACAGATTATGTCATTATTTGTGTTTGCCTCTTTTATTAACGTCATTAGTGGTACTTTTGGATGGAGTGCTACCCTTGAGGCTTAGTAAACAGTAGCTAATGATAAATCAAGTTTGTGCAATTTGTCTTAGTGGAACCCAAGTGAGTTTTGTTTTATTGGGACTAACCCTCTAATCAGTTTATGCAAAGTTTTGTGTGAAGTGAGTTTTTAGGTTCCACGAGAGAAGATGATGAACGAAATTGAAGGATGAACAAAAGCACAAGCTTGGGGGTTCCCCCATGGCATCCCCCTGAACATTCAATAAGACTCAAGCATCTAAGATTGGGGATGCCCAAGGCATCCCCTCTTCTTCATCGACAACCATCAGATCGTCTCCGTGGAAACTATGTTTTTATCACTTCTCATATTATGTGCTGTTCTTGGAGCGTCATTATATTTTGCTTTCAGTTTGTGTTAGCTTGTTTTCTGGTCATGTACTTTGTTGGATCCTTGCTGTCTTGTGTGGGGGAGAGACACACTCCGCTTTTTCATTAGAATACTCATGTGCTTCGCTTATATTTTGTTAAGTATTCTTAGCTTTGTTTTCTTGTCAGCTCTTCTGCTTCACTTATATCTTTTTAAGAGCTGTTAGTTGTTGTTATTGGACTCTCTTTTGCTTAACTTACATTTGTTTAGAGAGTTGTTTGTGGTAGCTTGCTTGATTTGTAGGAATGATAAAAATGTCGTGCATGTGGTAGTGGTGTGATGAAAAACTTGTATAGTCATGTAGATCTTCATGTTTAAATAACTTGAAACTTGCTAATTGTATTGAGATGTTAAGTGAATTAATGCTTAAACTTGCTGGTTATTTATATTAAGGCTCATTAGTGAAGAACTACTGTTAATGCTTGAATTTATAAAGTTTCGCCATGCTTGTAAGTTTGATAGCCAAGTGTTTTCATCAAATGAAAGTTTGGTTAACAAGGGAGACAATTTAGAGTTTGTGTGGTTATGCTTAATGTATGCTCTATAGTCATTCTTGTTCCGTTGCTGGTGCTTGTTTGCTTTGATATCTTTGCTAGCCAAAAACTTTGTACTGAGCGGGAATGCTGCTTGTGCATCCAAACTCCTTGAGCCAAATATCTTTCCAGCAGTGTCCACCATACCTACCTATACATGGTATTTCGTGCCATTCTAAGTAAATTTGTCATGTGCTACCTTTAAAACTTCAAAATACTCCAATTTGTGCCTCCGTTTTTAAGCTCATGAGGAAGTAGTGAGGAAGTTTTGTTATATCCGGTGTTAAGCAAGGTCATTTCCCCCGTTCACTTGGTGAGGATGGATTACGTGCTCACTTAAATTTGACGAGAGTTGGCGAGGGTTCCCAGCCCACAAAATATAAATTCAACATCATTAATATCTCCGTCACACAATGAATCTGAGAAATCGGTCAAACATTCACTAGCAGGAAAATGCTTATAGGTGGGATCTATAGCTGTGGCGCACTAACCACGACCTGCGCCACGGCTAAGTATGCGTGGCGCACCACCTGGGCCTGCGCCACGGGTAGTCCAATAGCCGTGGCGCACGCTGCACGCCCCTGCGCCATGGCTAAGTTGGACCCTAGCCGGCCAGTCTGCGCACACATAAGCGTGGCGCGCGCCTAAATTATGTGCGCCACGGCTAGGAAAATATGCGTGGCGCAGCATCCTGTCGGTGGGCCATGGCTAAGTGTGGGACCCAGTGCCACTTTTGGTGGCCACTTAGCCATGGCGCACCTCTTCCTAATGCGCCACGGCTAAGTGTGGGCCCAGGTTTACCTTTTCTGCTGGCACCTGTATCCCAACTTAGCCATGGCGCACCGCTTTCCAGTGCGCCACGGCTAACATATACTAGTGGCGCAGCATATTTGTGTGCGCCACGGCTAAGCCTGGCTGCACTTTAACTTTTTGGCTGCGCCCACCACCACCTCCTTTTCTCCTCTTCTCTTCTTCTTCCCCAATCATTTTCAAATCTGGTCGTCCCTTCCTCCTCCCTACCTCATTTTCTTCTCTCTCTTCACATATTTTTGCCACCTAAATCTACTTATTTGCTTCATATATATGTGAGGAAACATCTCCCATATCTCGTGCTCGATCTTCCTCCTCCGGGCGCTCTCTCTTTCGACGTCTCTCGCCCTCTTGACGGTGAGTTTATGTGATGGATGCGAAGGTTGTGATGTGTGTGGTTGTATGTGATGGATGAGAAGGTTGTGATGTGTGTGGGTTGTATGTGATGGATGAGAAGATTGTGATGTGTGTGTGGTGGTTGTTGTTGCGCGTGCGGGCCGACGGGCGCGCATATGTATGTGAATGTAATGATGAAGAAGGTTGTGATGCACCGGCGTGTGTTTGCATATGTGTATGCCATGATCGAAATGATGAGTTGCCGATGTTTTCGTCGAAATGTAGATTCATTTCCATTTCGGCGAATGTTCCGACTCTCCCGGGGCCAAAAATTAGCAAAGGTCATGCCGATTTTTTCTGTGAAATATTTTGTTTCTAATATAATTCTTTTGTTCTATATGTAGAGCGTAGGCGACAATGATCATCATCATGAGCGAAAGTATTGTTGCTAGATATTTGAAATATGCGACGACCGTGATGGTTAAAAACAATGACACCGGGATAAAGTGTCCGTGTCGAACATGCAAACTAGGCACCGTGCTCGATCCCTTTTCCGGCACATTGCAGGAGCATCTTCTCAGGAAAGGTTTTATGGATGACTTCACTTACGAGGATGATGATGAGGACGTCCATGGGGGCGTGGCGGGAAATGATCAGGAAGACGAAGAGGCGCCTCCCGATTATGATGACGAAGAATATTTCGGGCATGATGATGAAGAAGAAGCCGACGTAAATGGTGGAGAAGACGCGGGCACGCCGACGCTGCTAACTTCAGTCGTGCGGGACCCTCATGTTCAAGAATTGCTTCTCAGAAAGTCGAGTAACGCTGCTAGAGAGGCTAAGCTGGTGCAGCTGGAGATAGACTCGAATGCTCTGTTGTATACGGGATGTGGGCCCGAGGATACCCGCTTGAAAGTAACGCTCATGGCTCTGTAGATGAAGGAAAAACACAAATGGACAGACGCAAACTTCGACGAGAACTTGAAATTTTGGCATGATCGTCTTCCTGAGGGGAACACGTGTCCTAGCAGTATCGAAGAGGCCAAAATATCGTGTGCCCTTTTGATTTACCGCACATCAAATACCATGTTTGCATCAATGATTGCTTCATTTATCCAGAAAATGACGCAAAGAAAACTGCATGTTCGGTGTGCGGCGCTGCTCGATACAAGAAAGGGAAAAAGAAAGCTCCTCGAAAAGTGGTATGGTACCTTCCGATCATTCCTCGTCTGCAGCGGCTTTTCACAGACCCTATGGAAGCAAAGTTAATGCACTGGCACGCGGAAAGGAATAAGCCGAAAAACGAAGAGGTGGATAAGATGCTGAGACACCCTTCAGATGCTAAGCAATGGGAAGCTTAGACTTTGAATACCCAACTTTTGGGGATGATCCAAGAAGTGTCTGATGACTCCCAAGTGCAGGAGATCAATTGTAGTACTTTTCTATTAGAAAAGGTTGTCGAACCCACGAGGAGCTGAAGGTATTGGTTCGCAAGAATGATAAATAAAACAATAAAAGATGCAAGTGTTTTGGGGAGTTTTTTGGTTGTATAGATGCAAAAGAATAAAAATGCTTAAGATAGATGGTAGCAAGTAGAAAGCTCTTCAAAGAGAGAAAGCCCAATCCTCTATGTGGCAAGAGGACAAGCTCAAGTGATGTGTGTCTTATATGTGGAAAATGTTCCCGAGGGCCGCATGGATGTTGCTATGCATAGAGATTTATTAAACAACACGTTGAATATCTTGTCAAGTTTTAATCTTCTTTGGACGGAGCCATTGTTAGGCATAGCTAAATGAATAAACTAAACCCCTTATGATGGATCATGTGGCCAAGTAAATGACTGCACAAGAATTATTAAGACATAAAGTCCCACCATAGCATTACACTCTAAGGTCCCCGATAATAATTCCCCATAAAGTAACTTCATGACTCGGTCTTAGGTTTACTTGTCCTCCTAAGTCTCCCTCAATTCATCACACTACGGTGTTCTCCTATGAGCCCATATAGGTGAAGTGTTGTGCAGTCGATGTTCGCACAACACCATCATAGAATCACATAAAAAGATAAACACTAGACAAAATACCAACACATGTCATATATAAATCATTGCCAATTCATCCTATGCCCTCAGGAACATACGGGAACTACTCACAACGTGCAAACATAATGATATTCAGTGGCATAAGTGGTACAACACAATCTGAAAATATAACTTCACCTCCAAATAATGACAAGTACTCAATCACCAACATGAATAAGAGCACAAGACAAGTATCTAGGGTATAGCAACTCTCAAACTACGAGGGGGACGGAGTGGATCACGGAGATGATGATGGAGATGGTGCTGGTCTTGGTGATGGTGATGATGTAGAGGCCTCCTCCCACGCCAAGGAGGAGAAGTGATGGTGATGACGATGATTTCCCCCTCCTCCGGAGCTCCGGAGCAGCAAGATCTGATCCCCCTCAGAGGGAATCAGGAGTTTCGCTGCTGCCGCCGCCGCCTCGGATGGACTTGGAAAAATTAGGGCGTTACTTTTTTGGCGAGACGATGACGTGCTAAAAAGCCCCGAGCGAGGAAGTGCCCGAGGCTCCATTTGGTGGGCCCCACGCGGCCAAAGAATCTAGCCGTGTGGGCCCCCCTCTTTTGGGCCTCGTGGCTCTTCTCGCTTAGTTCTTCTTCCCTCTGTTGTTCTCCCGATGAAAAACCAGCTGTGCAATTTTCCTTTTTCCATTTGGGTCCCTGTAGCTCCTGGAACACTAAAAACAAGAAAATTGAGGTTTTCTGCCTCCCAAAATTAAATACCAAAAATAGGGACTTTGTATGAAAGTCCCATAAATCATCTAAAACATGCAAAAACAATGATATAACAATGCCAACAACATTCTAATATGATGATATAAGATGTATAAATGATGATATAAAATGCACGTATCAACTCCCCCAAGCTTAAACCTTTACTCGTCCTCGAGTAAGTAAGGACATAGATCATCACATGCATCAATGGACTTATGGTTGATAAATGAATACGGGCATTGTATCATCATCATATTCAATTGCAATGTAATATTAATGGACTAAAACTCATACACATGAGGGCAACATAAGTAGAAGCTCTAGCAATCACCCGTTACTTTTGAAAGCAAATTACCATTGTATGTTGGACAATTGGATCATACAACTTTTCACATGATTTTGTTCTTTATGGAAAGCATTATAATATTTGATACTTTGCTGAAATTTAAAGACAAGATAAACTCTTATTGAATAACTAGTTAAAAGAAGACAAATAAAAAGATAAATATGATATTGTTTATCCCCTTGCTTCACTAGTAACTAGTACAAACTTCAGTCATGGATATTTCAAACAAGTTCTTATGCTCAATACAACCTTTATCTCACACTTTCCATGGCTAGCCGAATCCTCGGGTGCCCTCCTTTTCATTCACTTTTCAAGAGCATAAGTATTAAAATATCCATGATCATCAATTTGCTCAAAAGATACTAGAGTATAACAAGAGCGCTTCATATTCTTTTCATTGACCTTCTTAACTCTTTATTCTACAAGACCGCATCTCAACCTTAAACTATAAATTTTCAAGTCATGTTGACTTATTCTCTTTACTTATTCTATAATGGGATAATTCTACAATTGTCCAACACACATCAAGTTAATTATTCAAGGCAAGATGTGACTGAAACTTATAAACATGCCACGCTCATTTGCATGAGTGTTACCCATAAATCTCCAAAACAAGATACCCATGAATGACACCATACTTTAATATTCATTGATAAACCACAAGAGGATACATGATAATGCTCTATGAGCTCACACAAGCCTAAAAGAGATTGATACTAAAAGCAAACACACCATGACTAAACAGATAGATAAACTAATAAAGATAAAGACTAGGTTGAACTCCCCCAATCTTGACGTTTTGCTAGAGCCTCTTTATTTCTTTTCCTTCCTGTCTTCATAATAATTATCTTCAAGGTCTCCAACAATGCTCATCATAAGATTATAGACCTCCTCGAACTTGCTTGCAGCTTTTCCCAATTTTCCATGAGATCCTTTTCCACCGTCTTCTTGCTAGGCTTCCACTCCAGGCTTGGTACTTTTACATTGGGGATCTTACGATCCCATTCACCAGGGTAATTCTCTTGGGTGGCATGCTGAACTTCCCTGTCAATAAGAGTAGAAAGCACGTTTTTGCTAGCAAGTGCATGCCTGGGAACCTTCCCTCCTGTGCTCATGCGCGCCGACTGCCTCTTGTTCCCAAGAGACACGTACGCCCTTACACCAGCAACAGGGATGGGAGAAGGTGGTGCTGTTGCGATAGGAGTGATGTTGGCGAAGGGCTTGTATTCTTCTTCTTCTTCTTTCTCCATCTCCTCCTCGCGGTCTTCAACGTCGGAGTAGTCCTTCCTCTTCCTATTCCTCCTCCATATGGACGTGGGGCTGTTGCCTTCGAGTTCATCATCATCGTCCATGGAGGAGCATTGGTAGGAGTCTCCCGAAGACATAGCTAAAACCTGACAGGCAGAAACAGCAAAAACAAAGATCGCTCGAAAACGCTCGGTGCGAGATTAGATCGACGGAAGGGGGTATATATTGAAGGTTTTTAGGTCAAGACGAAGCGTCGGAGTCGAAAACGAGACGAAACGGGACTCCGAGGGGCAAAAGGAGTGGGCCCACGCGGCCAAAGAATCTAGCCGCATGGGGCCCCCTCTTTTCCTCCTCGGGGCTCCGTTCCTTCCAATTTTCTTGTCCCACACGTTAATTTCCATAAAAAATGAGTTCCGTAAATTTTCATGCAATTCCGAGAAACTTCCTAATACAAAAGTTACCAATTATTGATTTTGGGTTGCTGAAACTGCAAGACCTCTCTCAATTACCTCCTCCGGTGTTTGCAAATTAAACTTCTCCACCATTCCGACAAAGCTCTTTCCTGCAATATAATGTTTAAGATGTTGTCCATTGACTACATGAGGTTTACCTTTCATGCCACCGTAGAGACGGATAGCTCTTGAACGGTACACTTCCTGTATGACTAATGGTCCCTTCCACTTTGAAACTAACTTTCCTGTAGAAAACTTGAAACAAGAGTTGTATAATAAAACTTGATCCCCTACTTTGAACTCTTTCCTCTTAATTCTCTTGTCATGCCAAATCTTAACTTTTTCTTTAAACATTTTAGCATTTTCATAAGCTTCGTTCCTCCATTCATCTAGTAAGTTTAAATCAAGAATTCTCTTCTCTCCCGTAGTTTTAAAATCAAAGTTCAATTGTTTAATAGCCCATCTAGCTGTATGCTCTAATTCGACAGGTAAATGACAAGCTTTTCCATAAACCATTTTATAAGGAGACATTCCCATAGGATTTTTAAAAGCGGTTCTATAAGCCCATAATGCATCATTAATTTTAAGTGGCCAATCAGACCTAGACTTATTCACTGTCTTTTCCAAAATGAGTTTAATTTCCCTGTTACTTAATTCAACTTGTCCACCTGTTTGAGGATGATAAGGAGATGCAATTCTATGATTAACATCATGTTTTGCTAATGTTTTCCTAAGAACACCATGTATGAAATGAGAACCACCATCAGTAATTAAAAACCTGGGACCACCAAACCTGGGGAAGATGATGTCCTTCAGCATCTTCATTGCTGTGGCATGATCTGCACTTTTGGTTGGAATTGCTTCCACCCACTTTGCAACATAATCCACTGCAACCAAAATATGAGTATGCTTTGTCTTTGAAGCTGGGAAAGGTCCCATAAAGTCAAAACCCCACACATCAAATGGTTCAAGTGGTAAAGAGTAATTCATAGGCATTTCATTTCTCCTACTAATATTTCCTACTCTTTGAAATTTATCACAAGATTTAACATATTCAGCACAATCCTAAAATAAAGTAGGCACATAAAAACCAGATTGTAATACCTTTGCACCTGTACGATCTCCTACATGATGCCCTCCATAAGGACTGTCATGACAATCTCTTATAATAGCCTATTGTTCATGCTCAGGTACACAACGTCTAATAATACCATTCACACTTTTCTTATAGAGGAAAGGATCATCCAAAAAATAATGTCTAAGATCATAAAAGAATTTCTTTCTTTGTTGATAAGTGAAGTGTGGAGGTAAAACTTTACCAACAATAAAATTTGCATAGTTGGCAAACCATGGAGATGCAACTTTAGCACTAGAGACATTAACATTTGCAAGTTGTTCATTAACAAAACTATTGTTAATAGGAATAGGATCATCAGGTATATTTTCCATTTTAGAAAGATGATCAGCTACTTGATTATCTTCCCCTTTTCTATCAACAATGTGTAAATCAAATTCTTGCAATAAAAGTACCCATCTTATTAGTCTAGGCTTAGCATCTTTCTTATTCATTAAATATTTAATAGCAGAATGATCAGTATGTATTGTGACTTTGGAATCAGTAATATAAGGTCTAAATTTGTCACAAGCAAATAGCACTGCTAAAAATTCCTTTTCAGTTGTAGCATAATTCCTTTGAGCAGCATCAAGTGTTCTACTAGCATAATAAATAACATTAAGTTTCTTATCAACACGTTGGCCCAAAACAGCCCCAACTGCATAATCACTAGCATCACACATAATTTCAAAAGGCAAATTCCAATCAGGAGGTTGAATAATAGGAGCACTTATTAAAGCATTCTTCAAAACATTAAAAGATTCAATACAATCACCATTAAAAGAGAAAGGAACGTCCTTTTGCAAAAGATTGGTTAGAGGTTTGGATATTTTGGAGAAATCTTTAATAAACCTACGGTAAAACCTGCATGTCCAAGAAAACTTCTTATACCTTTGATGTCCCTTGGGTATGGCAGCTTTTCAATAGCTTCTATCTTTGCTGGGTCAACTTCTATTCCTTTTCCAGAAATCCGATGCCCAAGGACAATACCTTCAGTTACCATGAAGTGACACTTTTCCCAATTAAGAACTAAGTGTTGGTCTTCACAACGCTGCAAAACTTTGTTAAGGTTGAACAAGCAATTATCGAAGGAAGTACCATACACAGAGAAATCATCCATAAAAACCTCCATTATCTTTTCGATATAATCAGCAAATATAGCATTCATGCATCTTTGAAAAGTAGCAGGAGCATTACACAAACCAAACGGCATTCTCCTATAAGCAAATGTACCATATGGGCAAGTAAAAGTGGTCTTTTCTTGATCATCTTTATGAACAGGACTTTGTGAGAAACCTGAATAACCATCTAAATAGCAAAAGTGAGAGTGTTTAGATAACCTTTCTAGCATTTGATCAATAAATGGCAATGGGTAATGATCTTTACGAGTTGCTTTATTTAACTTCCTGTAATCAATACACATTCTATAACCAACAATAGTACGCTGAGCCACAAGTTGATCCTCATTATTTGGAACGACGGTCATTCCACCCTTTTTAGGAACACAATGAACAGGACTAACCCACTTACTATTAGCTATGGGATAGATGATGCCAGATTCAATAAGTCTTATTACCTCTTTTCTTACCACTTCTTTCATTTTTGGATGGAGACGGCGTTGATATTCAACAACAGGTTTTGCATCCTCTTCCAAATTAATTTTATGCATACATAGAGCTGGGCTTATACCTTTAAGATCATCAAGAGAGTATCCAATGGCTAGTCGGTGAGCCTTAAGCACATCAAGTAGTTTCTCTTCTTCTTCAGCTGAAAGGTTAGCACTAATAATAACAGGATATATATTCTTTTCATCCAAGTATGCATATTTAAGATTTATAGGCAAAGGTTTTAATTCAAAGCTAGGATCTCCTTTAGGTAGTGGTAGCACCAACAGTGTGTAAGAAAGGTCTACCAAAAATGATAGGATAGAATGAGTCTTGAGGGCAACCAAGAACAATAAAATCAGCAGGATATTTTATTTTGCCAACCAATATTTCAACATCCCTAACAATTCCCAATGGACTAATATAATCTTTATTAGCAAGTTGAATTGTCATACCTATCTCTTCCATAGTGAAAGGATCAATATCAGGTTTGATTTCAAGATAAAGAGAATATGGAATGACACTAATACTTGCTCCAATATCACACAAGCCACGATAACTTGAAGTCCCAATAGAGCATGATATAATAGGCTTACCAACCTTGGCCGAAATGCCTTTAATAACTTTAGTAGCATCTTCACATTAATAGACATCGATAGGATCTTTTTCATTTAGTTGTTTGATAACTGAAATTTAACTGTTGACTTCCACTTGTTCATAAGGCTGAGAACATCTTATGTTACTCTTGTTAGTAACATCAATAAGTAAATTCTCCTTAACTTGGTTTGGATATGGAGGTGTTTCGACATACTCCTCGATTGTCACAGATGACACCTGTTCTACCTGTTTAATAACTTTAGGAACAACAATAGATTGTTTAACAGGTTCAACGTAAACTTCAAACCCACTTTTAGGGAAACCAATATGACTAGCAAAAGATTTAGCTATCTCAATTATAACATAGGGATCAAGTCCAAAATTACTCAGATTCTTAAACAAAATAGAAGTAGAGAAATTCTCTACACATGAATATTGATAATCTAAATAAGGCTCATTACCTTTGTCAAGATCCCATTGACCAGTATTTTCAGCGATAGTCTCCAACAAATTCCATGCTTTTTCTTCAGTATTATTTGTAAAACTTCCACCAGATGAAGTATCCAAAAACTCCTTGTTTTTTCTTTGATAGCCTCACATAAAAATTTATCAATATAATTTTCCTTGTAAGATCATGACAAGGATTCTTGCGAAGGAGTTCCTTTAACCTCCCCCAAGCTTGAGTGATGCTCTCTCCCTGATATGGACATGGTTACATTGGATACGAACAAAGATATTGCACGCATGCATATATTCTAGGTGATTTCTATGAATAATCATATATTATATTTTAATATTATTGGGAACAAAAATACGACACCTTCTTTTATCTTACACAGAGCTATATACGAGTTGTTCAAACTACGAGTCAAGATACGAAAAGGTTTAATGGATCCCGCGTCGATGATCAAGCTAATGCACATCAAGGAAATACAAAATACATCTATCATTATATTGCATGTGGCCATGTCTCAATCGGTACATGCGTGCAGCCATGCACACCAAGGCAACGATGCATGCATCCTGGCATGCATATCCATCGATGCATGTGGCTGCTCTTTCCATTGGACTAAACGGCCAGATCAAAGGAAGCCTCCACGGCTTATGGCGTGCGCACGCAGGCCTCCAAGGCTTTGGGCCAGCTCTTGTCGGTCAAGACTCCAGAACAAGCCCAACTTCGAATAAGACTCCGACGCGTGAAGGGTTTCCGGCCAGCCGTCAATAAATAGAGACTCTGATCTAGGGTTTTGCTACTTTTATTTGTCCACGCTCGTAGGGGCTAGTGCGACCGTCCAGACATCCTATCGGAACCTCAACTTTCATCTCTTTGAGATTATTGATCATCTAGCATATCCGTAATTTCAGATTGCTTATGCTATTGTTTTCTTGCTTGTTCTTGATTTGCATGCAGGAAAAGTTCTTCGTGGACAGGTTAATCGTGCTGTTGGCTCGGTTGATAACATCGAGGAGTTGGTTCAGCGATTGCCGTGGATATTAGTCGTGTACGGTTCTCCCTGTACGGTTGGTAGCCGAATCGTGAGAGTCAAAGTCTATAAAAATCATAGTTACCTCTCTCATCGAAAGATCAGGATCCCCAGTTTACATCAAGTGGTATCAGAGCTACAGTTGATCGGTGAGAGATTTACAGTTTTTACTAGATTAGATCTGTTTTCATTACCTACAGTCCATCAAAAGGCCAAAAAAAAGATTAGTTCATCCTTTTCACCTATCTTTTTTAGCCGCAGCAATTTTTGCATCTAGTATTTGCATCATTGAGTTTTTGGTTGCATTTATCCTAGATCTAGTGTTGGTTTAGATTAGTTTGGGGTAGAATTATCTGGCAGATCAATCTCGCCACCGCCGCACTTTTGTCTGTCGCAAGCGCGACTTCCGCCTACACCACTTCCGCCGCTGCCACCGCTCAGTCCTCGCACTTTACGTTTCCCTGTTTCCTACCCATCTGTGCATGTCGCTAGTCTTTTTGATTGATCAATCTGTGTACAACAATCCCAACTTCAATCTAGCTAGCTAGCTCTAGTAGCTTTCGATCCAGCACTCAGTCCTCGCGCTTTACGTTTCCCTGTTTCCTACCCATCTGTGCATGTCGCTAGTCTTTTTGATTGATCGATCTGTGTACAACAATCGTAACTTCAATCTACCTAGCTAGCTCTAGTAGCTTTTGATCCAGCAGCAGAGTCCTGTTCCGATTTTTTTTCCTTCTTCCTAAAGAGTTTGTGTACGACTCTTCTGCTAGTAACCGGGTTGTCAAAAAAAAAAGTGAAAAAAAAGAAAAAAGAGAAAGAAAAAAAATTATACAGGCTGGGTAGCATTCCGGTGAGTTTGCTTTGTGACAAGAGTTGGACTTTTTCTGTTTGCTGCACATACGTTTGTCTAATATCCTGCTGTTGAGTTTTGCATAATTCTTTATTCTTCACTTATATATCTAGCTGGTTAGAGCTATATTTTTTTTCCTACACTTTCCAACTCATTTGTTTCAGTATCTGGTTTAGATTGTTTTATCTCTTTCTAATCGACTGCCAGCACTAATTAGGAGTTTGAACAATCATTCAGCTTGCATTGCTTTTTGCTAAATTGTACCACTATATTGTGAGTTGAGAAACCATCCCAAGCTACACTTTTTCTACCAATCAGTTTACGGGGTCCGACATTACTGATTCCTGGTTATCGCTCCATCCAATCTCCATTGATAGTTTGAAACCAACACCAGCGTGCCGATTGCCACCTGTATCATTGGTAAGAACAAGTAAGAATTTGATAGTAAGCCTGATTTTGTGAGTGATTTTTTTTCCCACCACATCCTAGTAGTTGAGAGGGATTGTACTATTTTGGTATTTTCTCTTTGTGCTAACCATGTTAGGGGATGAGCTAACACTTGAGGGCCTCACCGAGGACGTGAAGGTCACCAACGAGCGTCTTGCTCAACTCGAGGGTGCCCAGATCGCGACTGAAGAGAGACTCAAGGCCATCGAGGACGCCCAAGCTGCGTCCAACACACACCTCCAAGATATCTTGGCACGCCTTGACGAGTTGCGAGTTGCACCTCCCGTCGATAACACAGCTGCTACTCGGAACTCCACCGGTGGTCCCACTGCTTCACGAGCTCAGCGTGTGGCTTTTGGTGATCCACGACACCCTGCTACCGCCGCGGCCGGTGGTAACCATGATGAACAAGGAGATAACTACGAGGATTATGCCGGTGACACTGAGGATGACCATCACGTTAACCATAACAACGGCCGTGCTCATCGACAATTGCGCTTCAACCGCCAAGGTATGGGAAGAGATCGCCATGAGGTTCGAGGCATTGATCACTCTAATGCTAAAATTAAATTAACAATCCCTGCTTTTAATGGTAAATATAATCCTGATGATTACCTTGATTGGGAACTTTCCGTTGAACAAAAATTTGCATGTCATGATATTCCTGAAAATCAAAGAGTTAAAACTGCTACTAGTGAGTTTACAAATTTTGCTTCTATTTGGTGGAGTGAGTATTGTCGTGTTAATGACAATAATATACCTACTACTTGGGATACTTTAAAACGGGATATGCGACAACGTTTTGTTCCTTCATATTATGCTCGTGATAAACTAAATGAATTGACACGTTTAAAACAGGATAATAAAACTGCAGAGGATTATTATCAAGAACTACAAACTGGCTTAATGCGTTGTGGATTAGTTGAAACTGAAGATGCTATGATGGCTAGATTTTTAGGTGGTTTAAATTGTGAGATACAAGATATATTGGACTATAAAGATTACAATTCTATCACTCGTTTGTTCCATTTTGCTTGTAAAGCTGAAAGACAAGTGCAGGGACGACAAAACAAGGGACGAGGAAATTTTTCTGTAGGTCGTAGCACATCATGGACACACACTCCTGATGTTCCATTAGTTCGTGAGTCTACACCGACTGTCTCCCACAACGGTGCATGTTCAACCACAAAATCACCGGCACAAGTGTCAGAGGCTTCTCCAGAACTGGCGAAGAGTTCTTATTCGACCGCCTCCACGGGACGCACAAGGGACGTATTATGTCATGGTTGCGGAGGGCGTGGTCACATTAAAAAGGAATGCCCAAATAAGAGAGTTCTAATCGTGCGGGAAAATGGTGAGTACTCTTCCGCTAGTGATTTGGATGAAGATACATATGCTATGCTTTCTACTAATCCCGCATGTGATGCTGATGATCCGGAGGAAATACATTGTGATGCTTATATGGCGGACAAATACCCAAGTCTTGTCACCATGCATGTGCCAAGTGCACAGGAGGGGCATATTGAATCCCATCAACGTCATAATATTTTTCAAACGAAATTTGTCGTTAAAGACCATTCAGTTCGTGTAATCATTGATGGGGGAAGCTGCAATAACTTGGCAAGTATAGATACGGTGGAGAAGCTGTGTCTCAAAACTACACGACACCCCCGTCCATATTACATCCAATGGCTCAACGAATGTGGTAAGTTGAAGGTTAGACGTCACGTTCGATTGCATTTTACACTTGGTTCCTATCATGATTATGTTGATTGCGATGTCATGCCTATGCAAGCATGCTCTTTACTGCTGGGTCGACCTTGGCAATATGATAATAGTGTTATCCATCATGGTAGAACAAATTCATATACTCTCATGTTTGAAGGAAAAACTATTAATTTATTACCTATGGCTCCCGCTGAAATAATAAATGATGAGAAAGTTAGAGCACCTAAACATATTAAAGTTGATGAGGTGCATGCGTTGCTTGCTTTTAATTATCCAATTCATGATTCTGCTATGACAATTAATGCTGCACCTGTATCTTCTGATCGGAACGGACCTGATTGCATGCATTCTATTATCAGCTTAGTTTCTCATGAGTTGTGCGACACATATATTTGCAAAAATTATTGCCTGCTTGGTTCGGCCTTGTTTTTTTTGTTTAATAATTTTCAGGTCGATGACAGTCGAGGACGACTTTGTTTTCAAGAAAGGGAGGATGTGTAACATCCCAAATTTTGGAATGTTTTAAAAATCACAAAAATTTAAAACTTTTATTATTAAATAGATAAAGTCTCCAAACATCAAGAAAAACCATCTTTGAAGATTATTTTGATTTTCTTAAAGGGATATTATTTTAAATATTCTTTTATCCTTCAATTTCAAGTTTTAAAGATTTGGAAATAAAATACTTAATTTGGATTTCTGTAAAATCCTAAAAACCTTTTCTGCAAAGTTTTTCATATTTTGACAAAGCCCAGAATTAAATGGGTGTTTGCATTTAAAAGGATTTATCAAATTCTATTTAAATAAAAGTTTTGCCACAAATTATTTTATTGAGTTTATAATTTTGGATGATAATACTCATACTAATTTTCTGGATTTTACTTGAGTTCAGAAAGAATTTATAAAACCCTATTTATTTAAAAAGACATAAATATGTCAATTATGCCTTTATGTAGTATTTGTTTTTATTTCAAAATAAAATATTTTGGAAAAGGTTGCCAAATGTCCCAAATGATTATTCTGAATTTTACAAATTCTTACAAAGTTATTTCACTTGATTTGGAGCATTATTTCAAAAGTTATAAAAGAAAACAGAGAAAAGCAAAGGTTAAGTTTTGTTAAAAAAAAAAGGAACCGAGCCAGCCCGAGCCAGCCCACTGCCGGCCCGAGACCAGCCCAGCACCATCCTGAACCGGCCTCCCTCCCTCCTCTCCTTTCTATATCTCTCTGACCGGTGGGACCACGATGATGCAAGGGCTGACGTCAGCACGAACAGCTCCAGCGCAAGAAACCGGCCGAGATACGATGCCGTTCATCGTCCAAATCCGATCGATTTTCATGGGATTTGTTTCCCTCTCTCGCGTCCTTATAAGCCCCTCGACGTCCGCATCGTTTGCCCCTAAAAACCCTAGCCCAAGCGCCGCCAGGCTACCCAGATTCGACCCCGCACCACCGCCATTGCCGCCGGTAAGCAGAGCTCGCCGTCGTGCACTCCGGCCATCCCCTCCTCTCTACTGCACCCCTTCGGCTTTCTCTCGCGCGTGCGCATCTTTGTGACATTGTCCGGTGCTCTTTCCATCCTCAGATCGACGAGAGCGTGCTCGCCCGACGCCGTCCGCCGCCACTTCCATCTCCGACGAGCAATCACCGGCGAAGGAACGACCACCGGAGACCGCCGCCGCGCCACCGACATCCCCTCGACGAGCTGATCACCGAGGTGAGATCCGAGCATCCTGGAGCACTGTAGATCGCCGAGAACACGTGATGCCGACGCGTCTCCGCCGTCCGCCGCCGCCCGCCGGAACCCTAACTACGGCCGGCCACCCCCGTTTAGATCTGGACCGTTGGATCTAAATCCAACGGCTTCTTTTTAATGCCTTTACCGAACCGGTACCGTCCAATCAGAGCACACCCAGTCAGCGCACAGTCAGCGCCACGTCAAGTCCAGTCAGCATCCACGTCAGCCCCATTTTCTGTAATTTCGGCCGAATTGATTTAATTTGGCAGTTTTGCAGAAAAGCCCCTGAACCTTAAAACCATCATATCTTTTTAATGGCTCGTCCAAATTTAATGAATTTTATATTTTTGAAAACCTCAGGATCTGTAGATTATTTTAGACATATTAATTTTCAGTTTTGCCCTAGTTTAAATTATTCAAATTTCAAATGTGTAATTTGAGTAATTTTGGCATAACTTCAGTTTAAAAATAGATTTTTGGGTAAATCCAATTGGATTAGTTTTGTATAGATGTCCTCTGCCCAGTAAAACCTTTCCCAAAATTGTATAAAATGTTTTGAATCATTGTTTTATATAAAATTGTGTTTATGCTATTTTGGGAGTGTTAAAATGTTTTGTTATTATTTTAATTGTTTTCTTTTGGGAAAATGTTTTAAAACTTAGTTCTCTGTCCAGTATAACCAAAACCGATTTTGGTTGAACCATTTCATCATGAACATGTTGAAAATGGTTTAAAATCTTTTAGTGACTTGTGTTGCAAACTTGACCTAGTTTGTAATTTGACCATATCCAAATTGTAAACCTTGGACCTTTGACCTACCTAGACCTCATTACAATAATTCTTTTTGTATATTTAATTATGTGATGAACTTGGACCATCAACCTTGTTGTTTTATTGTTGTCCATGTTTGATGTTGTGCTTGTTTTATTGTTGTTGGATGGTTATTTATTGTTGTTTGTTTATATTGTTTAGATTGAACGGAGAGATACGACTTACGTTGAAAAGAGTGTGTGAGCAACGACAAGTTTCAAAAGGCAAGTGATACTCCAGCATAAATGACCTACTACTTTACTATATTGCATTGTAGACTATTTTCCAGTAGCATGCATGATAGGCTGTTTTTATTAAAGTTATATGCTATGCAAACCTGTTAGGATAGCCACATGACTAGTTGGCTAGTGACCTATTTAATTTAGTGGAATTGCTTGATGCAAAACTGAATTGTTTTATTGTAGTTGAGTTAAGGAAAAATTCTACTAAATTAATGAACTACCTAGGTGGTATTGGTCCGTATGATGGAGGCGAAGTTGAGTGGCTATTCAGGCCCATTTCCATGGGTGAACCTGAATACGTACACTTGTGAAAGATCACCTAGGGTTTTGAGATTTCATGTCACTCCGTGTCTAGTTTACTTCCAGTGCAGCCACTTGGTACTATGGCTCTGCCTTGACTAAGTAAGTTATAGGCCCCGATTCCGGCAGTTCTCAGCGGATGTTGTCTTGTATGGGTCTGCCCAGAGGAACCGGGGAACATTTCCCAAAGGTCTCGTCTTCATCTTCACCTTTCCTTTTCACTTCAAGAAGGTCAAGGACAGAATGGGTTGATGAAGTCAAGTGGTGAAAGTGTCACAAACTCTCGAGAGTATTTAAAACTAAGATCTTAGCCGTGTCCCCGGTTATGGACAATTTGAGTAACTAAACAAGGTGATCGACGGAAAAATCTCATTCATTCCAATTTCTAAATTAAAATTTTGATGGGAGAACATGGGGGATTTGAGACACTAGTGCGCCCAGGAATGTCTCCTAAGTTTTGGAAAGAAAGAAATGATTTTTGAAAGTATAGGATAAAATATTGCTTTGCGCAAGAGCCTGTCAACTCCACCAGCCAAATATGCATGTAGATGTTAGAAGTTTGCCTTTATGAGTCCACAAGTATCATTTGCCAGATCCATTCAAATGGTTCTGACCAATTTTTGGCTGCAACGCTTTTATCGTTGCAGGTTCGTCCGACAATGAGTAAGGAACGCTATAGGTTTCGAGTCTGCAACCAACATGTTTGCCTGTGGCACATGAAGATGATGAGGGCTCCATGCTATTTATGTTTTCCGCTGCTGAGTTTTGTAATATGCTAGCCTTGTGCTATGCAACTTGTAATGTTTTACTTTTCTGGATCCTCGATGTAATCGATATTTGACGCATTTGCATGATATTACATCTTGAACTGTGGTGCTAGCTATTCGATCCAGGGACTAGCACAGAACACAGGGATCTTGGCCATTTTTTAAAAGGCAAGATCGCTACAGGATGATATGGATATATATGGTTACATTGGATACGAACAAAGATATTGCACGCATGCATATATTCCAGGTGATTTCTGTTAATAATCATATATTATATTTTAATATTATTGGGAACAAAAATACGACACCTTCTTTTATCTTACACAGAGCTATATACGAGTTGTTCAAACTACGAGTCAAGATACGGAAAGGTTTAATGGATCCCGCGTCGATGATCAAGCTAATGCATGTCAAGGAAATACAAAATACATCTATCATTATATTGCATGTGGCCATGTCTCAATCGGTACATGCATGCAGCCATGCACACCAAGGCAACGATGCATGCATCCTGGCATGCATATCCATCGATGCATGTGGCTGCTCTTTCCATTGGACTAAACGGCCAGGTCAAAGGAAGCCTCGACGGCTTATGGTGTGCGCACGCAGGCCTCCAAGGCTTTGGGCCAGCTCTTGTCGATCAAGACTCCAGAACAAGCCCAACTTCGAATAAGACTCCGACGCGTGAAGGGTTTCCGGCCAGCCGTCAATAAATAGAGACTCTGATCTAGGGTTTATATGGAGGTTTTGTTTAGAGAAAGTTTACCCCTTTGCTACTTTTATTTGTCTACGCTCGTAGCGGCTAGTGCGACCGTCTAGACATCCTATCGGAACCTCAACTTTCATCTCTTTGAGATTATTGATCATCTAGCATATCCGCAATTTCAGATTGCTTACGCTATTGTTTTCTTGCTTGTTCTTGATTTGCACGCAGGAAAAGTCCTTCGTGGACAGGTTAATCGTGCCGTTGGCTCGGTTGATAACACCGAGGAGTTGGTTCAGCGATTGCCGTGGATATCAGTCGTGTACAGTTCTCCCTGTACGGTTGGTAGCCGAATCGTGAGAGTCAAATCCTATAAAAATCATAGTTATCCTCTCTCATCGAAAGATCGGGATCCCTAGTTTACATCACTCCCAGATTTGGCCAGAAATTAAATATATAGCAGCGGTTGTCATAAGCTTCTTTAGGAGTAAAATATTTAAGAAAGAAAACCTTCCTCAAAATACTCCATTCAATAGTGACTTCTTCATCCAAAGACCTGAACCAAATACGAGCATTACCAGATAAAGACAAATATAATAACTTCCTTTTTACCTGATCTTCAGGAATATCAGGAAGCCTAAATAAACCACATATGTCTTCAATTGTCTCCATGTGTTCATGTGCAGACTTAGTTCCATCCCCTGTAAATGGATTTTTTCATAACTCTTTTAACATGACCAATGGGAATTTTTTATCCCACTTTAGGCACTTCAGACACAGTAGTTTCAACCACTTTAGGAGCAGTGGCATAGGCACTTTCATATAAAGCAAGGTGTAGCGAGGCGCGATTCATTAAAGCCATAGTAACAATGAGATAAACAGTAAATAAAATTCAGCTTTCAAGTTTCCTTACCAAACTTCTTACCAATAGCGCTACGCTCCCCGGCAACGGCGCCAGAAAAGTGTCTTGATGACTCCCAAGTGCAGGAGATCAATTGTAGTACTTTTCGATTAGAAAAAGTTGTCGAACCCACGAGGAGCTGAAGGTATTGGTTAGCAAGAATGATAAATAAAACAATAAGAGATGCAAGTGTTTTTGGCATTTTTTGGTTGTATAGATGCAAAAGAATAAAAATGCTTAAGATAGATGGTAGCAAGTAGAAAGCTCTTCAAAGAGAGAAGGCCCAATCCTCTATGTGGCAAGAGGACAAGCTCAAGTGATGTGTTTCTTATATGTGGAAAATGTTCCCGAGGGCGGCATGGATGTTCCTAGGCACAGAGATTTATTAAACAACACGTTGAATATCTTGTCAAGTTTTAATGTTCTATGGATGGAGCCATTGTTAGGCATAGCTAAATGAATAAACTAAACCACTTATGATGGATCATGTGGCCAAGTAAATGACTACACAAGAATTATTAAGACATAAATTCCCACCATAGCATTACACTCTAAGGTCCCCGATACTAATTCCCCATAAAGTAACTTCATGACTCGGTCTTAGGTTTACTTGTCCTCCTAAGTGTCCCTCAATTCATCACACTACGGTGTTCTCCTATGAGCCCATATAGGTGAAGTGTTGTGCAGTCGACGTTCGCACAACACCATCATAGAATCACATAAAAAGATAAACACTAGACAAAATACCAACACATGTCATATATAAATCATTGCCAATTCATCCTATGCCCTCAGGAACATACGGGAACTACTCACAACGTGCAAACATAATGATATTCAGTGGCATAAGTGGTACAACACAATCTGAAAATATAACTTCACCTCCAAACAATGACAAGTACTCAATCACCAACATGAATAAGAGCACAAGACAAGTATCTAGGGTATAGCAACTCTCAAACTACGAGGGGGACAGAGTGGATCACGGAGATGATGATGGAGATGGTGCTGGTCTTGGTGATGGTGATGATGTAGAGGCCTCCTCCCACGCCAAGGAGGAGAAGTGATGGTGATGACGATGATTTCCCCCTCCTCTGGAGCTTCGGAGTAGCAAGATCTGATCCCCCTTGGAGGGAATCAGGAGTTTTGCCGCCGCCGCCTCGGATGGACTTGGAAAATTAGGGCGTTACTGTTTTAGCGAGATGATGACGTGCTAAAAAGCCCCGAGCGAGGAAGTGCCCGAGGCTCCATTTGGTGGGCCCCACACGGCCAAAGAATCTAGCCGCGTGGGCCCCCCTCTTTTGGGCCTCGTGGCTCTTCTCGCTTAGTTCTTCTTCCCTCTGTTGTTCTCCCGATGAAAAACCAGCTGTGCAATTTTCCTTTTTCCATTTGGGTCCCTGTAGCTCCTGGAACACTAAAAACAAGAAAAAGGAGGTTTCCTGCCTCTCAAAAATTAGGGACTTTGTATGAAAGTCCCATAAATCATCTAAAACATGCAAAAACAATGATATAACAATGCCAAGAACATTCTAATATGATGATATAAGATGTATAAATGATGATATAAAATGCACGTATCAACGTCAGGTTGTGTGTGAGCACCGGTGGGCTCAATCCGTTTGGCAACCAGAGCAGCACACATAGCACGTGGCCCGTGTTTGTATGGATATACAACCTATCCCCATGGTTGTGCATGAAGAGGAAGTACATTCACATGAGCATGCTAATCTAAGGGACGAAACAACCAGGAAACGACATCAATCTGTATCTGCAGCTCTTGAGAGATGAGCTACAAAAGATATGGACTGAAGGGGTCAGCACATGGGACGCTGTCGTAGAAGACTACTTCCCTATGAGAGCCGCGTTGATCACGACGGTGCCAGACTATCTCGGTTACGGATATATCGCAGGCCAGGTGGCCCACGGACACTATGCATGCGTTAGGTGCATGGACGATACAACATATATCCAGCTAGAGAAAGATCCCGGGTCTTCAAAAACCGTGTTCATGGGACATCGAAGGTGGCTTCGCAAGGATGACCCGTGGAGAAAACGCAAAGAGCTGTTCGATGGTACCGTTGAGATCCGAAGAGCCCCACTTAAGAGGAGCGGTGAAGAAATCGACATATGCTGTTGACAAACTGTGATGAGTGCCCTCCGCCAGGGAAGAAGCAAAAGGCTCTTCCACCACAGCTGAAGGTATGAAAAACAAGGTCTGTTTTCTGGGACTTTCCATATTGGAAGATCCTCGAAACACCTCATAGCCTTGATGTCATGCATATCACGAAGAACGTGTGCGAGAGTCTGCTTGGCACCCTTCTCAACATGCCGAAGAGGACCAAAGATGGGCCAAAACCAAGAAGCGACCTAAGATCATTGGGCATCAGGAAAGATCTCCACGGAAGACGCCCTGATGATGATAATGATCTGTCTGAGGAGGAGGAGATAGAAGGTCGTCGGAAGGGCAAAAAGGCGAAACAGATTGACTATAACTGCCCTCCTTCGTGCTTCACTCTAACCCAGAAGGAGATCGAACAGTTTATCAAGTGCCTTCTCGGAGTGAAATTTCCTTCCGGTTACGCGGGGAATATAAGCAGATATCTAGACGTAGCGAAACAAAAGTTCAGCGGGATGAAGTCTCATGACTGTGATGTGCTGATGATGCAGATACTTCCGGTTGCACTCCGAGGGATAATGGACCCACATGTCCGTCAAACGCTATTTGACCTATGCAACTTTTTCGATGTCATCTCTCAAAACTCGATCAGCATGAAGAAAGCCGTAAGGCTACATGAAGAGATCATTGTGATACTAAATGAGCTTGAGATTTACTTCCCTCCCGCATTCTTCGGCGTTATGGTGCATTTGCTGATCCATGTCATGGATGATATCATCCAGCTCGGGCCGATGTTCCTGCACGGCATGATGCCGTTCGAAAGGATGAATGGTGTCATCAAAGGATACGTTCGTAACAGGGCAAGTCCAGATGGAAGCATCGTCAGGGCTATCTCACCGAAGAGTGCATTCCTTCCTGTTGGTCTGCCCGAAAATAAGCACATTGGCAGGCTCGATGGAGCATGTCACATAACAGGCAGGAGGGAACTACAAGTGGACGACTCTGGCCGACGCGCCTAGGGATGTAATCGGATCGGATCGGATCGGATTTTACCCTTACCATATCCTTAACCATATTTTTTGTCGGATTCGGATCGGAGCGGATAGTGACCGGTTGCGGTTTCGAATACGGATATTGATCGGGGCGGATAAGGTATCGGAAATGGTGCGGACTCGGATCGGAAATAAACATAAGCGGATAAATGGGCGCACAAAATTTGATGAGATAATTTCAATGTACGCATAAAATTTGATAGCGTGCAAATAGTTAGCGACATGCATACAATTAACGTGTGCTGTACCACTGGCTTTGCACTTGAGCTACAAACTGCAAGATTGCACGAAGTGGCAACAGTACAAGTTGTACAACACACTTTAAAATCCAGTTTGGCATGCATAAGATATTCAGATCACACATGAAAATTCAGTATAGCAACACAGCCATAAGAGACACACATATCACAGATGCATCAATTTTATTCACCAGATCACGGCTAATCTCTTGACACACACAGACCACACGGCCGGCTAATCTCTCCACACACAGATCACACGTCAAGAAAAGAGGAAAAGGAGACGTGCTCAAGTGTAACGCTCTGAAATGGTGATTCCAGTGCCGGCGACCAAAGACGACGAGTGTCTGGACGGAGGCGCTGTGTAGGGTAGCGGAAAGCGTCAACCTCAATGCAGTGTTGAGAGGAGAGGATCCACGAGGAGGTGCGACGGCGCAGCGGCGGGAGGGAACGGCGGCGGCGGCTGTGCGGTCAGTGTCTCGTGGAATCGAAGATATTGTTCGTCTCGTTTCGTACACGTATACAGGTAGCTAGTTTAGGTCAGCTACTAGCGTGGGCTGCTGGGCTGATTCTTGGGCTGCCATGGTTGTTGGGCTGCCATGGACGACAAGTGAATTCGGAACTCCGGATAAAATCCGATTTTATTCCATCGGATAATCCGTTTGCGAATCCGGATACTCCGAATCCGGTGCAGTTTTCACTACCATATCCTGCTCCGAATCCGAGGCTTCAAATCCGAATCCGAATCCGAATCCGACGGATACCTTAAAAACCGGATGCGGATGCTGTTAAAACGGATTCGGCATCGGTTTCGAAGCGGAAATTATCCTATCCGTTTACACCCCTAGACGCGCCGACTTTGACAGTGCAAACTTTGTAGCGCTACAACACATACAAGTGGTCGATCCTTGGTTGGAAAAGCACAAAAACTTTATTGAGAAGAAGTACAGTGAATGTGGTCAGCATCGAACGGACGTCGAAATAATCAAAGAGCACAACGCCACCTTCACGCGTTGGTTCAAATGCCACCTTCTAGATAATCCTCCGTCAATGACTTCCGAGGAAGGAAAACTCATATTCCTCTTGTCACAGGGCCCCGCGCCCAACCTGATGGCATATCAGGCATACGATATCAACGGTTACACGTTCTACACGGAGGAAAAAGACAGGAATAGAAAATATCAGAACTCAGGGGTAACGACGGAATCCTTCACCGGTGACTTCAAAGAAAGGTACTACGGAAGGATCGAGGAGATCTGGGAGCTGGACTACTCTAGAGACAAGGTGCCGATGTTCCGTGTCAGATGGGCTAAGAGCGTCAGTCCAAAAAAAGAAGACGGATATTTCACCACCATGTCTATACCCGGAGCCTCCAAGTATATTGCTACCGCGAGCGTCATCGCAAAAACTGAAACATGGGTACTGGCTAGCCAAGTTGACAAATGCTTCTTCATCACCGACCCGACAATGCCTAACTGTGTTGTCATGAGAAGAGGAAAAAGGAGCATCATCGGAATGGATGGAGTCGCCAACGAGCAAGATTTTCACCAATACGGAGACCCAAAGATGGAAGATGACGACGACGACGAAGAAACATACACCACAAGAAGAAGTAGGACAACACTACCCAAGTCAGGTGGTCTTCCGTTCGCAAGAAGAAGTCGAGATGTTCCAGGTCTAAATTATTCAACCACCACCAAGAAGGGAAAGAAGATTGTGAAACGCTAGCTAGATGGTGTGGGAAATACGATGCTCGATTTTGTAACCCTAGGAATTAATATTATAAATTAAGTATCCTAGAATTTGTAATCCAAATATTAAGTATTTTTAATATTTGATATGTGTCTTAAAATTAAATAGGAATATGATAAGTGTAATCCTTAATATTGAAATACTATATCACATTAAATATTATAAATATTAAATGTAAAATGCTAAGAAAAATCAAATGCAAAAAGAAAAAAAAACTAGTTACCCGTGGCGCAGGGTGCTGACCTGTGCCATGGGTAACTTACCCGTGCCGTAGGGCGATAACCTTGTGATGCATGCAAAATGCATACATGAACTTTGCATTATAATACTCAGATTTCAATCATATTTGCATCATATAAGGGTTATATCATTGTTTTATAATGATTTGGGAAGATTTCAAAGTTTTCCTATTTTTATGGAATTAACCCTGCAGTGGCAGAAAACCCTATTTTCTATATTTTGATGTTTTAGGGACCCAAACGATGACCAATTGACCTGAAAATTTACGAGGATCATTTTTTGGAAGGAATAAAGCGTAGGAGCGAAGGAAGCGAAAAAACGGAGACCCGAGGGCCAAAAGAGGTGGGCCCACGCGGCCAGATTCCTTGGCCGCGTGGGACCCCCCATCTTGGGCCTCGTGGCTCCGATGCCGTTCGTTTTCGTCTTCGTGGCTTCGTCTTGACCTAAAACCGACTATAAAAATAGTCCCTCGAGGAGTTTCGGGAAGAGGCGGCGGAGAAACACAAAACCACGAAACAGAGAGTCAGAATGCTGCCGCTGGAGAAGATCGGAGGGGGGAAACGCCGCCAGAATCACCTCCGGAGGGCTCCACCCCCCTCCGGCGTGTTCATCATCAACATCTACAGCAAGATCATCTCCATCTCTCCACTGTAAACTCTTGGCAAACATGATGTATGATGCAATATACTATTCCCTTGATCTATTGTGTCTCCCCATCTATGTTTGAGAAGTGATTGGTTCATCGCAATAGTGAAATAGTTCGTTGTTTGGTTGCATACAAGTTTTGTTATCTTTTATGATTGTCTTTATGTACAATATATGAGTGCACGCATTTGTTGGGGAATGCATGTAAGGTGATCACCGGTAATGTAATGGAGTGAGGGAGACTTGGGAGGACATGTAAACCTGAGACCGAGTCATGAAGTTACTTTATTGGGGGATATACATAGGGGACCTTAGAACTTAAGGCTATGGTGGGACTTTTATGTCTTAATAAATCTTGTGCAGTCATTTACTTGGCCATAATAACCATCATAAGGGGTTTTAGTTCATTCACTTGGCTACACCTATTAATGGCTCCTTCCTAAAAGAAACAATTAAGACTGAAACATGTGCTCCACTAATTGTGACAACCACACGAATGAAATAACAATTGCTAGAACATTTGCTCCCTTGAGATATTTGCTACTTTCTACTTCGAGAAACTTGCTTGAGAAAACTGCTGAGAGAAACTTGCTCTAAGAAACTTGCGTTCGAAGGTTGATTGAGAAACTTGTTACTAGATAAACCCATTCCACATGACTTGCTTTCATTAGTTAGTTCTTTTCATATTTCAACTTATTGCCTTGCACAAACGGCCATATAAGAGGGTTATAGGGCTTTAGAGAATAGATAGTTTACCTTCAGCTCCTTGTGGGTTCGACACTCAAATACTTATCGAATTGTGCTACAGTGATTCCTTGCTCTTGGGGATTATCAAGTACTTTTCTGGCGCCGTTGCCGGGGAGCGTTGTGCTAAGCTTTTATTCTTGTTTGCATTTCATACTAACATATAAATCTACAACACAAAAAAAATTATAAAATGGAAAACAACCAAACAATTATAGATCTGTATAATATCTATCTTGAGTTAGGACATGAAATGTTTGAGGAGAAAATTAGATTTTATTTGCATAACAATCATGTTTGTGGTAGTACTAATTCTTTGAACACCTTTATTGCTAATGCTAAGGAAAACCTTAAGCTTGGGGAAGTTTTTGATGAATATGATATTTTTTGTCCCCCAAGTTTGGAAGAGAAAAATTATTTTGATGATGCTATGTCTCCCATTTATGATGATTACAATGATGTATATGATATTTTCAGTCCACCTACTATTGAGGATGAAAGTGATTTAATTGAGTTTGATGATCCATTATGCTCATTAGATGATAAGTCTTTATGTGGTGATTCTATTCAAAACTATGTGGTTATGTTTAACTTTAATGCTTGCAACTATTATGAGAGAGGAAGAGATAAGAATCCCCTTTATGTTTCTATGTTATTTAAAATGCAAGATATTGATTATTATATGCATTGTTTACCTCAAATTTGTTGTTATTTATTCATATATAAAATTCCAATGCATAGGAAGAGAGTTAGACTTAAAAGTAAATTGTTTAATATTCTGTTGTGTGTTCCCTATGCTTTAATTTCCTATTTGTTTTGGGCACACCTTTATATCTTTACAACATGTAAAATATCTTTACCTATTGTTTGGTGACAATTAGTTTAAGATTTTTATTTTATATAAATTTGGGAAAGTAAATGAGAAGGATGAGTAATGGAGAAGTTGGGGTCGACCTTGAATATGTGTTGTTCATGCCAATGGAACCGTTGCAAAGTCTATATCATTAAAACTTTTCCCAAAGCTAAAAGCAAATAAAAAGAGTGTTTATGTTGTATATATTTTCTTCTCCTTTTGCCTTTTTGCTAAATCAAAAACAACAAAAATATTTTCCTTCTTCTTTGATTGTTTCTCTTGATTCTTGCTTGGTTCTTCATGTTTCTTTTTGATTTTTATCTTCAGCTTAAGTTTTGGATTTTTGAGTCCAGGTGCTTGTTTATTAATGTAACATCACCTTTGTATCTTATTTTTCATCTTAATGGCAAGAATAACCTCTTTTGAGAGGTAGGATTAAACAATAGCGATTTGCTGTCCAAAAAACAGATTCCTGAGCTTCACTGCAAAATATATAAAATCACATAATAGGAATATTGACTTGATATTTCACGACAGCAATATTCAGTCATTAATACACATTTCATTAGTTCAAAGTTTTCTGATTTGAGCAACGTAAGTGCCTTTGAAAATTCACTCTTTACGAGCTGTCCAGTTTTTGACAGATTCTGTCTTTATTTTGCATTACTCTCATTATTTGTGTTTTGTGTGGTTCTATTGATCAAAGAGAAATACACAACCATAGTAATATTAGCTAATGTGTAGAATCAACTCATGATATGTCTTTTCTGTACCTATGAGGATTTCATTTATGGAGACACTAACCCCTCTAATGAAGTTTTATGATGAGTTTTGTGTGAAGAGAACTTTCAAGTGGAAGAGTTGAGGGTGATGAATAAAGATCACGAGGGACAAACACTCAAGTTTGGGGATGTTATCCCTAGGCTCACCCTACATATATCAAATAAGTATAAGAATTCAAGCTTGGGGATGCCAAGCCACCTCACTCCAACCATCTTGATACCAAGTAAGAATCCTAGCTACATGGCTATAAAGAAAGCGCTTTACAGGAGGCAACCCGGTTGTTTTTATTTTTGATTTTATTTGTCTCCTCTTGCTGTAACAAGAGACTTAGTTTTTAGTTTTGTTTCTGGAATTTTTAATAAAGTGCCAAGTTTTACCCATTTTGGATTGAAAAAGTTGCTTATTGTATTCGGAGATTTTATTTCAGCAGAAATCTGTGCACGGTATGATTTTTCATTCCTATTATGTAACTCCGAATGAAGTGATATTTTAACTGTAACTGAAAATTTTCATTCTCTGTAAGTATGAAATTTCTCAGAATTTTTAGACATACTTAAGTAGGGTAGAAAATGCGTTTTGCTGCTGCTCCTTTTCTGGACAGATTCTGTCCTATTTTGTTTGATGCATTCTTTGAACTTTTAAGTTTAATCTTCTTGATTAACTTGAGTTTATGAGGAAGCATACAACATTATACACTTTCTGGACACTTAATATGAATTTATGTTCATGAATTTCTTTCAGCAAGCATTCTATATTTTGTACCTACTAATGTCACCCCACAGAAAAGAGATGGGAGAAAATTTTGTGTTGAAGTTTTTTCACAGGGATTAGAGGAGATGCACCAAGAGCTATCTAAGGATGGTGAAGACCATAAGCTTGGGGATGTCAAGGCAGCCCACTGGACCAAACACTCTCGGTTTGCACACGTCTATTTTCTGTTTTCTATCAACGCATTACTATCGCATAAACTTGGAGCGTCCTTTTATTGTTCCTTTTATTTTTGTTTTGCTTTTTCGTAAGACCATCACTATCATTTATTTTATGGGAGAGGTAATAGAATTTTGGGTTGAATTAAGTTGGATGCTATTAAAAATATTGGGATAGGGATGTTTGAGTTGATTCAAAAAGATACATATAGTTGCATGATTCATGTGCTTTTAATGAGTATTAATTTGCAAGTGTTTTATCAAAGGTATCTCTTATTCATGTTTTGATGCTGAATGTTGCTTTACTTTGTTTAACATGGATTGGTTAGTTCTATGGACACTTATGCATGAATTTAGACGGTCAACTTTCTCCCTCTTGCTAGCCCAAAATTCCAGCCAGTAAAAACTTATTTTCCAACAGAGGCACAAAGAAGAAGTATTTTGAATTGTTTAAAGGTAGCACATGACAAATTTACTTGGGATGGTAGGACATACCATGCATAGGTAGATATGGTGGACTCAGCAGGCAAGAAAGTTTGGCTTTGGGGATTGGATGCACGAGTGAACCATACACTCAGTACGAATTTTTAGGCTTAGCAATAAGGGTATTTGAAGCAAACATCTAACAATAACCGGTAACAGAACAACATAAGACATTTACCGGTCATAACCATAAAAAACTCTACACCATCTCCCTTGTTGACCAAATAATTCTTTTGATGGAAAGATTAGCACTATGAATTAACAACTGTGAAAAACCACACAATTTCAAGCTTTCAACCATATTTCTTTACTAATCAATTCCACTCAAATAACCAGCAAGTTTAAGCATTCAACTTAGCATCAAAACAATTGAGAAGCATCAAGTATCCACACCATGATCTACAAAACTATGCAGGCTTTTCATTTTATTCTATCATCACACAAACAACATTTTGTCGCATTGACAATTCAAGCAATTTTCAACAACAACTCTCCAACAATTATAAGTGAAGAATAAGAGAGTTTAACTTAACAACTAGCAGCTCTAAACAATATAAAAGCTAAAAGCGAGAGCTTACTAGAAAACAGACAGTAGCTAAGAATACTCAAAAAGATATAAGCGAAGCAAAGGAGTATTCAAATGAAAAAGCGGAGCGTGTCTCTCTCCCACACAAATAAAGCTAGGATCCAAAAAAGATATGACTAGCACACAAACAAACAAAACTGAAAGTAAAAAGACGCTCCAAGCATAGCACATAATATGTAAAGTGATAAAAACGAAGTTCAACGAAGACGACCTTATGATAGTCGATGAAGATGAGGGGATGCCTTGGGCATCCCCAAGCTTTGACTCTTGATAGTTCTTGATATTCAGAGGGGGTGCCATGGGGGAATACCCAAGCTTGAGCTTTGATCCATCCTCGATTTCTTCATATTCCTCTCCTTTGGAACTTAAAAACTCCCTTCACACAAAACTTCTCATAATTTGATTAGAGGGTTAGTGCTCATAAATTAAAATGCACATGTGTTAAACTCATGAAAAATTGAAAACAAACTTCATTAGACCTAAGCTACTGTTTACTAAGCCTCAATGTGGCACTCCACCCCTAGAGTATCACATATGACGATGGTAAAGAGACAAATGCAAAATAAAAGCACAATCTGTCAAAATGTGAACAGTCTGTAAAGACCTAATTTTTCGAGGCACTTCTGTAGCTCAAATAAAAAAACTTAAAACTAAAGAAAGATAGATAAAAGCATCAGTCTTGCTGCCAAAAATTATCAGAAAAATATAAAATCCTTGCGATTTTAGGATTTTTGTGCAACAGGCGCACAGAATCTGTTTTTGGACAGCAACACAATACCTCGCACTTTCAATGCATTAGAGGCTAAACTTGGCACAAAAAACCAAAATAAAAAGATACAATGAAGTTGCTACAGAGGTAATAACTTCATGACTCAAGAAAAGAAAAAAGCAAACTGAAAATAAAAGATGGGTTGCCTCCCAACAAGCACTTTTCTTTAACGCCTTTTAGCTAGGCGCAATTCGGAGCCCTTTGCAACATCAAGAGCATAGCTTGACCTTATGATTGATTCAAAAGGAAACTTCTTTCTCTTTCTAGGGAAGTGTTCCATCCCTTTTTTAAGGGGGAACTGAAACCTTATATTTCCCCCTTTCATATCAATAATAGCACCTACAGTTCTCAAAAACGGTCTTCCCAAAATAATAGGACAAGAAGCATTGCACTCAATATCCATAAAAATAAAATAAAAGGGACCATAATTATCATTAACAAAAATAAGGACATCATCAATTCTACCCAAAGGTTTCTTTTTAGAAGAATCAGCAAGATGAACATTTAAATAACACTCTTCCAAAGGATTTAAATCAAGCATATTATAGAAACTTTTAGGCATAACAGAAACACTTGCACCAAGATCACATAAAGAATTGCAATCAAAGTCATTTATTTTCATCTTAATAGTCCCAACCATCTTCTAACTTCCTAGGGATAGAGGTTTCAAGCTTTAGTTTTTCTTCCCTAGCCTTGATAAGAGCATCGGTAATGTGTTTGGTAAAGGCAAGATTTATTTTACTAGCATCCGGTGTCTTAGCAAGTTTTTGTAGGAACTTAATGACTTCAGTAAGATTGCAATTATCAAAATCAATTTCATCATCTTTAAATAAACTAGGAGGATCCCCTTTAGTGGTTTGGATAGTATAAACTTTAACAGTTTTCCTATTCATTTCAGCAATTCTAGCTTCCTCAGCCTCTCTAGCCCACCTAGCTTTCAAGAGAGCCATCATCCTTTCATTTTCATTAATTTGACGAGAGATAGCATTTAAAGATTCAGTATGTTTGTCTTGATTTGGAGTGGTTCTAATTTTCAAAATTTCAACAACATGAGCAAGAACGTCTACTTTCGAGACTAGACTATCCAGTTTTTCCAACTTCTCTTCAACAGTTTTGTTAAAAGCTTTTTGCGAAGTGATAAATTCCTTTATAACATTTTAAAGATCATAGGACACATTCTTATTAGGATTATAAGAATTACCATAGGAATTACCATAAAAGTTGCCATTATTGGGAGGATAAGGCTTATAGTTGTTACTACCAAAATTATTTCGATAAGCATTATTGTTGAAGTTGTTTCTATTAAGAAAATTAACATCAACTTGATCCTTTTCTTGGGCAATTAATGAAGCAAGTGGAACATTATTAGGATCAATATTATACTGATTGGTAGCAAGCATAGACATAATCATATCAACCTTATCACTCAAAGAGGAGATTTCCTCAACAAAATTTACCTTCTTACCACTTGGAGCTCATTTGGTGTGCCATTGTGAATAATTTGTCATCATCTCATCCAAAAGTTTAGTTTCTGCACCTAATGTTGTGGACATGAAGGTGCCTCCCGCGGCCGAGTCCAAAAGGTTCCTTGAAGAAAAATTCAAACCTGCATAAAAAGTTTGGATAACCATCCACATAGTTAATCCATGCGTGGGACAATTCTTAACCATAGATTTCATTCTCTCCCAAGCTTGAGCAACATGTTCATTATCAAATTGTCTAAAGTTCATAATTTTACTCCTTAGTTGTATGATTTTAGCAGGTGATAATCCCCAAGAGCAAGGAATCACTGTAGCACAATTCAATGTGGAAGTAAGGTATCGATCCGCAGGAGCAAGAAGGAAAATTTATCTATTCCCTACAACTAAAGTGTCACAAGTTTTAGTTGATTATACACTAAACAAGTTTATAGAACAAGGTGGTTGATTTAATGGATGGAAGTTTGATGTAACAAAACAGGAGTGTGAAAGTGTCCCAATCCTCTTTAATGCAAGAGGACAAGACAAGGGAACAAGGGTGTGAAAGTGTCCCAATCCTCTTTAATGCAAGAGGACAAGACAAAGGTGTAAACGGTGCTTTGGAAATAAGGCCTAGGGATCACGCTTTCACTAGTGGACACTCTCAACAATAATAATATAATTGAATACGTAGATAATTCCTCCTCATTATGCTACTCTGAATTAATTTCTGGTTGGATAAAGAACACCAATCCATTATGTAGGGCTACAAAAAGCACACCTTAAAGTTCGTATTCCACATCTATGGACACTTCATGCGGTCACTATTCGCATCCAAAAGATAGTACTAACAAACACCACAATATCATAGAGACACCCAACACAAATAATAACTCATGATAAGCATTCATGTAATCTTTAGCCTAAGAGCCACACACGGTGCATGCACTGTCAACTTCACACCATGGGACAAAGGTGACTCCGGCAATCACATCAATAAAACCACTTGAGTAGCATAATTCATAAGATAAAGAACAGTACCATCTATGGATTCAACTAGATTACAAAGCTCATGATCACATAAAGATCACACCATGGGAGAGAGAGATAAACCACTGTAGCACCCTCACTTTGAAAAGCAAGAATACATTGTGAATATGCTAGGCCCTGGATCGAGTATGGCTAGCATTCACCAACAGGATGTAATATCATGCATAAATGTTAAACGTTATTACATCGCACGTACGAATGATCCAAAAATAATGTACTTTATTACAACTTTGCATAGCCAAAGCTAGCTTAAAATAAATAAAGTTCCACAAATATTATTCAGAGTTCAAGCAGCATAATAAAGTAGCACTGAGCTCCATCATCTCAATGTGCCACTAGCGACCATGTTGGTTGTAAGCTCGAAAGTAAACAAACGTCCTTACTCCTCATCTGAACAACCTGCAACATTAACGTTGCAGCCCAGGGAATTTGGGTCAATACCTTGTGACAGGCTGGCAAGTGTCATACTATGGTGGATATTAAATGGCAAAGACTATTCTACATGCATATTTGGCTGGTGGATCTCAAGGCTCTTGCGCAAAGCAATTTTTATCCTATATTTAAAAAAATCATTTCTTTCTCAAAAACCTTAAGAGACATCCCTGGGCGCACCAGTATCTCGAATCCCCCCATGTTCACCCATCAAGTTTTAATTTAGAAATTGGAATGAATGAGATTTTTCCGTCGACCACCTTGCTTAGTTACTCAAATTGTCCATAACCGGGGACACGGCTAAGATCTTAGTTTTATTTTACTCTCGAGAGTTTGTGGCACTTTCCCCACTAGACTCGATCAAGCCATTCTATCCTTAACCCTCATTTAGTGAAAAGGAAAGCAGAAGACCAAGACGAGATCTTTCAGAAGAGCTTTCCCATACACACGTCCGAACAATACCCACCTACATCCCCTACATCTGCTTGTTCGTCCGGTCAGGTCCACTCAACATACTTAATCAAGACAGAGCCCATATGACTAGTGGCTGCACTGGAAGTAGCTAGACATGGAGTGACATGAAATCTCAAGACCCTGGGTGGCGAGCACAAGTGCACATACTCAGGTTCACACCATAGAAATGGGCCTGAGCAGCCACTCAACTTTAAACAACCGGTAGAGCAACACCAAATCCACCCAGGCGATTGATTAATTTAGTAGAATTTTTCTTAACTCATCTACCACAAAACAAACATTTTTGCAGCAAGCAACTCTACTAAATTAATATAGGTCACTAGTCATCTACAAATCATGTGGCTAACCTAACAGGTTTGCATAGCATATAACTTTATTAAAAACAGCCTATCATGCATGCTACTGGAAAAATAGTCTACAGTGCAATATAAAAATAGTAATAGGTCTTTCATGAATTGTGTATGCACTTGCCTTGGTGGTTGTTCAGGTTGCAACACTCACAGCACTCCTGGCACTCATCACAATCTAAACAAGCAAATTGCAATAATTCAATACACAAGCAAAAGGCAATACAATAAAACATGCATGCATGATGATTTGCTAACAACACAAGTCAAGGTTAAACAATTAATAAAATTATTACTTTCTGTTATTTACTAAATGCATGATGCTCATGATTCATATTTTAAGTGGTTTTAATAATTTAAAAACAATTACTATAGTCAAAATACCACTATTTGAGTTTCTGCAAAAACATTATAAATGCATGATGCAAAAGTGCAAACTAAAATATCTACTGGACAGAGGACACTAAAATACACACTTTTGCAGAAGAAAACAATTTAAAATAACTTATAGATTTAAAGATATGCCAAAATTACTCAAATATCTCATTTGAAATTTGAATAATTTTAAATTGGCAAAACAGAAAACTAATAGTTCTAAAATATTCTACACGTCAAGAGGTTTTCAAAAATATAAAGTTCATTAAATTTGGCCAAGCCATTAAAAAGATATGATGGTTTGAAGTTTCAGGGACTTTTCTGCAAAACTGCCAAATTAAGTTAATTCGGCTGAAATTACAGAAATACTGGGCTTACGTGGCGCTGACTAGGATGCTGACTGGGCTTGCCCTGATTGGTCGGTACCGATTCGGTAAAGGAAATAAAACAGAGCCGTTAAATCAAGATCTAACGGTCCAGATCTAAAGGGAAGGGGCCGACCGGAGCTAGGGTTTCGGTGAACGGCGGTGCGCGGCGGCGACGGCCTCGGCATCGACGTTCCCGGCGATCTACAACGTTCCAGAACGCGAGGAGCTTACCTTGACGATCAGCGTGACGAGGCGGAGTCGGTGGCGAAGTTGGCGGTGGCGGGGTGTACGGTATCAGCCGGAATCGCTCGCCAGAGTTGCGGGTGGCGACGGGTGGCTTCGGTCGTGCATGTACGCGTCAATCTGGAGACGGAAAATTTACGAGATGATGTCCGGAAGGTGCGCCACGAAGAGATGATGCGAAAGGGAGAGGAGAGAGGAGCTGGAGGCGTCGGAGCTCGGCAGGAGATCGGTTTCTTACCGGCGGCAATGGCGGCGCAGCGGGGTCGATTCCGGGCAGCCTGGCGGCACAAGGGCTAGGGTTTTTGGGGCAAAAGGTAGAGGGGTGGCCGGGGTTTATATGGACACGAAGGATTGGAACCAATCCCACAAATTTCGCTCGGATTTGATCCCCGAACGGAATCGTTTATCGGGTGGTTTTTGCGTGCGCAAGAGGTTGAAGCCGGCTTACGTCAGCCATGACGTCAGCGTGGGACCCGTCGGTCAGAGAAAGAAGAAGGGGAGAGGGCCGGAGCGGGGACAGTGCTGGGCTGCTGGCGGGCTGGTGCTGCGCGCGCGCGAGGAAGAAAATGGGCCGGCTTGGGCTGGCTGGCCTGTTGCCTTTTTTTTTAACAAAGCTATTTCCTTTTTCTTTTCTCTGGTTTTAAAACTTAACATAAAACCATAGCCAAAATTTTTAAAAAAATTTACAAAAATACTTTTTAGAGAGCTTTTCAAATATAGAATAATATGACACTTGTCTTGCCATCAAATAAAATCAAAATATTTGAAATATTGACTAGGGTTACTTTGCACCCCTTTATGTCACTTAACAAAATATGTTTTTAATTTTGAAATCTTTTACTATTTTAAGCAATTTAAATGCAACAAACACATGATGCTGATGAATGCCATGCATGATTTTGAGTTTTGAAACTTAAACAAGAAAAAGTTTTTGATCCCTCTGAATTTTCAAAAATTTGAAAACCTTGGGATGTTACAGACTACCACCCTTAAAAGGAATCTCGTCCCCGAGATTCAAAGAGGCTAGAAAGAAATGGGTTTTTGATCTCTTGTTTTAGGCAACGAGGTGGGCTACCACCCTTAAAAGAAACTTTTGTTGGTAGTTTAGAACTCTTATCCTCCATCTAGGGTACATGTTGTGGTTTAAAGCTGAGCCATGACTTAACATCCTTAATCCTCTTATGTTGTAGATGAAGAACAATGATTGAGGTAATTAGTTAGTAGTGTACCGTTCACCATACTTGGTTTATTGAATGCTCTTCCCACATGAACATGGTTCATGTGTCCCTTCTCGATAGAGTTGGGTTTTCCAGCTTCTTCAGTCTTCCTTTCCGGACATTCAGTCGAATAATGCCCCATCTGTTTGCACTTGAAGCATTGAATGTGACTAAGGTCTTTCTTTCCTGCATGGTGATGATGATTCTAACCATTGTGATTCCCATTGTTGCGGCCATTGTGGTCATTGTCCTTGTATTCACCATTACCTCCTTTGTTTCCTCCATTGTGGTCATGACCCTGATGGTTGTGGCTGTGTCCACCATGGTACTTGGCCTTCTTGTCTGTAGATTCTGAGTTGTACTTGTTTCCATTATACTTCCTTTTCCGATCCTGTTCTCCTCCTTCTGTATATTGTTGTCCAGTGTGATGGCTTGGTCCAGTAGAGCCTGATAATTTGGTGCATATGCCACTGACAAGGGTATCTTCAGTTCACCACTGAGTCCGCTAAGGAATTTATCCTTCCTCTTAGCATCAGTATCAATGTCCTCTAGAGCATAGCGTGACAGAGCACAAAAATCCTCCATCTATTCCTTCAGAGTCCTGTTACCCTGCCTCAAATTGCGGAACTCGTCTTTCTTCAGGTTCATGATTCCTGTGGAAATGTGAGCATTGCGGAATCCTTCCTTGAAAGTGTCCCATGTGAGTCCATCTAATGGGTGAGTAATCTGGTAGGTCTCCCACCACTGTGCTGCTGGTCCCTCGAGTAGGTGAACAGTGAATCTCACCATTTCAGCATCATTGCACTGACAAGTGACTAGATCCTTGTGCACAGAACGTAGCCAGTCATCAGCTACAATGGGTTCAGTGGCTGTAGAGAACTTGTTGGGTCTCAGCCTCAGAAATCTGGTGAGCCTGTCCACTGGGGGTTGGGGTGGTGGTGGCGGTGGAGGAGGTGGTGTTGGTGGTGCATTCTGGTTCGCCAAAAATTGAGCCATCATGTTCATCAGTTGTGTCTGTGCTGCCATCAACTGCTGCATCTGGTCGTTGTTGTTGTTGTTGTTGTTGTTGTTGTTGTTGTTGTTGTTGTTGTTGTTGTTGTTGTTGTTGAGGAGGCATCTGTTGGGGTTTAGCATAGATCAGCATAGAAAGAAAGATCTAAAGAAATGTTTCTACCCATACAAACAATTAACAACAAACAACCATAACCAACCAATCAAACAATAGGAACAAGCAAAATTTTATAAAATTTCGAAATTTATAGTTTTGAAAACTTAACTAACACGATATAGGTTCTAACACAAGCGCACTAGTACTGCCATACCACATTTTGATAGGTCAATACTCTAACGCGAGACGATAACTAATAACCTATGTAGAGTGGTGGTCTCGACTATGTCTTCCTTCTGAAAGTTCTTCTTAAGTGTCTTTTGAAACTCCATTTCACAATCCATAGCCATAATCATCATTGATCCTTTGTTGATATATTCTATGAGGTTGGTCATCTAAAACAAGAGAAGGTAATTTAGAAAGCAATAGTTGAGAAAGGTACAAGAAAGATATTTGGAAATATTTGGATAAGAAGAAAATAAAATTTTGTTCATATGGTCTATCTTATTTCTAATCCAAACCTAGGGTTTTCGAGCCTACAGGCAACATTACGCTCTGATACCATTCTGTAGCACCCTCACTTTGAAAAGCAAGAACACATTGTGAATATGCTCGGCCATGGATCGAGTATGGCTAGCATTCACCAACAGGATGTAATATCATGCATAAATGTTAAACGTTATTACATCGCACGTACGAATGATCCAAAAATAATGTACTTTATTACAACTTTGCATAGCCGAAGCTAGCTTAAAATAAATAAAGTTCCACAAATATTATTCAGAGTTCAAGCAGCATAATAAAGTAGCACTGAGCTCCATCATCTCCATGTGCCACTGGCGACCATGTTGGTTGTAAGCTCGAAAGTAAACAAACGTCCTTACTCCTCATCTGAACAACCTGCAACATTAACGTTGCAGCCCAGGGAATTTGGGTCAATACCTTGTGACAGGCTGGCAAGTGTCATACTATGGTGGATATTAAATGGCAAAGACTATTCTACATGCATATTTGGCTGGTGGATCTCAAGGCTCTTGCGCAAAGCAATTTTTATCCTATACTTAAAAAAATCATTTCTTTCTCAAAAACCTTAAGAGACATCCCTGGGCGCACCAGTGTCTCGAATCCCCCCATGTTCACCCATCAAGTTTTAATTTAGAAATTGGAATGAATGAGATTTTTCTGTCGACCACCTTGCTTAGTTACTCAAATTATCCATAACCGGGGACACGGCTAAGATCTTAGTTTTATTTTACTCTCGAGAGTTTGTGGCACTTTCCCCACTAGACTCGATCAACCCATTCTATCCTTAACCCTCATACACACGTCCGAACAAGACGAGACGAGATCTTTCAGAAGAGCTTTCCCATACACACATCCGAACAATACCCACCTACATCCCCTACATCTGCTTGTTCGTCCGGTCAGGTCCACTCAACATACTTAATCAAGACAGAGCCCATATGACTAGTGGCTGCACTGGAAGTAGCTAGACATGGAGTGACATGAAATCTCAAGACCCTGGGTGGCGAGCACAAGTGCACATACTCAGGTTCACACCATAGAAATGGGCCTGAGCAGCCACTCAACTTTAAACAACCGGTAGAGCAACACCAAATCCACCCAGGTGATTGATTAATTTAGTAGAATTTTTCTTAACTCATCTACCACAAAACAAACATTTTTGCAGCAAGCAACTCTACTAAATTAATATAGGTCACTAGTCATCTAAAATCATGTGGCTAACCTAACAGGTTTGCATAGCATATAACTTTATTAAAAACAGCCTATCATGCATGCTACTGGAAAAATAGTCTATAGTGCAATATAAAAATAGTAATAGTTCTTCATGAATTGTGTATGCACTTGCCTTGGTGGTTGTTCAGGTTGCAACACTCACAGCACTCCTGGCACTCATCACAATCTAAACAAGCAAATTGCAATAATTCAATACACAAGCAAAAGGCAATACAATAAAACATGCATGCATGATGATTTGCTAACAACACAAGTCAAGGTTAAACAATTAATAAAATTGTTACTTTCTGTTATTTACTAAATGCATGATGCTCATGATTCATATTTTAAGTGGTTTTAATAATTTAAAAACAATTACTATAGTCAAAATACCACTATTTGAGTTTCTGCAAAAACATTATAAATGCATGATGCAAAAGTGAAAACTAAAATATCTACTGGACAGAGGACACTAAAATACACACTTTTGCAGAAGAAAACAATTTAAAATAACTTATAGATTTAAAGATATGCCAAAATTACTCAAATATCTCATTTGAAATTTGAATAATTTTAAATTGTCAAAACAGAAAACTAATAGTTCTAAAATATTCTACACGTCAAGAGGTTTTCAAAAATATAAAGTTCATTAAATTTGGCCGAGCCATTAAAAAGATATGATGGTTTGAAGTTTCAGGGACTTTTCTGCAAAATTGCCAAATTAAGTTAATTCGGCCGAAATTACAGAAATGCTGGGCTTACGTGGTGCTGACTAGGATGCTGACTGGGCATGCCCTGATTGGTCGGTACCGATTCGGCAAAGGAAATAAAACGGAGCCGTTAGATCAAAATCTAACGGTCTAGATCTAAAGGGAAGGGGCCGACCGGAGCTAGGGTTTCGGTGAACGGCGGTGCGCGGCGGCGACGGCCTCAGCATCAACGTTCCCGGCGATCTACAGCGTTCCAGGACGCGAGGAGCTTACCCTGAAGATCAGCGTGACGAGGCGGAGTCGGTGGCGAAGTTGGCGGTGGCGGGGTGTACGGTATCAGCCGGAATCGCTCGCCCGAGTTGCGGGTGGCGACGGGTGGCTTCGGTCGTGCACGTACGCGTCAATCTGGAGGCAGAAAATTTACGAGATGATGTCCGGAAGGTGTGCCACGAAGAGATGATGCGAAAGGGAGAGGAGAGAGGAGCTGGGGGCGCGGAGCTCGTCAGGAGATCGGTTTCTTACCGGCGGCAATGGCGGCGCGGCGGGGTCGATTCCCGGCAGCCTGGCGGCACGAGGGCTAGGGTTTTTGGGGCAAAAGGTAGAGGGGTGGCCGGGGTTTATATGGACACGAAGGATTGGAACCAATCCCACGAATTTCGCTCGGATTTGATCCCCGAACGGAATCGTTTATCGGGTGGTTTTTGCGTGCGCAGGAGGTTGAAGCCGGCTTACATCAGCCATGACGTCAGCGTGGGACCCGCCGGTCAGAGAAAGAAGAAGGGGAGAGGGCCGGAGCGGGGACAGTGCTGGGCTGCTGGCGGGCTGGTGCTGCGCGCGCGCGAGGAAGAAAATGGGCCGGCTCGGGCTGGCTGGCCTGTTGCCTTTTTTTTTAACAAAGCTATTTCCTTTTTCTTTTCTCTCGTTTTAAAACTTAACATAAAACCATAGCCAAAATTTTTATAAAAATTTACAAAAATACTTTTTAGAGAGCTTTTCAGATATAGAATAATATGACACTTGTCTTGCCATCAAATAAAATCAAAATATTTGAAATATTGACTAGGGTTACTTTGCACCCCTTTATGTCACTTAACAAAATATATTTTTAATTTTGAAATCTTTTACTATTTTAAGCAATTTAAATGCAAAAAACACATGATGCTGATGAATGCCATGCATGATTTTGAGTTTTGAAACTTAAACAAAAAAAAGTTTTTGATCCCTCTGAATTTTCAAAAATTTGAAAACCTTGGGATGTTACAACCACATAGCTACCGGCATGAGCCTTCAGCCCCGAGGGAGACTACTCCCCCTTCATCATGGAGATGAGGAGCTTGATGGAGAGGTTGATGAAGAGGTGCAGCCCGGAGTGGAGACGATCTTGCTGTAGATGTTGATGATGATCATGACGGAGGGGGGTGGAGCCCTCCGGAGGTGGATTCCGGCAGCATTTCCCCCCTCCGATCTTCTCCGGTGGCAACCTTCTGCGTCTCTGTTTCTGGTTTTGTGTTTCTCTGCCGCCTCCCTCTGGAAAACGTCGGGGGACCTTTTATATAGGCGTTTTTAGGTCACGAGGATGCTTCTGGGCGAAGGATCGATGCAAACGGGGCCACGAGGGCCAAATTGGATGGGCCCACGCGGCCTGGTAGTGTAGCCGCATGGGACCCCCCGTTTTGGTCCTCCGGCCTCCGTTCGTTGACTTCTTTCGCTCCTAAATCTTCTCCTTCCAAAATAATGACTCCCCTAAATTTATAGCTCATTATGACGTCGTTAAGGTCCTGAAACAAATAAAGAAAGAAATAGGGGTTTTCTGCCTGCGCAGGATTAATTCCATATAAAGGGGAAATCATTATAAATTACCAAAAATATTAAATAACAGTAATATACCCCTTATATGATGCAAATATGAATGGAATATAACTATTATAGTGCAAAGTTCATGTATGCATTTTAGATGCATCAACATCCCCAAGCTTAACTCATGCTCGTCCTCGAGTATGAAAGTGATAAAACTAACATGAAATTTGCAATATAATCACAACATGGATATACAAGATGATTGCTACTGCTACATAAAGTCAAATGATTCATTATTTCAAAGAAGTAGCAATATGCAAACAGTTTATAAAGTGATATCAAGTATTCAATGAAAAGATGATCAATGATAGTTCACAAAGTGCAACATAAAAGATAGTACTATGGACATTCTTACTTTTGCATACTTGTGGTCCATAGAGTGTAGAAAATCTGAATATAAAAGGTGGACACTTTGGAAAAGATGTATAATAAGTAGAGGGTAAAGCATGCATAAGTTTCATCTATCCTCCAAACTTTTCTACTTAAGTTATGAATGCAATGGTAATACTTGGTGTCAAGCTCTCATTCCCCTATCATAGCATCTTGAATGATTAAAGTTGAATGTGAAAGCAAATATGAGTAGTGGCCTTGATAAAGTACAGGTTAGATGTTTCATGCCCCTTGAATACAAGTACCTACACCATGATTACTCAACTTGGCAAGCAGAGCAAGTTTAAGTTATCTATCATTGTAAGTAATAACGTTATCATCAAGAGTCTCAACTAGGGTACCTCTTGTCCCATGATATGGATCAAGCCCATATCAAAACAACAAGACAAACAAACATAATGAACAATCTCGACACCCTCTTTATTTACCACTTGATATAGCTTTTTATTGTAGGGTGTATCACAGAGAGTTCAAAATAGCATGTAAGTAAATTTCCACCATGAATGATGCATGGCTTAGATTAGCGGCCCAGGATTCTCTCTAACCATTTATACAAACTCATTTAAACTTAAATCTATTTCCACATTATTTCGTCATGATAGGCATCCATAGACAAAAGTACATGATATCAACTAAATAGATAATGGAACATGTTGAAAGCTTTGCATGTGACAGCACATATGGGCTAACTCCCAACCTTAAACATTTATCAAGCCACTATCATCATAATATTAATCACAATGGTTCATCTTTATTGAATGCAATAAAAGTAAAGTGTGCATCAAGTTCGCGAGAGCTTTTTAACCAACTTTTCCCATTACAATAAATAACATCATCATTTTCATTTAGAGGCATAGATAACACAAATAACATGATAAACATACTTGGAATAGCATAAATCTAATGGGTAGATATGGTGGACTCACTGGAAAAACTTGGGTTGAAGGTGTTGGAAACAAGTTTTTACTTGTTGGAATTTTTGGGCTAGCAAAAAGGAGAAAGATGACCATCTAGATGCATGCATGAGTGTCCATAGAACTAACTAATTCATGTCAAACAAGTTGAAATAACATATAACATCAAAACATGAATAAAAGATAGCTCATGATAAAGCATTTGCTAATTATTACTCATAAAGAAGCTCATGAATCATGCAACTATATGTGTCATTAAAATCAACTTAGATATCCCTTTTCCCCAACACAATAAAACCATGCAAAATATTTCAACCCATGTTTCCAGTAGCTCTTTCATATATAAATGATAGTGGTGGTCTCAAAACAAAAAACAAATAAATGACGCTCCAAGTTCATGCGATAAAGTGCATTGATCGAAAAAGAGAAGTTAGACGTGTGCAAACCGAGAGTGTGTAGGTCCAGTGGGGTTGTCTTCACATCCCCAAGCTTATGGATTTCACCATCCTTGGATAGCTCTTGGTGCATCTCCTCTAATCCCTGTGAAAAAACTTCAAAACATTGTTTCTCCCATTTCTTTTCTGTGGGGTGACATTGTAACATCCCAAATTTTGGAATGTTTTAAAAATCACAAAAATTTAAATTTTTTATTAATAATTAAATAAAGTCTCCAAAAATCAAGAAAAGCTTTTATAGAAGATTGTTTTGACATCTTCAAAGTTATATTTTAAATTAAATATTCCTTTATCTTCCTATCTCAATTTAAAGTCTTGGAAATAAAATATTTAAATGGGGTTTTCAAATAGTATTTTCCCCTTAGGTTTATTGTTTTAAAATAAATAATATGGGGATATTATAAACCCTATTTCATTTGTGGAAATAATTTAAATACTTTTACAAGCTTTGTTTTATAAAAATGTTTATCTTAAATTATTTGAATATGAAAATGAGTTATCATATTGAATGATGTTACTCATATTATCCTCTGGTTTTTAATTAAATATTTTGGGATATTTATAAACCTAAATTTGGAAATTTCCCAAATAGCCATATAAGGCAAATTTGACCAAAAGGGTATTTTGGTAATTTTGTTTTGGCCGAAAATTGTTCCTAAATGTCTATTTTGACTATTTGGAATTTTACAAATTTTTACAAATTTATTTGACTTGATTTGGAGGCCTAAATCAAAAGTTATAAAAGAAAAAAGAAAAAGGAAAAAGAAAAAGAGAAAAACCTGACAGGCGGGACCCACCTGTCAAGGGGTCATCTTCAACCCTTGCCCTCCTCCACGGCCGTTTCTTCCGATTTCTCCCCTCTTGATTGCGAGCGATTTACAGCACCATTTTAAGAGACGTTTGTTGCTACGGAAAGCCCTCGACCTCCTCCATCCAGTTCCCCTAAAATCCCCCTCCTAAACGCCCTCGGGCTGCCCAATTTCGTCGCTGGAGTTCGTTCGTCCGCCGCCGTATTTCTTCAACTCCGGCAAGGTGAGCCATCCCCCGAGCCTGTGACCCTCTCCGTTCGACTCCCTGTGTCCGTGCGCACCTCCCTGACCCCTCCCATGAATTTATTTTGTAGCCAAACGACGTCCCCGTCCTCAACCCGAGCTCGCCGTTGCCTCGAGGAGCTCCAGCCGCTCGCCGCCGTCGTTCTAGGAAATGAAGGACATCACCATCACGTCATCGTCTTCGCCCCGATGTGACGCCCCCTGTCATAGCCTCCCCGAGCCGAGGCAGTCTCCGTATTGACGGGAACGACCATGGCAGAACCGCCGCGCCGCCGTCTCCTCCAATTCCGGCGAGATCTGCCGCTATGTAATGGTCAACGTCTCCAGAGCCATCCTATCCCGATCCAACGACCGGAAAGAGATCGAGTTGAGCCGAGTCCGAGCCACGGCTTAAGCCGAAGCCGAGCCCGAGCCCAACCAATCATAGCCCGCCGCGTGGCCTGTTCTTTTCTGGGATTTTCCCGAAATAAAATTGAATGGCAGTTTTGCAGAAAAGTCCCTACAAATTCAAACCTTCATATCTTTTAAACCATTTGGCCAAATTTAGCAAACTTTATATTTTTGAAAAGCTCTGGACTTGTAGAATCTTTGGCAAATCCAAATTTATTCAAATTTCAAATGAGTCATTGAGTAAATTTGACATAGTTTTAAATCTATAAGTCCAAATTTTGCAAATAAAATATTTCTGGAAACCTTGGAACATGCATGACATGATCCCACTGTTATAATTAATTTTTGATAGTTTTAAATAAGATTTCATAATCAGAGACTCAAATTGGAGTATTTCTGATATAGTTTAATTTCTATAATTCCTTTTAAATTGTTTTCTTTTAGAAAACTTCTTAAAATACTTGTCTCTGTCCAGAGAGACCAAGACCAAGCCCATAATACTCTTTTTGAAACATAAACATTGAAAGTGTGCCAAAGGCTATTGAAATGTTAATTTTTTGTAAACCATAGTTTCAAAATGTTTTAAAACTCTTAACCAACTTTCTTGTGTGATCACTTTGATCAAGACCAATCTTTAGAACCTTTGTAACACCCTTGCAACCTATTCAATTTTGAATTGTTCAAATTTGAATTGAGACCAACCGTGACCAAATGGAACACCTCAAACCTAAGTGCATTGATTCTTTTTGCATATGGAATCATGTATTGAACTTAGACCACCAACCTAGTTATGTTTATTTCTATCTATGTTTGTTGTTATGTTTGTTTCTTTTGATTGTTGTATTGTTGCTTATTGCCATATGTTTGTATTGTATAGATTGAACAGAGAGCTATGAGCTACATTGAAAAAGAGTGTGTGAGCAACGACAAGTTCCAAAAGGCAAGTGCATACACCCTTTCATGAAAGACCTACTATTTTATTATATATGCATTGTAGACTATTTCAGTAGTATGCATGATAGGTGTACTACTATATTGCTATGCAGACCTGTTTAGTATACCTCCCTTTATTCCAGTTGGTCTAGGAACCCATTCACTTAGTAGAAGTTAGAACTGCTATGCTGAAATGTTTTATTGTAGTACGAAAGGATAAAAACTCTACTAAGTTAATGAACTACCTGGGTGGCAATTGGTTTTGCTCTATTGGTGGTTTAAAGTTGAGTGGCTGCTCAGGCCCAGTTCTGCGGGTACCTGAGTACGTGCACTTGTGAACGGCCACCCAGGAACAAAGAGATTTAAGTCACACCAAGTTTAGATTGCTTCCAGTACAGCCACTTGATATTATGGCTCTGTCTTGACTAAGTAAGTTCTAGGAACCTGATTCTGGCAGACTTCAGCTGATGAACCCCTGGTATGGGTCTGCCCAGAGGAACAGGGGACTGTTTCCCAAAGGTCTTGTCTCAGTCTTCTCCTTTCCTTTTCACTAAATGAGGGTTAAGGTCTGAATGGGTTGACTGAGTCTAGTGGTGAAAGTGCACAACCTCTCGAGAGTGTAAAAGTATGATCATAGCCGTGTCCCCGGTTACGGACAATTCTGAGCAGCTGGACAAGG